>JAEBDU010013326.1:923730-942273 GCA_016802625.1 Heliconius numata
ACCGACTTCTAACAACGAACTAAAAAGTGAAAAATAATTACATAAAGATTTTATAATTTTGAAGTCGGTGCCAAGTAAAACAAACAGGTTTAGTAATTAGATATTGTAGTAAAGGTGTTGTAGCATTAGTTTGACACCGACTTCAAAATTATAAAATCTTTATGTAATTATTTTTCACTTTTTAGTTCGTTGTTAGAAGTCGGTTTTTGTTTTTGTTAAAAATTAATTTATTTTACGATTTTTAGTGATGGGTAGATCTTAAAAAAATGCTTCTTGAACGAGTGGTGATGGTGGTGGTAGTGGTTGTCAACGAGTGGTTGTGATTGTTCTATGTAAAACTTCATTTAATTAGCTATTATTTTTGTGCAAAGTTACATTTTGGTATATTGACAAGAACAAACATAAAAAGTATTCGGGTGAATTCGGAATCTCCCTTTTTTGAAGTTGGTTGAAAATGAGAACATCCTCTTTTTTGAGATTGGTTGAAAAGAAATGCATCGATCAGGAATCTCACTTCTGACATCAATTTAACAAGTTTTTGCTTGTAACTATTACAGTATAATTAATTTTTGACCAAAAAAAACAAACTTTCTCAATTTTCTCCGGATTCCATAATCGAAACCTAACCAAACTTTCACCAAATTATCCTTGAAGTGTATCCTTTCAAATAAAAAAAGAATCATCAAAATCGGTTGGCGCGACATTGAGTTATTCGGCTATTAGTCGCGCACGTGCATAATGCAAATTTAAGACTTATGTGATTTTCTCATGGATACCATTGTCAGACATGAACCAAAAAAAAATGGGACCATTCGGGAACCTATACCTTTCAAATAAAAAAAAATTATCAAAATCGGTCCACCCAGTTAAAAGTTATGAGGTAACAAACATAAAAAAAAAAATTAAAAAAAAAAAAAAAAAAAAAATACAGTCGAATTGATAACCTCCTTTTCTTACAGAAGTCGGTTAAAAAAGTGGTAAAGCACAGGCTCTGCCAAAAAGCATATTACTCGGTTAAAGATTATGTTCGCGATAAAGATGTTTGGAAATGAGTTGCTCTATTTCTAAGTTAAAATTGTTAATTGTAATTTGTAACAAATGTTGGCATTTAAAAAGAGTGGCCATGAGTTTCTTTGCCTGTATCTTCTCATGAGCTCAACCATTTGAACGGGCTTTTTTCAAGTCAAAATTGCACATTTTTTTTTTGGTTATTTTGTTTTGCATTTTTTTTTCTACTTTATGACATGTCCAAGTAAATGTTAAGCATTTTTATGGAATAAAGATATTTTGACTTTGACTTTGACTTTGACTAACTAAGGAAGCGAAAATATTAAGAAATGTACAATTTTTTATTTAGACTCAAACAACATATAATATTTAAAAAAATTACATTTATATTCACAATAATTTTCAGAGTAGGCAATCGTCAGAGAGAAGTGTTTCACACTACACCCAGAATGTCAGCATATTTAGTTACCTTTCACATCAGCGAAGAGTTTGCAGTCATAGCTGATAACAACAGTACTACGTCGTCTTATCGCGTTTTGGCCAGACCTAATACTCAAGGTCAAGGTGAATATGCCTTGGAAGTCGGTCCACCATTGACAAAATGGTTGAGTGATTATTTGAACATAGAATATTATCAAATGGATGAAAATATGAAGAACGATCAAATTGCATCTCCTGATTGGGCATCAGGTGCTACTGAAAATTGGGGACTAGTGTCTTACAGGTGCATAAGAAATATGTTACCATTTTTCGATTTTTTTCAGGTTCATGCTGCATTCCTTATATAGCAGGATAGGCAGAGGAGATGTTACGGGAACAGTATGTGCTAACTTTTAATTTAATTTGGCTTTGTTACGAAAGAGAAAAAATTAAAATAACTCATTCCTCGGAGTGGGAATCCCAAAACTCTGAAATGACGCGCTTGCTACTGTGTCGCTACGCCACGATATCGGCTTCACATCGTTTAATCTATTATGATGAAATGAACGCCAGTGTCTTGGTGGAAACGGAGTGTCTTGACACGGAGTTTCAAAGAGAAAAAATAAACAATAATGATATCAATGTTTTGTCTGTATCAGTGTTTGTATGTTTGATATGTTGTACAATTTGATGTTCTTTTTATTTTTTTAAGGGAATTACGTCTTCTCTACGAGGAAGGTGAGACCAACGCCTTAGATAAGATGTCCATAGGCACTATCATCGCACACGAACTCGCTCACAAATGGTTCGGCAATCTAATTACATGCAGGTGGTGGGACAACGTGTGGATAAACGAAGGTTTCGCTAGTTACTTCGAATATTTTGCTATGCATGGTGTAAGTAGCTTACATACTTTTCTTTTCTAGTTTACTATAAAGTGCTATTCACGTCTGTTTTTTACACGTTTAGTCCGATCGAAGAGATGGATTTAAAATCTATCCGTCACTGTTTCAGGTTGATCCCACAATGGAATTGGAGGACCAATTCAACATAAGATACTTGCAAAGTGCCTTATCAAGCGATCAATCTGCGTCCACTCGGGCCCTACAGCATACAGTGAACTCACCAGCCCAAGTCACTGGACATTTTAGTGGCATCAGCTACACCAAAGGCGCGTCCTTGTTGCTTATGTTGAAGCATTACTTGGGCGAAAGTACTTTTAAGAAAGCCCTACATTATTTTCTAACTGATAGGTATGATATACTACTTTTTTTTAGCTTCCTGTATCTTGGATGTAGCATTTGATATTACGTTGCCATTAAGATACTTCAGTTGCTCACTTTCGGCATAATTCTTAGGCACAGTATGTTGTGCACGTGGGGAACTGAGTATATTAACACACAGGTTTCCTCTGCTTACTCTGCTAAATGCGGGAAAAAGCGTGAAATTTCTTTTTTAAGATTTAAGATTTTTAGAGTCTTATTAGGCAATAACTATAAACTATGATATAATGACTTCTTCCAGATCCTATGAGTATGCTCATCCTTCAGATCTGTTCAACAACTTCGCAAAAGCAGTTGCTGAAGATAATCTTGTTCTATACAACAATATTAATATAACAGATTTTATGAAATACTGGGTAGAGGAGCCAGGCTCTCCATTACTTAACGTCAACGTTAATATGGACACTGGAGTTATAAATCTTTCTCAGGTATACTCAATTCTTAAATAATATAGATATATTATTTAATTACGTATATAAAATAAATAAAGCATTTTGCCAAAAAACAAATAACTACATAAACAAAATGTAAAGATAAACATAAGTAAAATTTACATAGGTAATATAATTTACGTTAGTAGTAGATAGGCAAGTGAACAGTATAAAATGCCTTGTTAGTGCAAAAATAATAAAGTCACTCATTCGCCGTGCGAAGAAATTTAAATTTAATTAAAAATTTAATATTTAATTTCCTAGAGGGTGGATAGAACCTACCACCTGCCGCGTTTACAGTCGCATTCTTATGCCCCTGCGCCACAACTATCCTCATCCTATTTAAAAATATGTATAAATGACGAGTAAGAAACCTACGCCTTCTAAAATAATTATTTCTTATTTACAGTCGCGCTATTTCATTAGTTCATCTTCAGCCCCAACAGATCAAGTATGGCCCATACCCATCACGTTCACAACTGGTAGCAATCCAGATTGGAACAACAAACCCTTATCATATGTAATGTGGAATAGAACAATGGAAATAAATAAGCAGCCTGGACAAGAATGGGTGATATTTAATGTACAACAGAAAGGTTAGTTATTTTTTTTTAAATTTCACGTAAGCAAAGAACCCCTAGGCAAAGGGGACCTGAGAACATAGTGTTAAGATACTCCGTTCCCATTACTACACTCTCGTTCCCATTTTCCGATAAATTCTAGAGACATTGCGTGTTAAGTAGCGGACTCAATGCCGCGTTTCGAGAAATTTTAAATAATATTAAACATTTCATTTCTTGAAGTGGGAATAGAACTCACAACCTGTCGCGTTTATTTGACCCACTTATCCGTGCCAATTGGCCTAAAATTTGGATTACAGGTTTAAATATAAAAACTATCAAATTACATATAATCATTATTGTTGTTAATCCAAAATGGCCGCCCCAATAAAATGGCGGATTACCAGTTCTTGCACAATTCACTTAAGATAGGTAACACTGTAACTGAAAAATTGTTTTTTTTAAAAAACGAAAAGTATTTTGATTCGAACTGTTGAGATATTTCGAATTTTCTTTTATGTTTTAGGTATGTACCGAGTGAACTATGACACTAACACATGGGAGTTGATAGCTGAAGCTCTTCAGAAAAACCACTCTGGTATTCATTATCTAAACAGAGCTCAGGTAAGATTTATAATATTATTTCCGTTGAGTTAAGTCTGGCGCAACAGCATAGTCTAATTTTAAATGCAATGGTTGTGGATTCGATTCCCACTCAAGACGGAATAATTTCCTCTTCCTAACTTTGGTATCAAGGCGCCATTCACACTCAATGCCTCACAATGTACAGCATAACGCATGAAATTATAAAAAAAATAGTAAGAAATTCAAAAGTATTGCTTGCATTAGCTAGGTACAACTAGAACAGGTCCAAAGTAAGTGAATGGCAGTCTTCATAGATAATTTTCTATTGTGTTTTGGTAGCCACATCTTGAGAAACCCTATCGTGCGCTTAACCTGATCGGACAGGAAATATAATTAGACATTATTGATTTAAATTAAATATAGTATGTAACCTTCTTCGCAAAATCAAGTCGACTATTCATTTTTTTTTTAAATTTGAATAAGTACTTCCTAAGATTATTTCAAATAAATAACCTCTTCAGCTTCACGCTTCACGATCCCACACGTAGCAGGGTAGGCAAAGGGTTAAAACCTTCCGTTGCCATAAAAAAACATCCGTTCTTTAATTTCCTCCGAATACATAAAAAATTATGAAGTGAAATATTTTTATAGACTAATATAGAGTAATAATCGTTTTTCAGATTGTAAGCGATGTTTTCGCTCTAATGCGGTCTGAAGACGTATCCTACGATCTTGGTTTCAAAATTCTAAATTTCCTGAAGAAGGATACTAATTACTATTCTTGGTTCCCCGCAATATCTGGATTCAACTGGATTAGAGAAAGATTCCTTCACCTGCCTGACACTTTAAAAGAATTTGATGTAAGTATAGTATATATTTTTTTGGTTTTTTTCTTAATTTTCGTATCGAGTGGCTAATCTTATTGCGATTCTTTGGTAAAGGGCCCAGATTGGGTAGGGAGTTAGTAGAAGGTTTAGTCACTATTTGGAATTCATGTACTGAGCGGAGATCAAAGTAACACTAAGTTTTGTTTGTCTTTTGTGCTATGTAAAATAAAGAAATAGAATGAAGTAGAGACGATAAATCAGGTCAACTATTATGCTAATCATTTTGATTATCTTAAATGTATTCGTGTATGAGTGTTAAATGCATAATTATCTTCAGATATCTATGTATGTCACTATGTCATATGATTACTTAATTTATACATATTAATTTAAATCACAAATAATTTATTATGAAAACCTTTTTTATAATAAATTCTAATATATATTCCTATCATGTAGTTACACATAATAGTGATCGCCTGCAACATTATTTGTGTTGTGTAAAGTGAAAAATCTCTTTTTTTCGCTTTTGTAGCAATTTCGAGAAATCTTTAAGCGGTATACATAATACTATTATTAGTATTCTATGGCAGAGGAAATTAAATAGTGACTAAGAAAAGATCGGGGAAATCCATTACATCATTTATTTAATTTCTATATTTTAAATCTCTAAAGATTTACTCTTTTTTTATTAACTGTGTAGGGGGTTTTCCCGATCGCTTCATTGGTTGTAATGATAAAGATTTGATTTTATTTTAATTATAATTTAAATGAGTAGGTATGTGGTAACGCAGCGGCGCAGTATCGACGGTCGTAGGTTTGATTCCAATTCGAAGAAATTAATAATTTTCTTTTTCACGCTTTGCTTTACTTTTAACATGCAATATCTAGAAAATTAGGCATAAAGCGGGAACTGGACTGTTTTAATTCTAGGTTCCCTACCTACCGGTTGGTCTACCTTGCTACATATGGAATACAGGGTAGGCAGAGAGAACCTATTGTTAAGGCACTCCATTCTCCACATTCTGCCGAATTCTGGAGGCAGTGTTGAGTGGCAGAACTCAACGCCGCGCTTTGTTCTCTGCTAATACTATTATTTATTTTTTTATTATGATTTTTCTTCTTTTCAGGAAATCCTATACGAGTTTTTAGATGCAGTCATTGCGGACGTAGGTTATGATGTGCAAATTGGAGAACCACTGACGAGGACTCTACATCGGTCTCAAATACTTGTGTTCGCCTGCGAAATTGGCCACGATGGTTGTATTAACAATGCCATATTAAAGTTCAACGCCCTTATAAATAGCAACCACAGGTAAAAAAACTCCCCTTAGTAATAAAATGAACAAATTGGAACACAATTTCAATTTCCAGTGATAAGTAACTACTTTATATTACTTATTATTAGTTCAAGTATTTTGTTATATAAACGTGCTTTTATATTATGGCATTCTATGGAAAATATATCTATCGCCGCCTATGGGTTGCCATCAGCAAGGTAGCGAGTTTGATTCCGCACATGATAGCGTATTATTTAATATTTTTTAATATATGAACATTATTTTAAGATTGTAGAATTATTAAAGCAATATCTATTTTCTTTTGTATTTACTTTCAATTATAAATAACAAATAATAATAACAGGTACAAATTTTATAGTAGGCTTGGTCAATTTCCTTTCATATCGATATTACACCATTACTTCATTTGATTAGATTTCATCGTATCGTATTTGCTAAATAGTCGCTGAACACGCAACGGAGAATATGTTAAATCCAAAGTTTCTAAGTAAATGTTAGTTTTCGATAATCTATTACTATGTTATATGCAACATATGTGATGGTAAACCCAACGGTTGTAGATTTGAACTTATATCCGGTAAAATAAAGCGTTGCGTTTAATTGCGCTACCCAACAAGAGGAAGAAAGAATACATAGAGTCTTGACTTTAAGTTCTCTCTCCATATCCAGCTATGCGTTGCCAGGTTGCTTCTGCCTTCCCTACTATATTTGGGATACTGCGTGTGCCAAAAAATAAATATGTTAAAATATTCTATACTATATTAATATTTTTTTTGCAGTGTCAATCCTAACTTAAGAAGACACGTTTTCTGCCAAGGCAACCTGAACGGTGGCTACAATGCTTGGCGTTATTTATACGAGCGTAGACTGAACTCCAATAACCAGGCCGACCAAGTGGCCATGTTGAGAGCATTGGGCTGTACTACTGATGAAAGAGCTACCCAAGAGTATGTGATATTACTTCAAAAAGTAGAGGCCAGTCGGTGCGCAGGAGCACAAGCGTGCGACTGTAAACACGACTGGTTTAGGTTCGATTCCCACTCCAAGAAAAGAAATATTTAATATTTTCATTTCCTTGCTGTGGTAACGATGCAGAGCACGGCGTTGAATTCCGCCATTGAAAACGCAATGCTTCCAGAACTATTTTATTTTGATTTATTTAACTTTTTTTTTTTAAAAATATATTATATCAATTTTGTAAATATATTTTAGATATCTTGAGATGATTCTAAGCGACGATGTTAAGGCACAAGATAGCGCTAATGCGTTCACATTCCTGTTTATGGGTAACAGAGGAAACGCAAGAGTCTCGTTAGACTTCTTCAAACAAAATTGGGAAGCCATTAGAAAAAAGTGAGTATCCAATGTATACAAAATCATATTAAGTTCGTCTAGATATAGATTTGAAATTGTGCGTTAATTAATTTTGAGATTGAGATTTTCATTCCTAATATTAAAATTTTTCAGGGTAGTGCTTTCAACGTGGTTCGACACTGTCTTGAGTAACCTCGGCAGTTACATGGAAGAAGGAGGTCTTAGTGAGGTGAGTAAAAGAAAGCACTTTTCACTTTGCCTCACTTTGTTTTGTCTCGAGTGGCGGAACTAAACGCCGTTATGTGTTAGCAAGGAAAAGCAAATAGTGCGAAGTGAGAACCCAACCTACAAGCATCGCGTTTAATAAGACGCTGTGCCATTGCGCATCGACGGCCCCAATACATATTTTTTATGTTACTACTACAGTCTTTTTGCTTTCTCTTTATTAGTTGACTTTTGTTATTTCAGATGGAACAATGGCTTCAAGCTAATCAACAAGCTATACCAAACTTCCAAGTTGGTCTTAACGCTATATCTTCTAGGCGTTCTATCATGGAATGGGGAAGAGAACGAGCCCAAGCTATACTCAGAGCGGCTAGAGGTTCAGCCAATATGGCCCTACCTACTACTTTATTACTTGCCACATCTGTTGTATTATTGTGGAGATAACGTTGTGAAGATCTTTGATTTTTTTTATAATAAATTAATTTTATATAAAAATTTGTTATTGATTTTTCTTTCTGAAAAATATAGTGTTATATATTAATTGTATGTAACATAGTATGACTATTGTTTATTGTCCCTATGGTATAACTATACCTATTTAACAGTTGTAATTTTACTTGTGTAAATATTTATAATTATTTGCTTACATACAAGTAAGATTCTGCCACTAAATATAACGATCGAATATAGCAATAATAATAAGAAATATTGAAAGACTTATTTGTTATATTATTACACGAACACTGTAAAATTAAAACTAGAATGATGAAGAGAATTCTTTAACACTTCACATAACTGCGTAACGTAGTGATAGTGTATCTAATTCGCCAGACGAATGTATTCGTATCCGACAGATGTATCTGAAGGTTGATAACTTCATACAATACTTACAAATAATATTGTTATAAATGATAACTGATGGCGTTTGCATTTTTCTAGCATTATTATGTATTCAGTATATAGAAGGATAGGTAAGAAGTAAATGAACACAACCCCCTGCTTTCTGCGGTTACCAGAGCGTGGAAATATTTTCATTCATTTTTCAGATGCTGTGCCGCGCCCTGAGAGTTTCTGGATTATTCTACAAACAAACACGTACTCGTATATCGTATAAACTGATAACCAAATTTTTTGAAAGTCGGTTAAAAATGACTAGTTTCACACTAAAATCCCTTCCATGTGTTGAGAGTTGTGACAATCGTCAATGATTCAGCATTATTTCTTGCTTTAAGTGTATTACGCACGTACTATAAGCTGGTCTTTAAGCCTATATTATTGTTTACTAATACATACTCGTATTGCTTGTATGTTATCAATTTTAATTCCTTTTATTTATATTAGAACTCATCGAAGACAATTGCTAATTAATACTCATAAGCTCTTTGAAATGTAGAAAATAGAAAATCATGGATGAATCTAGCAAGCTAAAAATATTTTGTGGAGAAGAATTACTATATTGTGAGCTTCAGGTAGTGGTCACTTATAGTTGATTGAAAAATGTCAAAATATAAAAAAACATAATAAGTTTATTAAATATAACTAATATCGTCGCTCTGTTCTTCATTTTCTGAGTATTTGAGTATCGATGAAATTCTACATCTGTTTGTTGTGACCCTTTAGTAGACTCCTAAATTTTCAAAATATTTCCCCCTGAATTGAACCCACAATCATCACGTTTTGTCACATATTATATTTTTTTCTATAATATAAATAAGATGCTTAAAACAAATTTTTCTTAGGTACTTTACTTATTTCTAAACAAACTCGATGTAAAATATAATATTATCAACAAATAATGATAACGTAAAACTCGAGATGATTTTTATCTCTTCAAGACTAAAGTGTTATAATAAACACAGTTTGTATATTATACCGCTGTAGACAACACTACAGGTAAGTGAGCGTCTTAATTAAAAAAAAACTTCTATAATATAAAAAATCGTGTAAAATGTTATAAATATATTTTTATATATTATTCAGGTATAATATAATTGTAATTATGATAATCATTAATTTAACAGAGGGAAAATTTTTAAAATAGAGTTCATGTCATTATATTATGTTTTGTCTTTCTTGTAAAATGCAGATTATTCGGAAAATGCTTGAATACATCAAAGTTGAGTTTGAAAGCATGGACAATCCAGATATATGCACCTACCCTTTTTTATAGACTTCTCATCACTAAATAAATTTTTCATATATTTACAGATATGGTTCGACAATATATACAACTAACGGTACTATGTGCCGTCTTAGGATCGGTATATCCAGATACAAATTATAGATTAAATACAACTATAACCCCTCTTTCTTATGCTATATCTATAACACCATATTTCGATACCGGTGATGATAAAGCATTTACTTTTGATGGAGAAGTTACAATAACGTTTACAACAAATAGCAATATTAATAAAGTAAAGTTACATTCTCATGATCTAAATTTCACTGCTGCTAATATCACGCTGACCAGTGAAGTAGGTATCGTCAATCTAAATTTAAATAATCCATTGGAATTTGAACAACTTTACACATTTACTCATATTAATTTGGCAAATGATATCAATCCTGGAATGGAGTATACCTTGAAGATAGTCTATAGAGGGCCGATAAGGTCAGATCTTAATGGTTTCTACAAGAATTTTTATATTCAAAATGGTGTTAAAAAGTAAGTAATTAAATTATCTAGCACCACTTTTTGATTATTTTTAGCTTCATGCTGTATCCGCCAGTGTAGGCAGAGAGAACCTTGTGTTAAGACACTCCGTTTGTCACTCACCGCATTTCCATTAAAAATCGATGTATTTTTTACATCCATCTCTGTAGTTATACTGTAGTTAATTATCTTAATTTTTTTATTATATTATTTATGACGAAATCCATTGAAGAAGAGTGTGATTGGAATCTTATAAAAATATCCCAATTTCTTGAGAACTTGATAAGAATTAAGAAATATGCAACCATCTTTAGAAATATAGATAAAATATAACAAAACACTATCTGCCAAATCCTCCTATCTCTATATATTGACACATTGCATATTGTGATGAAGATAAAATTGTAACTTGAATGTCTCTCGAGGAAAATCAATATGTACTTGACTTGTTTTTTATCCTTAATTCATTTTTAAAGATTATGGAGAATGAATCATAAATTGTAATTGTTACTGTTATTAAAAATATAAATATTTATTTTCCTTATTTATTTGTACGGAACGTGTTTTTAATGAGCTACGTTGTAGTTTATTCATTAATACAGTTCGTAAGTATTTGAGACCCGAGGCCAATCGTGTCGTATGGGCACAAGCGTGTGACTGAAAACGTGACAGGTTGTGGGTTCGATTCCCACTCGAGGAAATGAAATTCTGGCGGCATTGGGTTCACCATTGCCACCTAAGAATGGTATTTGAAAACATTCATAATACATTTTTTTTAATTATATTTATCAATATAATAAATAGTAAATTAAGTTTACTGAAGCATATGATGCTCTGTTCCTTGCAGCTACCCCGCGAGGGATACAGCGTGAAGTAAAAAAAACATATTTTATTTTATAATTATAAAACTGATACTTTTCAGATGGCTAGGTGCAACTCAAATGGAGCCCACTCACGCCAGAAAGGTGTTCCCATGTTTCGACGAACCAGAATTGAAGGCAGTATTCATACTCACAATAGATAGACCTAAAAATTATCAACCATCACTAGCAAATACTAAGCAGCAAAGCAGGATTGAGCTGTAAGATAAAATTATTTCTTATGTAAACAATAAAAGATTAGAAGCAATTAAATATGAGCACATATATGAATATAATATCACACTATTCATTACATATAATAATTTAAACCTGTAGCTTATCATAAATTGGCGTATTATGTTCTACTGAGTGTTTAACATCACTTGTTTAATGTATGTAAAGATAAAAATCTATTTTAGTTATACACGCAGGATGAAAGTGACACACAAGTTATATTATTACTATATATGTATATTGAAAAAAAAAACTATAAAATTTACCTGATATTTTATTTTTAGTGCAAATGGATATGTTAGAGAAATATTTTATCCAACTCCAAGAATGTCAACGTATCTTGTTGCTTTCTTGGTATCAGAATTGGAAGCAGGGGAAAGCCTGGTCAATGGAACTAAAGAGTTTGGAGTCTATAGTAGACCCGATGCGAAAAATCAAAGCGCATATGCGTTTGATTTTGGTGTCAGAATTGTACAAGCTTTGGGTGACTATTTTGGAATCGATTATTATTCCACAAATCCATATTTGAAACTCGATCATATTGCTCTACCGAATTTCAGAGCTGGTGCTATGGAGAATTGGGGACTTGTCAAATATAGGTAAAATTTTAGTTTTGACTACTTTAACTTTTTGAGAATAAACAGCATCTAGTCTAATACTATGCAGTACATATACTATTAATCATAACATAACAAACGTATATTATTAATAATCTAGGGAATCACTACTGTTGTACGTGCCAGAAGAATCCACACCATACTTTAAGTATAGAGTTGCCCAAATCGTTGCTCACGAAACTGCGCACATGTGGTTCGGTAACCTGGTGACTTGCCATTGGTGGAGCAATACATGGCTCAACGAAGGTTTTGCGAACTACTTCCAGGACTATATGACAGCTTTGGTAATAACTTATAAATTAATTTATGCATTATTTTTATGAACAGCCTATAAAATGTTTATCTCTTAGCTAAAGTGTGATGAGTAATAGCATATGCTTTTTTATTTCCTCACAGGTTGAACCAGACGTAGGCGCAGGCGACATGTTAGTAATTGGATCGGTACATTCAGCATTAAGTGCAGATGAAGATCCAGAATCTTCTGCCATTACAAATAATAATGTTAATTCTCCAGCGGAAATTAGTGGTCATTTTGGTACAATTACTTATCAAAAGGGGGGATCTGTAATAAGAATGATCCACCATTTGATAGGTGATAATGCCTTCAAAATGGGTTTGAATGCATACCTAACAGAGAAGTAAGTAATTAAATATAAATATTAAGTTAGAACACTTAGTTAATTGACAACGTACAAAAACGTAGTACATTTGTATAAATCTCATATCACTTACGTATTACCCTCTACTAGAAAAACAGTGGGGAGTAAATTATTTCTTAAACTTAATTTTAGCTCATTTGGGTCAGGATACCCAGATAAGATGTATTCCGGCCTGAGTCTGGGTGTAGCGAATTACAGTTCTATGTCAAATTATGTTGGTTTCAACCTGACTACAGTCATGAGCTCTTGGATTTCGCAAGCAGGACATCCAATATTAAATGTTAAAGTCAATTATCAAGATTCATCCATTACTTTAAATCAGGTAATTTAACACATAACAAAACATTATTTTGAAATCGTGTCTTCTGACATATTTGAAGGGATAATAGATTTAATTAATAATACATCAATACTATCTTCAATTATAGACATTGGGGAAACCAAATAGCATATTTCAATTTAATAGACAAAAGTAAACTGAAATATTTTAAGTATATTTTTTTTCTTGAATGGGAAATGACCCGACTATCGTCACTTAGTCATATCTTCACCGAAGTGGCATCAATATTATGCTTAAAAGTGAATCGATTTATATAAAAAATAATAATAATTTTGTAATTATGACATCTGAAATTTTTCAGAAACGTTTTTACATAGATTCGTCACATTCATCTGATGAAGTCTACAAAATACCAATAACTTACACAACGAATTTAACATTTAATTTTGAAAACACTAAACCAGCCTTAATTATGGATGGCAAATCTTATGTACTACCCTTAGGAGAGTTGAAAGAAAATAATAGTTGGCCTATCTTCAATGTTCAGGAAACAGGTATATCCATTTTTAACTCATTGGTAATGAGGCAATGCGAGGCGTTGAGTTCCGCTCAAGCCATTATAGAGTGTATGATATAATAAAATGTTTTTACAAACAATGTGTGTTACAGGTTTGTACAGAGTAAATTACGACGATTATACTTGGCAACGTATATCTGAACAATTAAAGGGTCAGCAAAGAGAAAAAGTTCACCATTTGAACCGAGCAAAGGTTAAACGTTTTTTTATTATGTATTTTTGATAAAGTGCCCAATATATGATGACAATCTAAGCAGCAGCTCTTTTTCCCGCAAACTAGGATAGGCCGAGAGAGCTTAGTGTGAAAACACTCCGTTCTCCATATTATGCCTAAATTTAAAATATTGGGTGTTTTTTAGTCAAAGAATAATATTTTAATAAAAATCCTTATGCCATTTCTAATATCTCTAAGAATACGTGCACAAAGTTTCACGACAATCGGTTGAGTCGATCAGGACGGTTTAAACAACCTTACATTCGCATTTATAATATCAGTATGACTAAATTATTAAATTTCAGATTGTTAATGATCTATTTGCGTTCTTATACGCAAATGAAGTCAAATTTGATTTGCTCAATAATGTCCTACAATTTTTGGAGAACGAAACAGAATATGCAGTCTGGTATGCAGCACTACGAGGTCTTAGCAAATTAAGAAACCACTATCTTGGCTCTGATACACTGAGTCTTATAGATGTAAGAATTTTTTTCTTTTTAAGATTTTTTTCTTTTTAATTCAATTATTTGATGTCATTATTTTATCGTAGGTAATTTCTTGTTTTATTTAGTTTAATGCTGTATCCCGCATATAGCAAGGTTCCTACCCTGCTATATTCGGGATAGGGAGAGAGGGAACCTGGGAACCTATTGTTAAGACACTCCGCTCCCGTTCCCCACTTTTCACCGAATTCTGGAGGCATTGCGTATTAGATAGTAAACTCAATGCCAGATTTTGCCTCGTTACCAGAGTAAAGAAATGAAAATATTAAATATTTCATTTTCTTAAGTAAGAATCGAACTCACAAATTGCGTGACGACTGACCTTTATTTTATCGTAAATAGTTTTATTAACTTTATATAGGTTTTTCAAGTTAATTTATTAATAAAAAAATGTTTTTTTTTTAGGAATTTGCACTGAAACTAATGAAAAATATCGTAGATAAATTAGGATATGAAGTACAGCCTTCTGATGACTTCATCACTCGCTTTAATAGGATGCAAGTACTCGAATTTGCTTGTAAATTGGGACACCAAGGATGTTTAGAGAATACTTTGATTTTATACAGAGACTTTAAAAATAATAACAAGTGGTAAGTTTTATTTTCTCTATTCTTTTTGTTTTGTTTTTTAGCTTCAAATTTTTATACGTTTCCTAAGTAAGAATAAAAAAACTGCTTAGCAAAAGCACCATTAGCTATAAAGGCGTTACTGTATTTTTTAAGCAAACGATTTTTTTTTTATATTATAAAAACAATGAATGATTTTCAAAATATTATATTGAATTACCTACATACATATGTACTTCTGTACTCACTATATTACAAGCACACAAAAATGTTTATTTTACAGGATTGATCCAAGTCTACGTCCGGTAGCTTATTGCACTGGCCTTCGCTTTGGTGATGGCGACGACTACGATTTTCTATGGAACAGAATGGCAACCACCAACGTTGCGAATGAGGCTAGAATCATTGGCGACATACTGGGCTGTTCCTCTGATAAGAATAAACTTAACAGGTAATTTTTATCACAGTTTTCATATAAAAACTTATGTTATTATACATACCAAGACTTATGTTTTTATTTATTATTTATAAAAATGTATACGTTTTTTAATATAAAAAAATACATTGTTAGTAATATAATAAATATCATATTAAAGCTATCTATACATCTTAGAACATTGGCATTTTGTAATACACAGCAGAATTAATTAAGCAACAAGCAATGCAAGCAAGGATGTAAGTTCTAAACCCGGCTATGAGTTCTGCCACTCAACAGGCAATGCCTCGAAAAATTCGGCGGAAAGTGGGGAACCGAGTGTCTTATATTTACAAAGTTACATATTAACACTAGGTTCCCTCTGCCTGTGTGTGATAGTGATATTTGTGGTTTTGCGTGTTGAGTGGCGGAATTCAACGCCGCGTTTTGTCAGCCACGATTAGTAAAACGAAGATATAATTCTCCCAGAGTCACTGTGCTACGACGGCTTCAATTGTTAATAACACAATATGTTTGTACTTTCCAGTTACTTAGTCTCTATGTTGGTGGAAAATAGCCCTATACAGGCTCAAGATCTCACGGTGCCCTTGTCGAGCGTACTAGCTAACTACAGTCATGTCAATGTGGTTCTAGAAAGTCTTCAGAAAAATGTATCTCTTTGGAATTCTATGTAAGTAGTAAAAATATTATTTTATTTATAAATTTAATAGTCAAAAAAACCAGGCAAATCGTGGTATTGAGTTTCACCATTAAACACGCAATACATCGAGAATTAAGCGGAAAGTGTGAGACGGTAAAGAAAAAACTCTTAATCTGGACTCAAAGCTTTTAAAGAAACTTAAATAATAAAGAATTTTAATATTCCTACAGTAACCCTATGGACAGTGATTGTATTTTAACTTTTAATATACATGTATTTTCACATTCACATTCACATACATATATGTATTTTCAGCAATTTTCAATGCATATTCGGAGATTTGTGACATACAAAATGTAATTCTTATAGAAAACTTAAATACATTAAAATATATATTACTACAATTAATCAGCTACTTTAAGAAAAGTTTTATTAATCAGCTACTTTAAAAAAAGTTTGATTCTTAATTAAAAATAAATATAAATTATTTGTATGTACAATTTCTTATCTAAATTTCAGTTATCCGTCCATGGACACTGTGTTGTCTACAGTTGCCTCAGCACTGCATACGCAAGAAGATTTTAATAAGGTAAAAACGTTATTCGAATCTAGAAATGTCAACATTTCTTACGTAAATTGGTCAATAAATGGGGAAAAGAGAGTCTTAACATTATAATCTCCCTGCATACTTTAGAAAAAGCTTTCAACTATAATTGAAATATCCCCTATTTTAATAAGAGTTTAATGTACGAGTATCTATCGCTAATAACATAGCAACCTAAAATATTTACAAGAATGTCTAATTTCAAAGTAATTTGCAATTTTTTCGCCACAAACTTTTCCTATCATTAGTGCGTCCTATTGAAACGGTCTAAACAAATTTGTTAATGAATGTATGCTCTGAGTGTTTGACGGTCATTTGGGTTAAAACGGCTATTAGAGAGAAGGTTAATATAGGGATACCATGTTCTATGCATATATATGTTAATTATAGTATTATACACGTTTATATTACGTTTACCTTTTACCCTACTTGCCTCGAATTACCAAGATATTTTTGTCACACTTACGAATTTCCGAATTGCTACATATCCTACAGTCTTGTTTACAATAATAAAAATTATAAATATGTGTAGATATTTTTGTTAGATGCGGTCATGGGAACAAAACTAAAATATCGTTCCACGTAAGCGATCGTGACCTACATGATTAGCAAATATGATGCGGAGATGAATCAGATGGCATTTTGCCGATTCTACAAAAATAATATTTTTCTATAAAACCAGTACAAAAAGAATTTCTAAAAAACTTATTGACAAAATAACAGTTGAGCCTTTACTTCCCAAAACTATCTATTCTGTTTATTCTATCCCTATCGGGGGGAATGTTTTCAATAATTTTTATTTCCTCTCACTGGACAACGAACACTGAACAAGAAACTTCCAGAGTTCGGCAGAAATTGGGAAGTGGAGTGTCTTAATACTAGCTGTGACATTAGTTGAGTCTATATTAGTTTAAAATATGAATATTATATACTTTTTTGTGATAAAATAAGAATATTAACAGAAATTCAGTATAAGCAAAGTGCATTATAAAACTAGCAATGTCGAATCTCTGCGATATTGCTCCAAAGTTAGGAAAAAAATAAAAAAACGAGAATATAGAAAATAGATTACTCATTTTGCTTTAATTGCAAAATTTATTATACACTAAATGTTCCTTTAAATATAAATATTATCAGCTTTTTTCTAGTTATTTCTTCGAGTTATTTGTTTACTTTTACAGTTTGAGAGTTGGCTGTCATCATGCTCGGAATGCAATGAACAAGTTCTAACAAGTGCTAGAGCGGCATTGGCAAAAGCAAGGAAAGTGACCAGCTGGGCGGACTCTCATAAGGATGACATACGGAAGACTTTGAGAAACGACGCCCGGAAGGTTTCATCTTCTATATTGATTGTAGCCGTTTGTATTATCAGCTTGCTCTTTGGATTTTAGATAAATATAAGTAGAGATAAGTGTTTAAATATTTACTATATTTTGTATTTGTCTTTATTATCTGTAGAATAAACTAAGATAAATATTGTATAAAATTATTTTAGGTAGCATTTACATTCGTAGTATAAGAACATATTTTTGATAATTTTAAATAAGATCAACCGAAGAGATCCCCTTCCACTATATGTAATTAGTAAAAATACTATATAAATATTAATTAATAATTTTTGCAATAAAGTACATATATGAGATTATATTTTTTGGCTTTTCATTCAAACATAATATTTATCAGCTTCACGCTGTGTAATGTTCGGAGGTCAGAAGGGGCCTTGAAAATAACAACTGCGCA
>JAEBDU010013326.1:942283-1245977 GCA_016802625.1 Heliconius numata
TTATATCTATTTAACAAACATAATATAAAATTATATTGAAATATGAAACATTACAGCTGTACCCCGCACACATCCACTACGCCACTACGCCAGACCGCCTTACTGTATAATATTATTCATATGTATGTATAAATATACAGATGTCAAAAAAATATACCTTTATACTAAATTTTTAATACTTACACCCACTTTCCCAGGTAAAGACGAAAGGGCTTTTCGTCTTAATTATATAGAAAATAGAGGTTAAAGCTTAAATGTCAGGTTTCGTTGGCGCCATTGGCGCCAATATTTCGCGTCCGCACGCATCGCAGAAGTCATTTGAACTCGCGTCGTAGTTGGACGTATTTTTCGTACCTTTGCCGGTTTTAGTAAATAACGATATTAAAAAAAGAAAAATGTGTAAAATAATAATACTAATTTAGGAAAAAAATTCAATTAATAAGTATTTATTAAAAAATAATTGGCTGAATAAAATGGAGTCCTTGCTATTTGTTTTGTTTTTAATTCCGCTTACATCAGCGTATATAGTGGAGGAAGAGTGTCTGAACTATACAGTGTATCCAGTGCAATACGAAATCACTTTAGACCCTTATATCTATACAGATGGCAGGTCATATTATAATGGCCACGTTATAATTACAATAATTGCGAACGCACCAAACATTAACGTTATAGAATTAGACGCCAAAGACATAGAAATAAACGGTGTTATCGAAGTTTTTGAAAAAAATATTAATTTAGTGAACGAATACAGGCCATTTGAATATGATAAAAACAGAGGGAAACTCTATATATATTTGAAGGAACCTTTGAAACAGTACAGTGTATCGCGAACCCAATACTACGTCCATATAACGTTCAGCAAGAGAGTGGATTTTAACAGTGATGGGATTTTCCTTGTGAAATATGAAAACGAGAGAGGAAATAGCGAGTGAGTCATATTGAAATACATTTCATATGTCAATACAATAAATATTTTTATAATACATACTTTTCATAGATTTTAGTGTAACAATTATTTTGTTGATTAATTATTTTACTATTTATTTATTTTTTGTTTTGGTATTTAAACCTACACAAAAAATACGATCCTAAGTTATTAACATAAGACCGACGATGTTCGAAGCTCAACCTTTAAAAATGGTACAATGGCGACTAGAACCAACCACCTCTGCTTAGTTACCAGACTCGCTAATCACTACACTAATAAACTGTATAATCTGAGAATCATCATTCTACTAACGTCAATTTCCCTTTTGTCTTAAAAGTTTTCCAAAATGATTTCCTTAATAATTATACTCAACAAGGCCAAGCGCGGTGTCGGGGATAGGAGTGTCTTAGCACTAGGTTTCGTTTTGACTATCGTTCCTGTAGTGGCAATCGAACCCATAACTATCGCGTTACCGCACCACTACGTAACGAAGACTCCGTGTAGGTAATAACAATACATGTTTACTACTGGTCTCCCACACAAAATGCATGTATCTATATTAATCGCTTTTTATATGGTAAGCATAATAAAAATAAGGTAAACTATTAGTGTTTTTTTATCATTTTCTCGTTCCCTAAAATATAATATTTTATTCTTTTTAAGAGTATTTTAACTCTTTTCCTTAATGTGGAATAATACTTAAAAAATATTTAAAAAAATGTTTTATTAAAATCGAAAACAGTTCAATATTAATGTTTTATTAAAAAGTTTGTTTTATTTATGTTTTTAATGTTCTTTTGAAATGTCATTACCAATATTTATTTTTTTAATTGGATTTTTTTGACAATAATTTGAAACATCCATACGATACTCGTATATCTATTCAACCGTTTAATTATCCATTACGTGAACTAATAACCCTTGTAAATAGCTCAAGGATCATTAGATGACAAATGAACACTGATTTTAAATCTGTGTTCATTTGTGTACATGTATTCTTTATAGCTTCATGCTTTGCAGGCAAAGAGTGCTAAGGCACTCCGTTTTCCGCTTTTCACCTATTTTTCCATTTTAAAGACATACCTAGTTAATGGAACCCATCCTCGTAAATTGCTTTACAGGAAAGGATAAATTAAAATAAATAAAATATAGGTCATGGCATTCGTGGCCACCGTGGCGCAGGTGCACAAGCGTGCATATCGACTGTTGTGGGTCGATTCCCACTCGGGGAATGAAATATTTAATATTTTCATCTCTTCTCTCTGGTGATCAGGCAAAACGTGGCGTTTAGTTCCGCCAGTCGCCACGCAATGCCTGAAGTATTCAGCGGAAAGTGGGAATTGGATAATAGGGTGTCTGAAAACTAGGTTCCTTGCTTTACTCTACCTACCCTGCTGTATACATACAGTCATAAGTTGTTATATCTTATCAACAAGTATAGCTTTTTGTACAGAATAAAATATTTTCGCACAGGCAAGCTAACGTTTAAAGACTTTAAGTTAACAATGTCTAATCTTTATGAAAAAATAAACACAGATATTAGAGGTGCCACAAATACGTTTGAAACTATACAAACATTTCTAAATATAGTCGTCAATGCTCTTGATGCAAGGTCGTTTTGGTAAACGTAATATGCAGAATAGAGCACTTTGAAATTTAAAACAATTTAATTATATTATAGCTTTAAAACATAAAATAGCATTTTCTTCCATTCTGATAAGAAGTGGAGGAAAAAGCGGAGAAGAGAACGGCGTTGGTCTCTGCTTTAACTCCCAATATTTCAAAAATTGGGCGAAAAATGACGAATGAAGTGATTTAACACTAGGTTATTTACCTTCCCCTATATAGTAATAAAGTATTAGTATTAGTAAATAGTCTTATAAAGCTTCTTTCTTATTAACGATGCTTTCGTGTATAGCCCCGGCATTTCTATTACATTTTCTTATAAGTTACTGAGTGAGCTCAGGAATAGGCCTCTACTATTCCTTCCTACTAATGAGATATATACAGGGTGGAATTGTCAGCGCTACTTTAAATGAAACCACAGTTTTAACTACTCTATAAAAGCCTAATATAATTCGGAAAAAAAATAATTCCCAAAAATGAAAAAGTTATTTTTTCAAACAAAATAAATAATAAAATTATCGTTTTAAAATAAAACGCCATTTGTAAAGTATAACATAGGCACGCACACACTTACCTGTCAAATCGGAAACGTCGCTTACGTATGTGTGCGTCACACGAAATACAGGTATGGATAAAAATCGTGAAATGAAAAAAAAATCCTACGTCCAAACTGTTGAGGTACCTTGATTAATTTCTTAGGTGTGGGTTTGAAATATATTACCCTATATGCAGTTTCAATAAAAGAAGCGCTGCCTCTTCCACCCTGTAGATAGAATAAACATATTCTATTTTTAAACTTAACAAAATGCCTTAAAATGAAGTTATCGTTACTAAAAACTTTCAAACATTTACCTTACCTACTTACATGAAATTTGATGTGATTATCATCAGTCGTCTTTTGTTTAAAATTGATAAATAAATTATGAAGTAGTCAATATACTCGTATAACTTAGATGACATGTAGTTCGGTAGGTGACGATCTAGTTCAATTACTCTCAAGGACAATCATCGAAGCATTTAGAGTTTGGTAAAACAAATGCATGTAAGATTTAAACTTGTATTCACGTAATGTTTTTTTTCAGCTTCACGTCGTATTCTCGAGTGGGAATCAAACCCACGACCTGTGACGTTTATCACGCCCTACGCTTATTTTGTTTAATAAGTACAATTACTTTAATACTATGTAAAAATAAAAAAGAAAGCTAGTAGAGAACTGAAAGCTAGTAATAGCTTTCAATTACGGTTCACCTGCATTGTTAAATGGAAATAGCTAAAAATAATTTGCTTGTATTTTTTACTCTGCTAAGGCTTTTCTATAGCCTTCGACTCTCGACTAATGAACTATCCAAGACCAAAATATTTTTTTCTTTTCAAACCAATACTTTCTGAGATTAGCGCGTTAAACCAATCAAAATATTCAATAATCAAATAATCAATTTTTTCTTTACATATTTATTTAAATATATAATTATTAAAATCCATCTATTTTTACAGGTACCTCTTCACAACACGGTTATCGCCGAATAAAGCAAAATATTTCTTCCCGTGCTTTGACAACCCTCAGTTTGAAGCCGTTTATAAGTTTAAAGTGAACTTAATGCCTCCTAGAAGAGATTTTCAAGATTGCAATACTACTTTAGTTATTGCTGATAAATTAAAGGAATATAGGTATGAAATATAATTTTCTAGTCAAAATTAAAATACTAAAAATAGCTAATATAAATAGTCCTAGATAAATAAAAAATAGCCAAAGGTAAAACATAATATTTTTACATAAGTATTATTTAGATAAAGATGCTTGTTAGTATGTAGATGTGTACGATAAAATTTGCTTTAAAATCACAAACAAAATATTTGTTTTTTTAGATGCACTGTGAGCAGAGGGAACCTAGTGTTAAGACACTTCCTTCCTTACTTTTCACCCAATTTCCGAGACATTGAGTATTGAGAGACAGGAATCAAAACAGTATGGTCTTGTCACCAGAGCGATCACAATAATTCATTTCCCCAAGTGGCAATCGAACCCACAACCGTCGCGTTTACATTCAGACACTGCTACTGCACCACAACAACATAAAGTAATATATATAAGGGAGCAGTTTTTGAGACACACAATGTCTGTTTTTAAACAGAACAGAAAAAAAATGGCAAAATGATCTTAAACGTGTTACAGATCACAATGTTGCTTATTGAATCCAATTATGACAATATCACAAACATCAAACTGATAACCTCCTTTTTTTAAGTCAGTTAAAATGTTTTCTAATCGATAAACTCCTTTACTGTAGTAATAACGTTTTAAAAGAGTCTATATTTAGATGATACTCTTACCTAAGGGCCCTACGGCACAATAACTGACATCGTTTCTACCGCAATCTGTTACCTTATACGGGAAAAGTAAGGGCCCGGTGTGCTTTAAAGCGATTGTATATTGAATTATTTTATTAGTAACAAAATTTATATTTTTTTAGGCAAATTGATTTGAATAAGAAAATATTCAAATAATAGTTGAGTTGATTAAAATATATTTTTTCTAAATAGACCAAGTAAAATCCATAGTTTTCTAAAAGTCGATAACGACTCACGGCACACGAATATCACGTTTATATTTTTGCTAGGATTTCTTATAATAACATCGATTGCACCTTTATATTATAAGAACACTAAAAATATTAATGTCAAAAACTCGCTCACACTTCGAGCGTACGATACAAAGTAAATGTGATCAATTATATCAAAGAGCCGGTAACAATTTCTAATTCTAAGAAGGACAAGACCATTTAAGCTATGAAGATGAAAGTCAAAAGTGCCGGATGTGTACAAAAAAATAATTGACACACCATATTTGTGGGAATATTAAAAATATGGTTTGAAGAAAGCTTGCTCAGTTCACTCTATTTGTAGGTACAAGATTTCAAGTGACATGATATGGTGGTGTTGCTAGTTGTTTGGATTATAGTTTCCTATTAGAGGTTACATTTCTTTTTAGCTTCAATCACTTCACGAATATAGCAGGACAAGCAGAGGGACCCTAGTGTTAAGACCACTCCGTTTCCCATTTTTCGGACAATTATCGAGAGCTGAACGCCGCGTTTTCTCTTATTACCAAAGTAAGGAAATTAAAATAACTCATTCCTCGAGTGGGAATCGAACCCACAACCGTAGTGTATATAGTCAGACGCTATGCCGCTATGCAGACTCACAATCGTCTCATTTAAAGTGCTGCTACTGTGCTGCAAGAAAGATAAGCGAAAATTAAACCACTGTATATAACTACTAAATAAAATTTCACTTTTTAGATCTGAAGACAAATACACGATCATCGAATTCATATCATCTCCTCAAGTAGCTCAGCACCAGGTCGGCTTTCACCACTCCAACTTCGGCTATCGACAGATCTCGGCCAAACGTACCAACGACACATTGAGGGTATGGGGACCCGTACATTATCTCAAGCATTACAATTTTATACTGCATTTTGGAATATCCATTATTAATCTTATTCATGAATATGCTGGTATAAATCGACCTCTTATGTATGAACCAATAAATATAGTTGGTATTCCAAAAATCTTGGATGGTTATGAAATTGGAAGTTGGAATCTGCTTACAAATGGGTAAGTGTTAAGTTATAATCAATGTTGATTTGCACGATAAATATATTTAAAAAAAAATCGCCCAAGTACGAATTGTTACGTTTAGGTACTGATACGGAACACGTATCAATTTTGGATTGTATTTTAACGGGATTTACAGTTTGAAGTTGTCAACTTCACGGGATACGTTGCGGACGTATGCAGTCGACGGCGTAGTAATCGAACCCATAACTTAATACGTAACGTAATTTTTTATACATAAATATTATTTCTTGAATATATAGAGCTTAAATATTTTTAGAAACAACATTAAGGTCAAATAGTAAGGAGCAGGTGTTCTATGTATTCCAGACGTAATGTATATGTTATTATAACCTTACAGACTTTAACAACACTTTATCAAATTTATTCATTTGAGAAGCTTTATATTATTTTTAATAGTTACTTACCAAGCGTTGTTCGTATTTAACATGGATCAAGGCATTCATATTTTTAAATAATAATTAAGTAAACTATTATTTATACATTGTGTGGAGGGATACCATCTGAAAGTAAAAAAAAAACATTAAAATTACGTAAGTTCTAAAATATAGTAAATATTCATTTCTAGAAATAATAGACTCGCAGATATATACAATTATACAAGTATAAAACAAGTAGAACGTATGACATTTGAACTGGCTCAACAGTTAAGTCGCATTTGGCTTGGGAACCCAGGGGAACTACAGCGTACTCGATGGAAGGAAGAATGGTTTAAGGAAGGCGTCGCTACGTATCTTGCCTCTTACTTGTTGGCTCAAGTAAGTGAATTATGTTAAGAACGTATGAAAAAAAAATTGACTAGAAGAAATCGTCGCGGAGCGTGATTGTTATGTGTTCGATCCCAATTCCCGATCAGGGAATTCGTAGAGCGAAATGTATTAATTTCATTTCGGCATATTTCGAATAATAGTTGTTCATTTCTAAGATTATTATACAAAATGATCAATAAAACTATCACTATAAACTATTAAACATAAACTAAAATATTTTATAAAACGTTAGGATGATTTTTAATCTTGTCAAATTAATTTTACATAGACTTTCTATTATTTATAATTATTATAACCACAAAAACATTTTATAATATCTTTTAAAGATAAAAACTATTTGCGTCTGGCATTCTTCGCAGTTAATCTTAGACATTTATTTTCAGTATAATCATGGCGACTTATCAAGACACCGTCAGTCTATCAATAGTTACGCCATACAAATGAAACACAAAGCTATGGCAGTTGACTGGCACCACTCTACGCCTGCTTTGGCTATCTTCAATCGTACATTGGCAATAGAAATACCTTCGAGATATAAGGAATTGGTGACGTTGAAGACAGCATCGTTACTTTGGATGGTAGAAAACTGGCTTGGCTCTGAAAAGTTTCACCAAGCTTTAGTAAAATATATAAACAGCAAGTAAGTTTAATAATTTACTATTTAATTAATAATTGAAAGTAGAAGCGACTCCTTGCTTCCTTATCACTAGGTTTCCTCTCCCTACCCTACTCCCAATAGAAATGCATCATCTGCCCTCATGTGGGCTATATATCAAATTAATTATATTAAAAAGGCGATTGAAAATTGAGACGATTTTTAAATTCGTAAAAAATCTCTACTATGATGACGTCAATAATATCTAAGCTTTATACCATTACTTTTAGAAGATGTAGTTTTACAAAAAACAAAAAAATATTACTTATATTTATTACATAAAAAACTACTAGAAATCGTTTTTTTTTTATTTTCCAGGAGAGGTCAATACATATCACTAGCAGATTTCATGACAAGCCTAGACCTTGATACTGTAGAATGTCTTCATCAATTTTTCAATGGATCAACTTCCTCCAGAGTTTTAAATTCTTGGTTCCATCAATCAAGATATCCTGTTGTAAACGTTCAAGTTTTTCGAGATAGAAACCCAAACGCCATACAATTAAAACAGGTATTTTTTAAAATTACATCAAATATATTTCAAGTAAAAAATTTTCAGTTCTAGAATTTATGTATTTTTTACTTCCAAATATTCTAATTAATCATTGTTTTCTAGTACTATAGAATATTTATATCTGGCCAAATATACATTATGTATATTATGCTGTCAATCATATAATAAGTAGTCATTCGTATACGTGCAATGTTTACATAATTTGCGTGTAGGTAGGTAAGGTATATTTACGAGCAGTAGTAATGATTTGCATTTGTTTTTATATTGCGGCTATTGTCCCTTAGTGGAATAGCATCTGACTGTAAACATAGTTGATGGTTGTGGGTTCGATTCTTAATTGAGGGAACGAATATATTAAAATAATTTTTCAATTCCCGATTTCACCCTTTAATTTATAGGAGATACCTCAAATTCTGGTAGAACTACACTAGGCTCTTTTTACTGACCTTGCGATGTGGTCAATATATACTTTAGTTATATTTTTATTTTTACAGAGAAAATTCAGCTTCGTCGAACACGAAAAGATCGATTCGAACTACCTCATCCCCATATCGTATATAGTGCAGAATAATGAAAATTGCTTCAATTGCTACCAACCAAAATTTACCATTGGAATGCAAACTTATACGTTTAGAGAAAATCTTAACAATGGCTGGATAATTTTAAACAGAAACGCGTCAGGTAATAAATTTACATGATTTATATTTTATAGCTCTACTCTTTATCCCGCACATAGCAGAGAAGGCAGAGAGAACCTAGGAACTAGTCTTAAGACATTCCGAGCCTCATTAACACACTTCCGTTCCCCATTTTCCATTGAATTTCGGTACCTAAAAAATCGTGCCGTTGCATTGGCTTCCGCCGCTAAAAAAAACAACGTTAATGAGAAAGTGGAGAACTGAGTGCTTAACTTACCTACTATTCATACAGCGTGAAGCTAAAAATAATCACATATTGTTTCAATCATCCGAAATATTTTATAGTAGTCGAAAAAAAAATATATTGTTTAAACATATTTATCTATATTAAACAATAATATGAAATAAATATAAATAATATTATAGATTACAATAAGGAAGTGGCTTGAACTTGAAATTTAGCATTGGCACACTAGCACATATCCTTGATATACTCGTAGCTAGCTATAAACCGAATGTCTATTTCTGTTGCGCCTACGCAGTGTAGAGGCAATTCCACACTAGAGTAAAAAAAACACAATATAAATATTAAAACATACTCGTAGTATAGTTCTTGTGGGTTCTATTCCCGGGGGATATTAATAACTTTCATATCTTTGTTCTGGTAATAAGTTGAAGTGTACCGTTGGGTGGCGCCACTCAACATGCAATGATTTTGGAATTGGGCGCAAGTGTCTTAACATTAGGTTCCTTCTGTTTACCCTTCTTTTTGGATACAGCGTGACGCTTGAAGCGTAATAATAGAAATTAATGTTTATGAAATATGCAGATCGTATACGCACTGGTAGTAGTTTCCAGATATTTTATTACTTAGAAAAGAGTATAAAAAATTGTCGTTATTCGTTATAATTATTTAATTACTGCGTTTAACACCGTACATGTGTACTTTATTGAGATTCGAACCCTTAGTCATTTTCAATCTATGAACTAAGCCACGGTGGTGATAAAAAATAATTTTATTTTTTATTCTATACCATGTATCTAATATGGCGCAGTCACTATGCCTACCCACGTAACGTCTGTTTGTGTTTTGTTTTCTCGAGTATCAACTCGGTCATTTCGTCATTAAGAGATCTCTTGCGGCTTAAAATTATTATTGGCTAAATAGTTTTTTGAAGTATTACTAAGATCAAAATGATTATAAACTAAATAAAAAAATACTTAAGGTAAAAAAAATTGATAGCTCAGCCGAATGCTGACCACAAGCCAACCCAACCAATTATTATAATATATTCTGAGTATAAATATTATATCGATTGGTTTTTATCCTATAATTAGAGATTGAGTTATAATAATAAATTAACATAATACTTTTATAAATACCACTATTATAGAATAGCCTTGATCACTATTGGCAAGATACCTTGTAGCAATCTAGATACAGAATTAGTTGTAATATTATTTACGAACAAACAGACGAAAAATAAAATGAATGAAGAAAAATAAAAATATACTGCTTACTTCTTTCACACAGCTAAATATATATAAGAGTTACGTATGACACATGACACGTACTGAGTGGTCTATGTAACTCTAATTGCAAGTACAATGGTTACATCGAATTAAATACAAATAGCCTTCGTCGATAATGGGTTATTTAACACAAAAATAATTCTTAGCTCGATTGACGGTCGCGAACCTAGGTTCGAGCCCCGCAAGCTTATTGCAGACGATGTAATACAATTCTCAGGGACAGGGTACCCTCTTCCTAATTAGTGTTAACTGCATTAACAATTCGAAAAAAAAAGTTTTTTCCAATTTGAACGAGTAGTTCATGATATTATTTTTATAATATTAGTATATATTGCACCTAAATGTATAGATATATTAATAGCTTGTCTGCCACCTCTTTAACTGGTTTTCGCTTTCAAGTAAACCACAAGCCACAGGCAATGAGTTCTAATTACTATATGATTGGCAATACAATTCTCTTACTTAAAAACTTCTCTATATTTGTTTTTTTATCAAAATCGTTGGATTGTCAGATTCTCTAAAATATAATTTAACTATTTTTGAGATATTTGGCGGAATTCAACGCCACGCTTTGTTGATGTCACCAGTGCGAGGAAATTAAGATAGTTCATTCCCCTGAGTGGAAATCGAACCCACAACTGTCATCTTTACAGTCAGACATAGCATCAGGATAACCTCAGACTAAAATATCTTTAATTAATAAGACGTAAAAATCCATACAGAGGTACCTACGTAGAATCATTACAATTGCTATGAAATCTGTTTCAATACTTTAACTCCGAATATATAATTTTTTACAGGATATTACAGAGTGAATTATGATACAGAAACATGGAGATTGATAGCAAAGACGCTAAGAGAACGTCACAATTCTATTAATGAACTAAACAGAGCCCAGGTATGTATAATTTTGTTGGCAGTTTCAACCTTTTCCAGTATAACAGGGTAGGCATAACAGGACAGGGTAGACGTTAGTGTCAAGACACTTCGTTCTCCACTTTTACAATTGTTATTTTTATTTTTTTTTATTACCATTGATTTAGAGTCATGGAAATTGTCAATAATTAAAAACTTGCAGTACTAACCAAATTTTCGTTATTGGTGATTTATGCACAAAAAAAAAGTATTACAAATTTATATTTATAATTCATTTCAAAATTTCAAATTTGTGCACATATAGGCAAGTTAGTTAAATTTTATAAAAGAATGAGTTTGACTCGCACTTGACCGGTTTTATTGCTAATATTAAAATCACGAATAAATTCCAGATAGTCAATGACGTGCTCGCTTTATACGCTGCTGGAGATTTACATGAGGATATAGCTAGAGATGTATTGGATTATTTGAATAAAGAAACGAGTTTGGTTGTATGGGACTCCGCTATATCAGGTTTTGAATTGTTAAAAAAGGAAGATGTGAAAATGACGAAAACATTATATGGAGAATGGCAGGTGTGGAAAATTTTATTTATTTTTTATTTAATCTTAAGTAAAAATTATAAATGTAAATCAGATTCACGCTGTATCCCGCCCACAGCAGGGTTTCAGGATAGGGAGCCTAGTGCTAAGGCACTCTGTTCACAATTTTCCGCCGAATTCTAGAGGCGTTGCGATCTGAGTGGCGGAACTCAACGCTTTCATTTACTAAGAGATTTTTATGATAGATGTTTTTTGTTACCTTTATATGCAATATAAACAAATACGTTTAGTTTGGTTACTTTAAAACGAAAAATATGAAAGAAATCGAAATCTTGGCTACCCATTGTACCTGCGCACTATGGACAATGGTAGAACAACGGCAGATCAAAAGTCATTTTTTCAAAGTAGTCCCTGATGCACTATTTTTTTTTTAATTAATAGTATAAGAGTGGAACTTTAATATTATGAATTATTTTTTCGTGAATTACATTTGGAATATACAGGGTGGAATTGTCAGCGCCACTTTAAATGAAACCACAGTTTTAACTACTCTATAAAAGCCTAATATAATTCGTAAAAAAAATAATTCTCAAAAATGAAAAAGTTTTTTTTTCAAACAAAACAAATAATAAAATTATCGTTTTAAAATAAAACGCCATTTGTAAAGTATAATATAGGCACGAACACACTTACCTGTCAAAGCGGCAACGTCGCATACATATGTGTGCGTGACACGAAATACAGGTATGGATAAAAATCGTGAAATGTAAAAAAAATCCTACGTCCAAACCGTTGAGGTACCTTGATTATTTTTTTAAATATTGGGTTTGAAATATTTTACCCTATATGCAGTTTCAGTAAAAGAAGCGCTGCCTCTTCCACCCTGTATATTTATTCATCGTGAAAAATTGTCATTCGTGAGAATGTCTATTTCAGGTTGTTCACTTTGATACTTTAACCCATTTAGACCCATAGCCAAACTAGCAGTAAATCAAAGGTTTTTTCGGTAATAATTGATAGATATCAATGAAAGAAAATAAAAAACGTAAAAAAAAAATTATTATTTTTTTATTTAAATATAAAAAAAATGCCGTCCTTAAATGGGGCCAATGGGCACATATAGTATCTAAATTTTCGAAACTATTTTTGCGACACGAAATGTTTTATAACACTTTTTACACTATCAACGCGTTTTTTTTATGGCACATGGCACGTCTCAGTTGCTAGCAAAATTTTTGGGAGTAGTGGTCTACACCGTGATGCTGCAGACTTGGCACTGCAGAAGCTGCTGGTCGCATAAATACGTTGATGTTTTCGTCTCTTAAATCGTGACGAGCGATGTAACGAAAAAATCAAGCTAATCTATCCTGTTTATATTAGTTAGCAAGTGCAGGTGCCGCGAATTTGCAACAGCAAGATCCTATGTATGTGTGGATAAAACCCACCACCATTTTTTGCCACGTACAGCATTGCTATATAGGTAAAAAGATTGATCAGCCTGATCAACCCCTCTCATATCACACTGTAAAACCTTCGCACTAATAAAATTTAGTTAACTTAGTAAAAGCAGTAATCAAAATCGGCTCGGTTTTTCTTTTCATATCCTTTACTGCTGAGTTTCATCTTTTAACAATTCTTAAATTTCTCAAGACGACCTTGTATATTAGTCGTAGTTGGATCACTTTTACACCTATGGGGTTGCTCAAGATTACGGTTCCTCTACGTCTCTTAGCAAAAGGTTGATAAATGCTTCTATTAGTAAGCAGGCAGATTAGCAGTGCTTTGTATATCTACATCTTCTTCTTCGTCGATTACCACACCTGATTTTAGAGGCAGCGTAACTAAATATACCTCTCCGAAGTCTTTTTCTTCAATAATTACAACTGCGATTGCTTCTTAAAGACCCTTATATTCATTGCGACCGCTAAATATCCTAAGAGTCATTATGAACTTTGGATGGACATGCATATAAAAACATAAAAATTGACCTCTGATGTGCCCATTGGCCCCAATTGGGGACAGCATCGTAAAAGTTGAATTTGTCCTATTACGACTCTTCTTTTCTAATCAAATGTAATTATATTACATAGAATACTAAGTACTTAAGTATGTTTTGTACCAAAACAAATGTATTTAGAAGAAAAATTTAAAAATAAATATACTTACATTTTGCCTTCACAGATTTCGTGAAACAGCTTTACAAAAGGCACGAAATGAACGATTATAAAAAATTTTTAATTGGATTTTACGGCTACAACATAAGGATATACTACTTATCTTTACAATTCTAGACTTAAACTGCATAAAAATAAAAATATAAAAAAAACAAGGGTACTATTGTAAGTGTACCCATTTGGGCACGGCGGGTCTATATGGGTTAAACATAATTTCCTTAAAAAAATGAGCAAGTAGATATAAAGTGTTATATATATATATATATTTGAAGAGCCCATAGTATGTAGATTTTAAAAAAAATATTATATTGTGGATATCGTGACTATATTTTTATAAAAAATATTAACAATAAGTGAAGAGAAAAAAGGTACGTGTTTAAAGTTAATCGAGACTTTTAACAGTTACCGACGTCTCCCGACGCGTTATATTTGATATTGTTTTATAGTCCACATATTCATAAATAAGATTTACCAAAAATCAGCTGCAGAGACCTGCAGACTGAGAAGTTATCACGAAAACTCCGATACAAGTCAGGGGACACGAAAACTCTATCTATTGTAGTTTCTAATGTTTTACTATTTAATTGATTAGATTGCGGTAAATTTCCATAAAATTATTGTTATTTATTGATAAAAGGACGTTTTATCTTCATTTTGCACAATCATTTATTCACACTACCCTCATTTATGAAATTATATGAAGAGTGAATTAATTTAAAAAACTATTACAAATTAGTAATAAAATTACTAACAGACGTTTGATTATTAAGTGTTTTCACTAAATTTCAAAATGACGAATACTTTTAGTGTTCCAAGCGTGAATTATTACTCCCATACATTGAAGGTGCAGGGTTTACGTTCAATAGGAGAAGAATTAGCACCTCTTTAAATTATTTGAGGTTCCTGGTAAAGATTTTATTGATTGAAAAATTACTTATAGATCCCGACTGTTCATCCTAATAAACTATTGGGCTTGTTAATTTCTTTTCAGATTTATGCAGTCGGGGTGTTTGTTTTTTAATATATATTTTTTTATTTTTCAAATTTTTGTTAGGAGTCATTATAGTAATGTCATTATAGTAATTTCAAAAAGGTATATATATACCTTTTTGAAATCCTCATATTGCGCTCTTGAATTTGATACCCATATTGTGGTATTCGAAACCAAAATTTTTTTTTTCACTATCTCCTATGGCGTCCCACAGCCGCCATGATAATTATTTTTTAACGTCACCTATCTAAGAACACTTGGGCTGCTAAAACGAATATAACGTTACCTCAATTATGTAAATCCGTTCAGCGGTTCTGGAGATACAAGGTAATAAAGAATATTGCATACATACATACCTACATACATACATACAAAATACGCGCGAAAAACATAACTCTTCTTTAGCAGTCGGGAATAATAATAAACTAATTTAATAATACATTTTTACTATTATTCCTTTAATTTTTACTATTACTTACTGAAAACTTTTCTTTTCATTATTTTTTTCAAAATTTTCTTGTGCAAAAATTCAATTGTTTATCTTAACAAATAAAAAAGTTATCGATTTTTGATCTGATACAGACCTCGATTTCCCATAGTGCTGCGGTCAGAGTTTATATCTGGCACTTGCTTATTTACTCTTGCTTATTTATATTTAACCAGATACGTCAAGAAATTATATTATTTTTTTTAGCAATTTATGCAAAGTAAGGTGTCGACTATGTATAGAAGACTAATAGTAAATCCTGAACAACATCCGAAGACAAGACTATTTAGAAGTAAAATTGTGGAGTTTGCTTGTGAAATTAAATATAGACCATGTTTGAATGATATGAGAGAGCATTATGAGAATTTTTATAAGACCAGGTAAGCAATAATACATTTTTACGTTTTTTTATAAAATAGTCTTTAGCTTCATGCTGTATCAAGCACATATCATGGTGGGTAAAGGGAACCTGGGAGCCTAGTATTAAGTTTGCATGGGTCGTCGTCGGAATCGAATCCACTATCTCTCGTTTTTATAGTCACTTGCCTGTGCCTCTTTGCCTCAAATAAAATAAAGGTTTTAATATTAGTTTATTAATCTTTATTTATTAATTGGTTGTATTAACAGAAAAGGTGTGGGGAAAAACCTAGCTGGCGGAAACTGTCTCAATATAATTAATAGTAAAACATTAGTATATTTCAGGTTGAATCCAGATCTACGTGAAGCATGCTATTATATCGTAATGCAAGACAATCGATTTGTAATAAAAACTGATGCAAATATTTTCGAACTGGAAGATAAAACTACCGCTGAACATAATATGTAAGTATCACTATACTGATCGATGATGCTGGGCAAAGATAACGTAAAGAGCCCAAGGAACTAAGGTAGATCTATGTTTGTATGTACCTACGTATACAATAAACTGTATGTTTATTACTGACATGTGGCTACTAGAAATTTAAGCTATAGCACATCGACCCGTAGAGCAAAATACGGGAGGAGTATACCAAGATCTTACCACTGTATGTTTATATGTTTCCTTCAAGAATATTGGACCCGAAGCAAAAAAATATATGTGATATACAATAAGATATTGTAATTAAATATAATTATTTTTGTAAATGCTATGAATACATTAAAGAAAGAAAAATATTAAGAAACATAACTAAATAATATAGCAGAGGAGGCACAGTTCGTGAAGCTTAAGCTGAGCTTTGCATTTGTGTGAGTGATTATAAAAGTATTGCCAGATTTTTTTTAAAAAAGTTTATTTTTAGAAATCAATATAAGAAATCCAACATAAACAATATATTATACTTGAAAGTTTAGGCGAAGAGAGTGACGTTACACTTACACTATATGTATATATATGAATACTCATACAAATACAAAACTAGGCCTAGACCAAGCAGACTGTATTGTATTAGTTTTTATCTAAGTAAAATACTGTTTTTAAGTGTATTGAATTTATCAATATAATTTATTTATATATTGTTATTTTGCAGGCGAAATGAAAATAGATTTTTCTATAGAATACCTGTCGGACAACCCAGACCTGTTAACATTGTGAGGACTACAACTACGTCTACTACAACTGAGGTAACTTTCATGCTATGTATTGTGTTTAGGAGCTAAGTTTGATGACCATTATGGCGCAACGGCTGTCTGTAAATGCAATGAGTGTGGGTTCAATTCACTCGAGAAAATAAATTATTTTCATTTTCCTATGTTTGCTTAGTTCCGCCACTTCACGGTGTCTTTCAATGTCTTCAATTCAGACATCTTAGATTCTGGAATTAGTATCAATTTTTTTGGCATATTTTAGTAAGAAATTTTCAGGAGGATCCGCTACTACAAAATATTGTGAATATTAATATTTAACCCTACTTATTTATATTAATATTTACTCGTTTATTTGATTTTATATATTGTACTTAAATTAATTAGGTAGATCGTACCCATAGGCTAGTTTCCAAAGACAATGAAGAAAAAAGTGGTTCTTTGAACGCGCAAATCTCGGGTTATTATTTAAAATTGATATGATCGATAGCACTTTTACTATTAAAAAATGTATATAATAATGTACCTATTTGTTTCAGAGTACGATTACAACGTCGAAACTCGTTAATAAAGGAAAGGAATTAAGAGTTGCATCTGGTCTTCTAACTATAGGAATATTATTAAATTTTATTTTTAATATATAAAATGTATACGTACATATACGAGTACCTAATTGTAATTTATTTACCTAATTATTTATTGTAATAAGTAACTGCCTAAAACTAATATTTCCTTTATATTCTTTTTCGAAATTTTAATAAGATTTTAATTGACATTCCTTAAAAGTCAGCTGTAAGATAAACATAAATTAACAAAAAAGAAGTGCCTTAAATGTAAAAAAACTGTAACTCGTCGCTGTGTGGAAGATATATGAGCATTTATAGAACCTAAAACAATGGTTTTTAAACTTTTTATCTATTTTCACTATTGTATTTATTTTTCCAGACAATATCTCGGAAATTGAGATACAGAGTGTCTCACACTAGATTCTCTCTGCCTACCGTTTTATACGAGAAAAAGCGAAAAGCTTTTGTGTTTTTATTTAAAATCTACTTCTGTTACTGTACTGTTCGTAAGGCCGTCATGACTTAGGGGCAAAAGCGTGCGTTTATAAACGTGGCGATTGTGGGTTCATTTCCCACTCAGAGGAATGAAATATTTAACATTTTCATTTCTTCAATACGCAAAGCCCTCAGAATTCGACAGAAAGTTGGGTAGGTATTGAAGTGTTTTAATGTGAACGGAGTTACTTAACACTATGTTTCCAAGTCGCTTCTGCCTACCCTTCTATGTGCGGGATATAATGTGAAGCTACAAAAACTTCTGTTATATCATATCTTTTATATATTGCGTATAGTTTTTAAAAGCTTTAATTCAAGTTAAACAATATATAATTATAACAATATTATATTCTAGTCAAATTAAGTAACTTATAAGTTAAAAATAAAAATAATTATTCTTATTCTATATTTATTTATTATTTGTAATATGTACATATTACATAGGTTAAGTTATTATTTTATAAAATTAATTTATTTAACTTATAATTAAAAATAATATTTATTAATTAAATATTCTTAATTTTAATACATTGACGTGTTTTATTTTTTAAAAACGAAGCAAGAGGACGCATTTGCTTCGTTTTTAAAATCTCCATGTCAATTTATAACTTCTACAAGTTATAAATGTGAGTGAAAATGCAGTAAAAAAACTTAAGCTAACACCTTATGCTGAAAAATAATAATTATTAGTATCTTATTATTAACTAATTTAACTAAATATAAATTAACTAAATATAATTATTAATCGTTGTAACTTATTAAATTAGAATTAAAAAATCTTACTTATAAATAATTCACTTTGTGCAAAACTGACGCGTTCCTTTAAATACGATTAAATATTTTTAAGAAAAAACCTTAACACTATTACTATAATTATTAATTATTAAATATATCCATTCTAATAATGATTTTTAAAACAAAAATCCATTTTAAACATTCAATTATAGAAATTTAAAACTACATGTACTATCAAAGATGATAGCAATGAGTATCAAAAATCTATCAACTTATAATATCTTTCGTATACTAATAAAAAAAACTATTTAAAGTAACCCCAATAAACTAATATAACAATAACAAATAATAATAATTTAGTGATTAAATAAAGAAATAAATACAGCTATAGATATTAAGAAACTAGATACAAATAATGTAGGTGCATCGTTCTCGTCGATCCACTCGTACACTTGCTCCATTAGGTTGTTGTTCCACGCGAGGTTTTGAGCGACTCTCGCTCTCGCGTCGCCTGCGACTATGTCAGAATCTTGTAGATTGCTTATAGATTCTAATGAATTCACCCAGTTCGTAAACTGTAAAGAGATTTGTATTTTTTTTTAAAATACTCTGTAAAATTTTTGGTATTTTTTGTTTTGATAAAATTTGAATATCATACTTAATATTGAATTCTCTAGTCTTTTCAATATCTGGTGTTTTAAAAATAGTTTAGATCTTAATCTGCATATTATGTGTATCATAAAAATGTAACTTACATCAATAGAGAGGTCAGCAGTGACCATATTATCTGCTAAAATATAAATCATTTCTTCTAGCTTCTCAGGACCACCATACCTAAAATAAATAATTGATTAATAATTTGAAATGAATTGAATTCTTTATCTCTATCTATTAACTTACTTTTTTTTTCAATTTGGTCTTGCGAAGATGTAAGATCAAGACCAAAACAGATTCTAAGCAACATTAAACCTACTATATGTGGCATACAGCGTGAAGCTAAAAAATAATAATAACTTACATATTTCTTATGTTATTTGTATTGCTAGTCATAAATCTCAGGGCAAGGTTCGCGTTGTCGAAATTTGAATTAGCGACAGCAGCGAATATTTTTGATCTCTCCTCTGTAGCGTAAGGCGCGCTCGCGATGATTGTTTCTTGCAGTAGCCTGTAAAGTTAGTTATATAAAATAGCCATATGATTATATTTTATTATTCTTTAGATTCCTCTAATATATTTTTAAAATAAATGCTCCAATTAACGTTTCCCTTGAACTGTTTGAATTTGACAAAAGCCTTTCTTATTTACCTATCAATAATATAAATGGTTCTATTCTATATAACATTACTTACGAGTTAATAAAAGCAGCATCTTGAGAGCAAGCCAATGATTCTAATATTATAAGTCGTTCATATCGTGATGTTTCTAGATTCAAGCGATTTGTTAGGGCTGTTCTGACGTCTTGGTCCCCTTGGCTTACCATGGTGCAATAGACTGCTGGCCTTAAGTCGGCTGGTATATCAGGATTTCTATGGGAACAATATATGTGCATATCATATAAAAATTCTAATTTCTTTTTCGTAAGAATGGTCAGAATTAATTTTATGATTTACAAACATTCAAGTTCTTAAAAAAAGTGTGAAATAAATATGAAACCATTACGACGCAGCATTCCGCATATTACCAGTACCTAATAATTTAATGGCGTTAGTTTATCATAAAATCTAAGTCAATTTTTTTTATATACGTATATATATTTTTTCGCCTAATGTATTGTGCAATAAAGAATACTCATTGTCCGAATCAATGGGGGAATAACTATTCTACACCTATTCTAGCCTAGCTGGAATAGAAGAGGCTGCAGCGAGCCTTATGGATTAAATACTTATTAAAATGTCTGGTGCAGAAGGCAACGGCAAACCACTGCACTATTTTCCCCATGAACGTTGTGATGGAAAGTCAAAATAAAATTTCATGGTCGTATGACGGCCTCCAACTACGATCATCAGTTATGATGAACACGAATTATAAGCAGAAGAAGATTTTTTTTTTCTATTTATAATTAATGAGGCCCAGTCGCGACAAACGCGACAGGTTGTATATTTGATTCCCACTTGAGGAAATAAAATATTTAATATTTTGAAGCTAAAAAAAATAATACTTACACTACATCGTTGTTGTTGGGATCATAGAACAAATCCACGGCTGCGGCTATACACGGATCATATCCTGCCCGACAAGCGTGATCCATAACCAGCCCACGGGTAAGAGAAATCATAGCCGGTTCGACGTTTGCTTGAGGATAGAAACCAATTTCATCTTCAAATTCAAGGATTGTCCTTCGAATCATTCTCTATAATAAGTAAAATTAAATTTATTTATTACTATAAAGCTATAAGTGCTAAACAATTTTTTTATTAAGATATTAAGATGTTCCATCCCTATTAAAATGCTTCCGTTCCCCACTTTGCACCGAACTCTGGAGGTATTGAGTACTCAACGATGCGCTTTGCCACTTTACCAGATCGAGAAAATATTAAATATTTAATTTCCTTGAGTGGGAATCAAATCCACAATCCACGCTTTTTCCATACAAAAATTATTTTTAAGAAGATCAATCGTATATAAGAATGAAAAATTACATATCCAATTTAAATAAAAAATAAATTAATTAATGTTAATTCTTACAAAAAACAAATACTCCATGCCATTTAAATAAATTTGTACTTATACAATAACAAATAAATTTACTTGTTACGTAGTACAAAACTATAATAATAACCACTAACATTATTAAAGTTATAATCGTTATCATTGAAGGACACCAGCTATATATAACAAAGGTATTGAAATTTACCAAATATATATCGTCGTCTAGATCGTCATCGTCTAATGCGTATGGAACTAAACGCTTTCTCAAGAAATCCATATTTCTAACGAATGCCTTCCAAGCAGCGTATTCAGTTTCAAGTTCCATTGTTAAAACTACTTGCAGTGCAATATCATAATCTAGTTTGTTAGCACGAGCCAAGTTAAGAGAGTCGTCGATGAGCTGAAAGAGTAGCAATATGATTTATTTTTCAATTTCACATGCATATAACAATATAGGCAGCGATAATCTAGTGTAGACCGCTCCATTCGCCGCTTTCTATCTGAAATCGAGAATACCCATATTGGGTAGCGCACCTCCACGCCACGGTTTGTCTTATCAAAGCGGGTGAATAAAAGAAGTTTAAATATTATTATTTCCCCGATTGAAGGACGATGGACGGTGGACGAGGCGTACTTCAATTATCAATATTTATTAAAAGTCAACAAATACGTCCCACCATATAGAACAACTCTTACTGAGGTTGTGTTTCATTAAATATTTTAATTAAATTAATCGTAACGATAATTAAAAACATACTGTAGCACGATTAAGCGGATGAATCACTCCTCTACGGTCAGGGTCACCTAAAGCTTCAATTAACCTCTCCCATAATTCAGTTTCATAGTTGACTCTATAAAAACCTGAAAATTTACGGTTACTTTTGATTTATAATAGAAATAATTCCGACATCCGACAGCAAGTAATACAAAGTATGAAAAAACTACTAAACAAACTATACATAGTATTACAAGTGCAAGAATTTGCTGGTTTACTAGTAACTACTCAAGGGTTCCAATATTCAGGTCCTGGCTCCATCAGTGAGACCAGCTTAGTAATACTATTTAATTTGGTAGTTGACAACAGTTAAATATCAAGGTTCACATTACCAATTACCGCCAAGTTTTATACAATTGTTATAAGTAGGTTAAATTCAATTTGTTACATTTTATTATTTAATTGTGGTATTGTAAGCTCACCTAATTAAATGAATAATTATAAATAATATATTGTTATTTATAAGAAATAAACATTTATTTATTGTTGTAACCCACCTTGCCCTTGAAGATTCACTATAACCCAATCTTCTTCACCCAAATTAAAAGTTAAAATTTCTGAATTTGTCATCATTGTTAATGCATATATATTAGTGAAATTGGGATTGACGCTAGTTGTGTATGATATTGGGATCACAAAGTCAACTTGTATCTCTGGTGAGAAACCGAAACGTTCCTAAAAAAATTAGAACTATATCATTATAATTTATCTTTTACAGTGTTTATTAACGTTTGTTTGTTCGTTTTCCGAGTAATTTTAACAAATTTCTACATTGGGAGAGAAAATTACTTAGAATTCCATGGATTCATCGTGCTGGGCTCATCACGTTGCAAAGTAAGAAGCTCAGAGCGGTGCCTGGATCTTGCTGACTAAATTAAGTAATTAAGGGGCCCATTTTGCAATGAATACCGTCTTCAAAGTACGTTGTACAAATTAATTGATGATATTTCTAGACAGCAAGAGATTTTTTAAGCAAGCTATAGAGACTCTATACTAATCTGTATTTTACTATTCTAGCTCTTATTCCTACTGCATTCAAAAAAAAAGAGAGATATATACCTGTATAAGAATAACTCCTTGGGTCCGAAGTGTTACGGTTACAAGTGGATAGCCTTTATTATTTACCCAAGTTTCAAGCTGTTCCACTACATCTTCGTGAACCTGCACGCTTAGTAGTGCTTCATAGAAATTTTGCGCATTTACTGGCTCCAAGGACCTATGTTGGTATAATTTTCATGAAAAAATTCAATGTACAATCAACTGAAATATTCACCTGTTATATTCTTCTTTACATGTGTCGTATAAATACGGTAACGCAAGTAAAATTTCTTCTTTTTAAAATAAGTGGATGAACCGTATACTTGGCAAATTGATAATATAACCAAGATATAGCGAATTTGAAACCAATAAACATAACGACATAAGATATTTAGTATATAAAAATTTACTATCATATTTGAGTTCTCACCTGCTTCTTAACAACGCCCTTGCTGCGGATTTTATTAAATCTTGCTCACCGAGAATAATTCTATACATTCTTAATAATGCTGCAGCTTTATACTTCATTACACCATTAATATGAAATCTGATTTCATTTTCTTCGAAAATATTGGAACCGTAATCAATTGACTTCGTAGTTTCATAAGCGTCTATCAAAAGTCCTTCTTGTATTACATCAGTTGTGAATATTGTAGTCATGTCTAGTAATGATTCATCTAGACCATTTACATCAGTCTGGAACTAATAAAAAAATATACAAATTTAATTACATAAGAATTAGTTTACTGACCGCCTAGATTATATAAATTTATTTGATTAATTTATTCACAACATTTTAATAATAAAAATGGTATGGATTTTGTTTTAATATATTTTTTTTAATTATATGTCAAAATATTTAATTATCATTATTTTAATAAATTTGTTACTACTTACATCATTAACAATATCATAAGCAACATAGGTATTTAATCCAGTGAGAACCCACTGATGTCGCCAGTTGTCTGGATATAGAACATATCCAAACCATTGTCTCGACATTGCTTCGGCAATGGTCACTAGACCTATTTTTCTATGTTTAAAAGCATTATTGTTCTCCATGATCATGTAAGGCTCCCTAAAAATATGATTGTTTATTCAGTTGTAGCTTATTATAAATTTTAGGAAGATAGCACTGTCTTTTTTTATTGTTTTTATAATTTATTATGTATTTTTTTCAAATCATCGTAGAAGCTAGTAACACATCGCACACTTTCTTAACTTCCACCATCTTTCTGAAGTTGAAACCGACTCACAACTATCTTGTCTCTTCTATTAGATATATCCGACAAAAGAGTAAATTTTACTATTCTGCATAGACTACTTTCATCATTTATTATAGTAACATTTGTTTTAAATTATGAATACGTACTTTTTGTTTGAACCCAGCACGAATATAATGCGATAGTTTGGCTACATTATTATTTTTCTTAAAAACACGAAGCTAATATCCAATGTATATTTGAACATAGCAATTCAAAGACAAGATAAATTCCATTATTATCAGATATTTGAGTATCACATGACGGTAGAAACTTTAAAATAAATTATCATTTATATTTAAAAGCAGTAAGTGTCAGGGCGAATGTAAATTTACTATAAAACTTTTTTCTAATGATAACCGCATAAAACAAATAAATAAAAATATAGTTATTATTGTACTTACCAAATACACACCGTAGATAACGCAGTCCAATCTCGTGAAATATCAGGAACGGCTATAATATGCATTTTGCCATCTTGATCGTTAGTAATTTCTAAATATGGCTTCTCGGTCCATTCATTAAGCGCATTGTAATAGTTATTTACAGCTATTGAAGTAAGCGCGGTGTCTATGCTAATCAATGGTCGTGTATATATATGTACATTTGCGGTAGGAATGTTTAAAACATTGAAATTGTGCGCGACCATTCCCCAAAGATGAGGTGGACCTTCCAATGGCCTAAATTCTGTTCTAAAATAACATATAATATTAACATGTATTGTCTATAGTGAACAACATTAAGATACGTAAAATAATTGGAATATATCTACCTATATATTCTATTAAGTTGGAAGCACAACTATCATAGATGGTCAAAAAATTTGCAACATAAATATAAGGATGGTAAGACGACTATTTATTGTTTTTACAAAAATAAAAAGACTACAAATAAATATTAAAAAATAACCATTGATATTACGTACTGGCTATCCGTTGCAAGCATTGAATTTAAAATTACATTGCTGTATTCCATATTTTCAAATGTAAATGCTATTGTCGTTGCTAGATTTGGTTCATCCATGCAAGGGAAAACACGTCTGGCATTTGTTGGGTATAGGTTCATACCTATATAGTCACTAAAATCCAAATAGAAGTATATATAGTGTATATTAGGAACATTTGTAAATAATGAAGGGTTAAGTAGCTTAACATCAGATTAAATGCGTTAATAAGACCAATTAGGACGCATTTTTATAGTATAACCGTTCCTTCGTGAAAAAATCTTACTTAAAAATACATATTAGATATTTCTCAATTTTTATAATGAAAAATACAATTCATTAGCGGAGTTGCGATCTAAGCACAAGTATTTTAAGAAAGTCAAGAGGCTCTTTGCTGTACCTGAGAAATAAAGGTTAGATTGTGTAAAAGATATAATAGAGAATTTATATAATAAAAACATTATATATTGGTATATTTGAGTAATAACAGTAACTTATTCCGAACTGAATATGAACACGAATATTACATGAAAAAATATTTTAAGAATATTAACAAAGAATTAAAACTTACATTTGATCAAATCTTCCAATATAAAGGCCAATACCATCATTTCTGAAATTTGCAGTATATTCCACTAAGACCTGATAAGTCGATGCTACTTGAGCAGGAGAAATTTCTAATACGCCATCGTCGATGCTATAAGGAGTGTCCACTAAATTTGACGCTGTTAATACACCGACGCGCACTCTTTCTACACTGAGTTCTTCAAAATTAAGTATTATATCATCTTCTCTAGTTTCTTCAGTAAGTCTTACTTCCATAAGAGCCCGTCCTTCGAATCTGTCACCGTTTCTTTTAATTTCGATGGTATACTTCAAGACTGTTTGGCCTGGCCTAACATTTTGTCGTGATTGTATTGTACTCCCCACTCTTTGTATAGTATCATTTGTCTCAGCACTCAATATTACATCTTCTACGAGTAAACTGCTTTCATTTTCTAAATTTACTTCATCTTGATATAAAGTTGTAGTTGAATAAATAGTATCCGTAGTTTCCAAAACTGGAGAACGAACTATTGGCAATAATTTTACGGAGTTCAAAAGTAGCATACATAAAAAAACAACAATTCCACTCTTATATTTAGTCCGCGCCATTTTTCTAGTGGCCGGTGAATTCACAGTACGCAACGTCCCATAAGAACACTACTAGACCTAACAGTGAAGCCAATCGAAATAGGTCGAATCCGATACTGACTAACATGAACCGATAGTGTCAACTGGATGAGATGAGATAAAAGATTTAATATTTTTCAATAGTTGATTATCAGGTGTGTGAAATATTTGGTAAAATATTGGCCAGTTGTATAAAATATGAAAGATAGTATATGATATAAAATATATTGATGAATAGGTAACAATTATATTAATTAATATCAAGACAATAATATTCCTTTTTTTAGATATCTGCATTTAGCTGGGTAAAAAATGTAGTAAATCACTCTGCTCTCCACTTACAGTAAATTTTACAATCATTGAGCAAGCATGACATAAAGTGAGCATGAAGCTTACTGCGTGCTTTTTCTTCTGAATGAAAATGGTTCTCGAGCTAACCAAACTGACAACCATTACAAGTGTAATGACTAAACCACGCTACCGGTTATTGTTAAATAAATAAATTAAGCAATATTTTGTGCATAATTAAAAGGATTGTAATAAAAATAATATTTTAAATATTTAGTCATTTAAAAATTGCTCAATGAATTTGCCAAGTAATAAGATCGATGTTTTTATCGATTTTTACACATTTCAAATTAAACTCAACTTATATTACATTAGACCACAGACTACTGGAACATGTTCATGACAAACGTTAAGACACCTATTTCCTCACTTTTCTCGAAATTTCGAGGCATTGGGGGTAGAGTGGCAGAACTCAACACCTCAGTGGCAGAACCTAACGTCACTGCGGCGTATTAATAAGCTTAGTATAGTTTATATTTGTATTATTATTTGTATCATATTTGATAGTTGTAATAATATAGGTTTCCTTTACAAAAAAATATGTTCATTAACATTTAAACCAACTTTACTATAATTATTTTAGCTTTTATGCAGTAAAAGGAAATTTTATACAACTTTTCTACCAAGTATGTTAAATATAATTTTTGTCATGACATCATCAAATAACAATTTGAACGCTAACAAATACTTCTAATAAGGCGTATAGTACTTTATATTATTCATCTCCTTATTCTTTGATTGACGTTATCCAGTTTATCTATAACGATATTCGAGATATCAATTTTATCTTGATAGGCATTACCATTCTGCTTACGCTTTTCATACGTTTCTCAATAAAAATATTACATATAAAGAATGTAGATCGCTAAAAAATATGATATTTTATTATAGGTTTTTTTTCAACTTCATGCTTTATGGTAATGAATGTAGGCAAAGCAAGGATCAAGGTTAATACAATCTGTTTTATTTTTTCGACTGAAATTTAGACGTTGCGTATCAATGAGAAAATATTGAATCGTGGCATTGTGACACAAGTGTGTGCTTGTACTCGAATGTTGTGGATTCGATTCGCACTCAGGGCTTATTATTTATTAATATTTTCATTTCCTCACTCTGGTAATAAGGTAAAACGCGGCGTCGAGTTCCGGTACTTAACACGAAATATCTCATTCGGCGAAAGGTGGGAACCGAAGTGTTTTAACACTAGGTTCCCTGTTGAAAAAAAAATTGCTATACCTACAGCATTTTGTTTGGTTGATGTTAAATAAAAAAAAGTATGAGAGAATATTTTTTTTATTATAATGTATAAATATTTAACAATAGATAATACAAAAATTACAATATAATTAATTTAAATATACATCTTAATTATTATATTAACATTTTAATCTTAATTAAGGTTTGTAATAATGAGCTTTTGTGCGTACAGTATAAAAAATATTGGACCAACTTATTGTACAATAATAAATATTATATTAATTTAACGATTGTAAATAGTGGCGAATATTGAAATGATGATGAGGAAGCTAGATGCTAGTCCATGAGCGCTGTTTCCACTATCATCACCTCCATCTCCATAATTGTCGTCAAGCCAGGAATTGACCAAATTATAATTGCTTTCAGTCCAAGCGATAGACGCACGGATATTTTCTCTTATTCCAGCAATAGCAGCTATTTCACCGGCTGAGAAAATGTTTCCGTGGCTATTTTCCAAGTTTTGAATCTGTGAAATATAAAAAAATTATAATTAAATATTATCTGTGAAATTAATTATTGATGTGTGGAAATGCTCAACAGTTTTTCACACGTTTTGGAAGTTTTTTTCTTTACATGTACGAAGAGTACAGTCTAATAAACAATCAACCGTAATAAGAAATTATAGTCCTAAGTAGTTTCAATAATATACTATCAAATTTAAAATACCAAAGACGTAGTATGTTAAGATTTAGTAATAAATATATTTTTTAATTACCTTTTGAATGTGCGCCTGTGTGGTTAGTCTTCTACCCAAGGCGTTAAGAATGTTAGTAGTTCCAGTAAGCTGTTGAACTCTGTTGGAAGATATAATACATTTGTTAAACTAATTTAAATAAAATACATATATGATTAATTGGTAATTTTGACAAAAACTATAAATATTTTTTTCTACTGTAAATGAGTTGTGCAATTGTTATGAGTTCGATCAATGCATTATTTTCATTTAATCGCTCTAGTAGACGAAGAGCGACATTAAATTCCTCGTCTTAACATCTGAACATCTCGAATTCGGAGAGCAATTGGAAAACGGATTGTCTTTACACTACATACTCTCTCTAGTTATCTTGCTACAGCAGGATGAAGGGATAGGTGAAGCTGATAAAAAGAGATTACTAACCTTGGTTGGATGAGTGCAAAGTTTTGAATTATAAAGTCCAAAGCTGCTTCCATGCCAGCCGGGCTAGAGTTGATTATAGACACGAGGACGGTGTGTCTGTCTTGATCTCTTACATTTGAATTATCGTTAATCACTTGGTCCATATAGCTAAAAAAATATTATAACGTTAAAGTTTTTATTAATTATGTTATTTTTTGGATGTAATGGATAACTTAGGTCTTAGAGAAACATTGAAATCTTCATCTTCAGAGTAATAAGAAACAATATGTTTAATATAAATAGGTGTGTGTCAAAAAACAAAATGTTTCAATAACAAAAACTTACAAGTTACGAAGGGTGGCGTTAGAAGTGCAACCGAGTGCATTAAGCAGAATTGCTTGTTCACTCGAGTCCTGGCTGGCCAAGTATCTGTTCCATAGGAAGTTAAAGTTTTCGCTGCTACCTCCACGAAGGCCGGAACAGAACACCGTGGTCTGAATGTCAGGGTGTAGATTTTGACCTATAATTGTAATGTTGTATATAAGATATTTTAAAATAAAATACAAAACATTTTTTTATTGTATTTTGTACATGCATTGTCAAAAATATTTTACAGGCAACGGATGAACAGATATTACGTCCTTCTTTAGGTTAGCATGGGTTCTATAATTTTAAATACTATAAAACAACTATTTCATAAAATATGATATCACTTTATCTTTCTAGATGTTCAGAAAATAAGCTTATTATAAGCCAGTTTCACGCTTTTTCCCGCTTACAGAAGATCCCAGCCTGTAGGTAGATGGAAACTAGTGTTAAGACACTATATTCATTATTTACTACCCAATGAGATACTAACGTAGATATTTAAAGAATATTGAGTGTGTCCAAGCGATTAAGAAATTACAATAATTTTAAAAATAATATATTTTTTATACTCACTAGGATTATTTCTCAAATTTTGTAACAATTCTTGTGATGTGTTCACACAATGCTGGTTTCCAAAACGACAGTTCAAATTCAAAATAACATTTCTGTAGAAGGCAGTTACGTGTTGCTCATTGTTAGCTGGTTGGAAACCAAGTCTGTTGTAAGAAGGTGCGCTAAGACCTAGTACGTAGTTCTGAAATGAATAAATGAAAACTCATCTTTTGCTACATTTGTGTACCTACATAGCGTTATGAAAATTCAAAATAAGCAGTTTAGAAAAAGAAACAGTTAATCAAAAGTAAAATCGGTTAAATATGTAAATAATTGAAATTTTATGATATAATATTTTGTAAAGAAATTATCCTATTATGTATTTTCGATATTGTAAATGTGGAAGACGGATGTTTAAAACGGAAAATGTTTCGTAGTGCCCCTTTATGCTAAATTTCAACTGTCTAAGCCCAGTAGTTTCGTTTGTGCGTTTTAAACCATTTACTCAGTTACGTAAGCGTTTTATATATAATATTGATTGCGCCATACCTGGTACAGTTGATATGCTCGGGTACCACTGAGAACAACATCCAAGTAATCGAACGCCGCGTTCGCAGATCCCCAAGGGATGTAATCAGTCTCGTTTATCAAATACCTGGACACTTCGAATGCGAAGGCGTATTCCTGAGAAAATAGAAATATTATAACTATTTTATATAGACAATTTGTATGGACACAGATTTGGTTTGGTCTGTGTACTTCATTAATTACCGATAATTATGAGTTGAGATAATTAAGAGTGAAAATTAAGAAATATACAACTGTCTATATCTAACAGAATATTAGTATATTATTTATCTATAAATACATAGTTTATTATATTTCACTGGGCAATACTAATACTTTATGCTTCATTAAGCATAACATATTGTTAAATTAGGGCATTATGTACATGAACATTCTTATCTCCCTATAGAGATATTTGCATAAAACACACATATAACACATTGTTACCATAATTTAGTTATAATAATTCAACATATTTTAATTTTTAATCAAAACTTTACAAGTGCTTTTTCCGATATTGCGTTTGAAACGCAGAAATATGAAAGTAATTTATATATGAGTATTTCCTCAAATGGGGAATATATCCTCCATTGCGTGGATATATTCCCCAAAAAACCAACACAAAAACTATCCCACCACTCCACGATGGAATTCTATAAAGAAAATAGTATTGTACTCACAAGACGTCCATTTCTCGCAAGGTTGAAGGCATCGTCTACAATCTGCGCACGATTCAATAAATGAATTGACTCATGGGATCTTTGCAGTACATTGGCTAGAGCACGCCAGTTACCTAGATCATAGTTTACTCTGTAGTAACCTGAAATAAAAGAAAATAATTCTCACTTAATTAAATTCCTATTAGGTACTTGTCTTAATAAATAAAGGTTCACCTTTCGGACAAAAAGATAGAAAATAAAAAAAGAAAGATTTAATAAAATAAGATTTAGGACTACCTTAATATATAAAATACTAACCAGTCTGTTGCTTATTCACGATGTACCACTCAGTTTGGTTGAATCCGGGAATGTCCACAGCCAGAGCTGGAGAATTAGGTGACACCCAAGCTTGTGGCCTTGTGTCCGAGAAGTCCGGGCTATTGGACAGAACCCAGTTGATGGGAACATGCCAATTGTGACTTGATGACAGCGAACGGTCGGTGAGGTAGCGTTCCTGATGAAAACGATATATTAGATGCGTCATTTAACACACATAATGTTATTACTATGGTCAGGTAAGAAAATGGTCAAATATGGTCAAAATTGCACATTTTTTTTGGTTGTTTTGTTTTTCATTTTTTTCTACTTTTATGACATGTCCAAGTAAATGTTAAGCATTTTTATGGAATAAAGATATTTTGACTTTGACTTTGACTTTGAAAAATAAAACATAGCGTTGCTTTTCCTACCAAACCTTATATGAGACGAAAATGGGCCACGCAGAGACAATTAGGTTTTAAAATAATATCAACTTTTAATTAGAAAACTCCCCACTATATCCCACAGTGCAGAGTCGACTGAATGACCTAGTGTCAAGATTCTCCATTTTCAGCCCGAATTTGATTCAATATGTGTTGAGCATCAGAATTCGACCACTTGTTTTATCGTACCGGAAATTAAAATAATTGCCTCGGACAAACACAAACCCTGTCTCAATATATAAATATAAGTGTTCTTATAATTGACATTCAACCAACAATCTTTTTTTTGTTTTATAATATTCCTACCTGGTGAACTGAAATAGAATTGGCACTCGGGCTAGATCTTCTTACAGTAAGGACTGGGAAACCACCCTGTTCAGTCCATCTTCGCATTACGACACTAACGCTGAAGGGGATGCTGTGGCTAGATGCATCTAAAGCCTCTTGCAATGAGGCAAACAGATCTGATGGTAACGCAGCTTGTCTTGTCCTGTGAGAGAATTATTTAATTAAATTATACAGAAAATAATATGCATAAATTTATAAAAAACCATTAGTGTCATCTAGGACAGCTATAGGCACACAACGCCAATGATATTATTACACTATTGACACTTAGAATGTGTCTAGAATATATCATACGAAGAATACTAGAATATATCATAAGTAAATCTATTCACAGTCTATAATAAAAGCTAATATCTATATAAAAATATAATTCATCATAAACTTTGACCCAGTAGCTAATATATTAGAAATACTTGATACTTTGCTATCTTTATAACGGTCAAGGTGAGAAAAATGCAAGTTGCTTTCGTATTTCAACTTACTTGTTTCTTATATAGATGGCGAGACCATTCTGGAATACTTCAGGCGTAAGGAAGTGTTGCATCATACGAATGACGGAGCCGGCTGCAAATAAATATTTAGTTATATTCTTTTTTATTTTTACTAAAATTAGAAGAAGGTAATATTATTTAAAAAATATTGTTTTAGAAAGAGAAATAAAAAAAAACGCAGGCTAATTTATATTGTTAGTACTTTTTATAAAACGTATAATAAAAGTAACATTATTAATACCGAACTGCCACTTTTTTTTAATTAATGAAAATCAGTACTCTCGTTAATTATACAGACAAATAACAACGAACTAAAACCTCAAAGAGCTATTCTCTAAATGAATCAACAAGTTAGCTTTTAGAACTTTCATTCTGTAAGTCCTTTTAACTAAAGTTTGGTAACGTGGCAAGATTGGTATCTCCTAAATAAAATTTCTCTTTTTTCTATTTTTAGTATTCTGACTAGTCATTAACTACTTTTACAATTTATTTATATTATTTTCATTTATAGGATTTTTGTATTTTTATTAAATGCTTACATTTTTGATAAGCGACTGCGTTAAAAGTTCCAAGTATTTCAGATGGCGTGAATACTGCGTGAGTCATCGCATTTACACTGAGAACTGCGTCGCTTTGTAATACGTTTTGTAGTAAAAGAATGAATTGGTCCATCATGCGCCAGCCTGGGAGAACCTAAAATCAAACATTTCAAATAATTGTACAGGTATTTATTAAGATTTTTTTTTATCAGCTTAATTTTTGTTTCAGCTCGCTGTATACCGAATGTAGCAAGATAGGTGGAGAAAAACTAGTGTATAGATACTCCGTTCCCCATTTTTACCAAATTCATACATTTTTATTATTTTGACAAATAAGTTACTTGATATTATTTTGCTGCTTTTTTAAAAGAATCTTTTAGATAGGGTAAAATACAGTTTATTATTAAATAATTTTGGAAACCTATATATCGGACACATAGCAGTAGTCCGTTTATGTACCGGTGTGTGTCCGTCAGTTATCTAATTATTGTATCAAACTACCAAAAACAGATATTAAGTTGCCTTGCTTTCTGCCCTGGACTCCTGCAGAATGAGGTGACTGTTGACTGATCTTGCTCTCTGTTGTGGTGGATTTACGAATTCAAAATATTTAGAAAATATAATACTTACCAAATCAGTTCCGTAGTTTTCAAAGAAATTGGCAAAGCCTTCATTCAGCCAGGTATAAGTCCAGGATCGAGGGCTCACTTCATTTCCGAACCACATGTGTACGTTTTCGTGACAGATAATACGGCCAATGTTTTGTCTAGTCGATGTTGTTGTTACACCTTCTTGGACGAGAAGAGCAATCTCTCTGTTTAATATTAATTGTTAATATTAGGAAATAGTCTGCTTATTATAATCGTTGTTTTGAGGTAGAAAATAATAAGAATATGTCATTCTCCATTTTAGACAATATGTAGAGAGATGGTTGGCAAAACACATTACTGCGTAGCAATGATCTAGCGAAGAAAAATATTAAATTATGTCCAAATTAGGTAATTCTAATTTTAGATTTTTGATCACAATGAAAGACCATCTTTACATAATATAAAACTAAATCGCTATTAGTTTAATCGCTCTATGGACAAAATATATACAAAATTCTATAAATAAATTATATAATGCTTATTATATTAGATCAATAATTAGAATTTAGATTGCTTTATATTCATAAATATTCCTGTTAAACTTTTTAATATCCATAACATAACAGAATAATAAAAATACCTTTTAACCGTTCATCCAAAGTATATCTCTAATTCATAATATGAAATAAAAAGTTATCTTAACTTTAAAAGACTAAAGTACAAATTGCAATAGCAAATCAAACAATATAAAATAACAACGTGTTCACTTCATAACAGTCCTTAGGTTTTTGTCATAAAATTTTATCTAGCAAATGTAAGGGACTCATTTGCGGGAAACACAAAGAGTCTGGCTTTTTCATTATAATACTACTTTCCTTCGAGGTTAAATTAGACAGAGTCAGCTGGTTTTAACTGCTATATAACTATACTATATACCTATAGGAAAATATATGTATTTATTCTCCTTTTTTTCTTTTTTAAGCTTCACGCTGTATCCTGCACACAGCAGGGTAAGGACAACGGCCTCATTTATACATTATTAATGGAACACAAGGAGGAAGCAATTATTTTCTTTAAAAAAATATGCAAAATATTTTTATATCCTTATGTCCTTAGAGCATTGAGTAGCTGACAAGTATAAGTATTTCTAAATTACTATTCTCGTCTCTGCCTACCTCGAAAAAGGGTGACAATTGAAGATTAAAAAAATACTATTATCTTACCTGTAAACAACCAATCCCCAGTTTTCCATAGCACCTGCGCCGAAATCTGGTACAGCTACTTTGTCAATTTTAGGCAAATCATATGCAAATCGTGTGTAGTTTTCTAAAGCTGCCATGTTTCTTTGGCCGAAGTCCAAAGCGAATTGAGCTGTGTCTTGAGTACCACGTCTTGAGTATACTCTGAACGGTATACGGTATAATGGGTTTTGAACCGCTTCATTGGAAATAAAGTTGAAGTTAGACACGAGGAACGCTAGTAAATATGTCGACATGATTGGTGTATCTTGAAATTCATATTTCACGTAGCCTGGTACTACGGGCCTGAAAAAAAAATCAATTATTCATATGATGTACCTAAATCAGAGTCTCCTTTTATTGTTTATATATCTATCTATCAAATAAATTATTTTTTATAAGGATTAGAAACTATTTTTGTCCCATAGTACTTATTAGTTAGTTACTTTCTTTCTATTCAACTTACTTTGAAAGATCATTTCTTTCTGGCATGTTAGTTCTGATGACGTTATACTGTGCTGGTGCGTAAATGGTAGTTTTAAATACAGCTTTCTGATGGGGTTCATCGTAGCAGGGGAAAACTCGACGTGCATATGTTGGCTGGAGTTGAGAAGTGATCAGTTTGCTGTAAGATAAATAACATGTGTTATAATATTACCAATTCTTGTATATATATCTATTTTATTAGTTAGAATAGCAGTGTTTTTGTAGATTAGAGATATCATACAAGTAGAAAAAAATTCGTAATATGATTAATAATTTCAAAAAAATCGGTCAAGTGCGATTTGCACTAGCCCACCAAAGGTTCCGCACCGTTTGATCAGGATTGTCGGTCAGTGGGAAATACAACTTATAAAAATTGACAAACTTAAGTTTGCGTAATAAAATTAAAAACTGTTAAAGTAACTTACTATGGTTGTCCTAAATATACGTAATTCGATACGTAAACGCCAAACATGTTTGGAGCATACGCTCCTTCATAATGAATATCCAGAATGTACGGCTGCGAGGCTACCAGCATTTGGCTTGAATCTACTCTCAAGAAGTGAGTTTCATCTTGTTGTAAATTAAAACCGCTTGTGAGATTTACAGTGGGATTAGCCACCGAGGACAAAGTAATATTCGTTATCCTCAACGCCATAGCGTGTAAGGTAACATTAAGAGTGTTATTTGCGGGTATAATTCTTATATTAGCATGGCCGACGAAAAAAGCTTCATTGTCTGGATTGAAAAACAATCTTAGATCGTATAGAGTTGGATAAGTCTCTCCTGGTAGGACGTAGTGTTCGTTATTTTGTGGTGCGTTGTTGGAGTTGAGAGGTACTCCGAGTGCAGCGCCCAGAAGGCAGAATGTGATTAGGGTGTACATCATTTCTGCAAAAAAAGAAAATTTATTTTAATTTAGTTTTTAATTCCTACCTGTGAGCCTAACACCTACATTGTGAATTATTTTTATATAAATCTTTTTCCTTCTGGTTAATAAAATGCGAAAAAAATAATACACCATATTAGTGTTTTTTCTTTATAATAGAAGTATAGGTTACTATTAATGGTACATATTCATATTAACTAGTGCAAAGTCTTTATTATAATATAATTCAATTTTGTAAATAATTCTTTCACATACATTAACATATTTTTTTAAAACTGCGACTACGTCATTGTTTCATGAAATGAGCGATATGTTAAAACAGAAATAAAATATAAAAGTATTTTTACAGCAATTATCCTTACTGAACATACAAAATAAATATTCAATTGTCATTTTTACTTGCAATTAAAGATAATAAAAACGAAAAAGTACGACAACAGTGACTATATACTAATAACCCATATTTTCATAGACATAAGATGTAATTTGCAATTTATCGATAAATATTCCGATGTATCTGCATTAGTGCTGATAATACTATCAGGGATTAAAATTAATAGACGATTTTTATTTAATTTTATGAATTATCTTAATCAACATTAAGTTTACTGAATAAAATATATCAACGTGGTTTGAAATTATTATTATTCATTGATGTATCATATTTTAGACTTTACTATTATATTTTGGGTATAGGATGATTTTAAGCTCGAATACAATGCTTACTGAAGTCCACACTTAAAACTTAAATGTTTTTCCTGTATATGACCATAAGCTAACGAAGAGATTATTTATTATATTATTATTATTACATTTTCCTGTTAAACTAATTCTTTGTATAAATAAAAAATCCAAAAAGGAAATTACGGATCGTTATTTCTTTTCGTTTTCTCCTTCCATATATTGAAGATAATACTTAAGATCTGTCATACTAAATATCTTCGCTAAATTTGTAAAGTTTTCCCAAAACGTTGTGTAATAAAGACTCTCAAGAAGTATACATTTAATCTTATCCTAATCTTAGTAGCGATATCTGCCGTTAAGGTATTTACTTATCTATGAGTGTCGTATATGTCGAATGTACCCAATTTTGCTTACTTTGATAAAAAAAATATATGAGAAAAGATGGAAATGTAATAATTGGGATAATTCTTGAAAATATCTATTCTTATTCGTTCGTTAATTGTTTGGTTTCATCAATTCTGTTGGACAAATAGAAGTGAAATCTTTTCTTTTCACTTCGAAAGAAACCAAAAAGCTTTATGCATAACGATAGGAGATATGAGAATTTTTAACTCCTATAAATATAATGTGTTAAATTAACTATTATTCCTATTCAACTTACCTACCAATGATTTTGTAAAATTTTCTTATTGTAATTATTTAATAGTTGATATATTCGAAAAGATAATTCAGTAATATTTATTGTATATACTTTATATAGGTGATATAATGCCTTTTAAAAAGCAATAGCAAACTTTCTATAGACGCACTTTGATATTTCAGGTGCAGATACAATGGCATGAGAAGAAAAATAGTTAAAACGCTAATATTTTAAACGTATTTACGTTGTATTAAAATGTAGTAAACATTAATCTAAGGAATTTGCCTTCAGAGCTAGAGGTAGAACTGACTGTAAGACTGACGAGTTGAAACTCAAACCATATACTCGGATCTATGACCCCATGATTTCCTGATAAAAAAACCTATTTCTATATTTACTTTAAAAAAAGATACGGCCGTTTTACCGCAAAAACGCGTATTTCAACGCTATAAGGGAATAAAAATTCATAGGGTACTTCCGATTGACCTAGAATTATGAAATTTGGCATCTAGCATCTACAGATAGTACAAGTTTAGGAAAAAATCGAAAAACTGTACAATTATGGTTAAAACCTAAAAAATAATAGCCTAAAAGGGGGAAAAATTTGGTATTACAGCTGTTAATTCAAAGGATGAATGACAGTGCTCTGGCTAAGCTAAAAATGAATTTCAGAAAAAAAATGATTGAACAAACTATACTATATATAGAAGAAAAACTTGACCAATTTTTGTACGGAACCCTCAGTGAGCGAGCCCGACTCGCACTTGACCGCTTTTTTTTTTCATTTAAGATACGGACTCCTAAATAAAGAAATAAAATAAGGTGGCTACAGAATGACAGCTTTCAGTACAGCGTAATATCAAATCTTGAACAAGCGAAAAGAGTTTACTAAGATTACTATAAAAATACATTAAAACCGTGAGTGAATATAATAAATAAAAAAATGTCATTGTAATTGAAATATCTACATACAGATATGAATTAAATCCTGATTAGATAATGTTCTTTTACAGATTGTCTAATATCAAGGTTTTAATTAAGACTAATTGATTTATTTTTCACGTTTGAAATAATAAAATATGCATTTAGATTATAGTAACTGAATGATACCTTTTTGTACGCAAGTGACAATATAATAAAATCTAAAAGAGACTGAAGCAAAATCAAGTTTTTGATCTTAAATTTCTCTCGAGACATTATTTATGATATTTCATTACTATTCAATTTCACAAGGTACATACCCAAAACGTAGCACGTTAATATAAAAACCTAGTGCGGAAGACACTCAGTTCTCCGCTTTTTTCCGCTTGAGCGTGAATCCAACCCGCAACCTCCCGTATATACAGCCTGTCCCTTTGCGTCACGAGGGGCTCATAATAATATTAATATCTCGTTCTATATTTATAAAGCTTTGTGTTGGCTCATTGTTTTGAAAATATTTCCAGCTATTTCATATTATATTTATAGTACAATAACCGTTACATTGTCATACAAATTATACAAGGCATAAGTAATAATTAGCTGTATGTAGATAACACGTTATCATGAATAAACGATACACTTACATATGCCTTCGTAAAATTTAAACGTAATAAATACAGTATTTATTATACGTATACTTATTTGACGTATAAATATAGTTCATTTGGTGCAACGATGACGTAATTGTAGTTTTTAGACAAGTTAAATTTATCAATGTATGTAAAATAATTCAAAAGGTACAAATACTGAATTGTTGATATATTATTGTTGTGTAATATATCATTTCTTATAGAAAAGAAACATTTTTTAAACCAACATTTACACTTTGCGTTACACGACCCATTCTGGGTGAATGTTATAACCCAAAATCATATCACATTGTCAGTAATCTCTATATTACTCCACTATTCTTATAACCTTCACAATTCAGGGTAATAAAAAAGACTCTATCAAAAAGAAAAAAAATGTTTTAAAATTTACAATATATTAAACTATCATCAATACGTAATATTTGAAGCAACCGTACTCAAATGTCCACCATGACTGATTTGTAACGATATTGTAAGTTACATAGAATTAAATATTCTATTCGAGAATATATTCCACTACTGGAAAAAATTATAAAATTGCAATTTTCTGCATTAATCTTTAAAATAATGTAATTAACCTACCTGAGTACACATGTGGTCCAACATGCAGCCCAAACGACACTCTTTGATAATGGAAAATAATTATCAATATATTAACTTGTGTGGCCCAAAAATTAGGATTCAGTAATTGAATAAGCAATTGATCATGATATGAATTTATTATACTGATATCAGTCTCCGGCGTTACCAGTATTTCTTATGTTGTTGATGTAGTTACACATAGGATCAAGGCGTATCAATCTCAAAATCCCAAATAGTACACTTTTGTCACAAATAAGCATTGTTTATATGGAGATATGGTATCACCATGAGTCAAGTAAGTTGGTCTCACTATCTCAGTACGTTCAGGAGCTTCACGTCACGGAAATGAAGATGCTGAGGTGGATGTGCAACGTATCGCGGTTTGAGCGCATACGTAACACATTCATTCGAGGTAGTCTTGGGGTCTGTGACGTAGCGGATAAGCTCCAAGCCACGTTGCGCGCCGGCCTAGGAACTATGTCGGATGCAAGTGCCTTGCTATGTCTGTCCCTGGAGCTAGACCTCCCGGACGCCCAAGGAAGCGCTGGTTGGATGTCGTGATGCATGATATGAGAGCCAAAAGCAGGAAGGCTTAACCTGGGAACATACGCCGGGATTAATGCCAGGAGGAAGAAGAAGAAGATATAGGATAACATGAGAAGTTTGATGGATTTTTGATCTGGATGTCTCTACAGTGTGACAGGACGTGATCACGAGATGTTGTATCACAAGGGTTGTAATATATGGCCTACCCGCGGCAGTGTTTCCAGGTCGGTACGATATGGGTACCTTCAAGAAGCGCATCTATCTACACCTAAAAGGCCAAAGGCCGGCAACGCACCTGTAGCTCCTCTGGTGCTCTGGTGCTCAGGGTCGTGGGCGGCGGTGATCACCACTAGGTGACCGAACGCTCGTTTGCCTTGTCTTTTTTCTATATTCAACAAAGACTTTATTAAATTTTTATATTAAACTGTCTATATTAAAAATCAGAACAATAAGAAAGATTCCTTTATTAATTCCCCAAACTGTTTATACGGAACATGCGGAATTAAAACTAATTTTAAATATTTATCACAATCACAATTACGATAAACAATGTTTGTCTGATCGATGGATTATAACATTATTTTTATTATTATCTAATGAATGTACCTATGTATGATATTTAATATGATAATGATATAGGTGGCCGTTGTGGCGAAGTGGCACAGCGTTTGAGTGTAAATGTCGTTGTTGATTGTTCGTTGTGGGTTCCATTCCACTTCGTGGAGGGATATATTTAAATTTAATTTTGATAGTCCCAATCCTGGTATCCTCAAGACGTAATGTCTTAAAATTTGGGCGGAAAGTGGTAAGGGGAGTGTCTTAACTTTATAGTTCTGCATGGTTATAAGATTATTCCGTGTATTTTATTTGTGTTTTTTGTAAGTATTCATTAAAATCTAGACCGATAAGGGATAGAAAGAGTATCGAATACTGTCGATTTTACGAAAATCTGATTCTGATTCTGCATTGTCAGACCGGGAATTTCAGGATGATCTTTTAAGTAACATAGATAAAGCAATGTTAAAATCTGATGATAATGATTATTTAGTGATTTTTCTTGTAATCAATGTATTTTGTTAACAAAAAACCCATTAAATATTTTAATTCATTCTTATAAAATGTAACGGTATTATTACGATTTTGTTGATATTTGTTGTTTGTTTTTATATTAAAAAAAAGTACAAATATAAATTAACCAATTTTTAGAATTTTGTTTGTAGAAGTTAAGTTTTGCCAGGGAAGGTATACGAGAACTTAGTGTTGCGACTCTCCGCTTCCCACGCTCCACCTAATTTTTTAGAAATTGTATGTTGAGTGACGAAACTGAATAAAAAAAAGGAAATTATAGTGAAAGTGAACCAACAATCGCAGCGTTTACGATCATACATACGATGTCCTTAAGAACAAACACCACCTAGGATTTCTATTAAGGAATCGATGATAATAATTGATGGAATGTAAATTTGTTCGTTCTTACACAAATTAAATTATCTATACGCGTGCTAATGTCATTTAAATTATAAATAATTACTGAAAATGATATCAGTCTACACGTTTTAGATAAGATTGAAACGATTAGTGACTAGTAGCGATTAATATTTATATAAGTAAAATTGTTCGTTCATTATCTCTTTATACGACGAAAATGACATTCAATTTTATATATTACTAGTAAATATAGAAGTATGAAATTAAAAAAATTATAAGAAAGGGTTTTTTAATGTTTTTTTTTAAATAAACTTAAGCTAAGCTAAGCTAGATTCTTTTGATCATCACGTCATTATGGTCAGATTATTTAATTAAAATAACATAAAAATTTTTGTTTAATAAATATTTTCATTTCAAGGTTTTGAAATTTTCTTTTCTAACGTGAAAAATCCAAAAACATGTTATATTATTTATTAAGAGGTAACTGATAACGTGTCTCTATGTTAGACAATCCACATACACTTTTTCTTTTCAACTGTGTGACTGTTAACGCAAGAGATTGTGAGGTTCGACTCCCACTTGAGATTTTAATTTCTTTGCTCTAGTGTTGAGGTAAAAGCGCGGCGTTGAGTTTCGCCATTCAACACGACAACACGAATAACTCACAGACAATGCATATTTAAAATTACTATGTATAGAAAATTGAATTTCCGGGACCACTAGAAAAGGATATCTGGAAATTCCTGCGACAACTGGAAAAAAAACCAGACTACTTTCCACGCAAACGAAATTGTCGGCTGCAACTCATATACACATACTTTGGGTCTTTGAGTGAACATGTTCACAAAAAATTTCAAACTCTTGGTGTAATCTGAACTGCTACTTTAAATGAAAGCCTTTGCGTTTAAAATTTAAAATTATTCACAATTTTCATTTCATAACTACATCATAATTGTAAAACTGCAAATACGTTTTCGGATTAACTTTGTTTCCCATATAACTGTGTTGGCGCTGGAATGATTTAAAACGAGTTAAGTTTGTTAGGAAGTTTTTTTAGCTTCATACTGTATCCCGCACATAGCAGAGGGAACCTGGGAACTCGATGTTTTGATATTCCGTTCACATTGAGATACTTCCATTCCCCACTTCACAAGACACTGCCGAATTCGTAGGCATTGTGTGTTGAATAGTGGAACTCAACCTCGTACTTTCATAAGAAGTAGAAAAACACTTTTTGTGTAATAATAATAACTAAGTTACAATTTACAAAAGCAAATATGACGACTTCTATTTTTTTCTTTACTTTTATAATTAACTAGCGGACGCGCGCAGCTTCGCTTGCGTATTTATGTGGGGTGAATTCTAAAAAACCACGAAACATGTGTTCAATGAAATATTTTTAAGAGTCTAAATTTCAAATTTTATAAAAATCGGTGGCGATTTAAAGATTTTTCCATACAAACTTTCAACCTCTTATTTGCACCCTTACGGGGAGAATTCTAGAAAACGATGAAACACGTGTTCAATTAAATACTTTTAAAAATCTAAATTTCAAATTTTATAAAAATCGGTGCCGATTCAATTTTTTTTCCATACAAACTTGGAACCCCTATTTCACCCCTTTAGGGTTAAAATTTTTCAAAATCCCTTCTTAGTGGATGTCCAGATTACGAAAGTAAACATCTGTCCAAATTCCACGTTTCTACGCACAGCGGTTACGGCTGTGCGTGCGTCTTACCTCAGTCAGTGAGGACAAGTCCTTATATATATTTAACTATATCCTGCGAGTAGTAAGGACGTAGTAGTAAATCACTCGTTTCTCTTTGTTTATAGGTGCACGTTTTCCCTCCTAGGAACCCAGTGCTAAAACAGTCTATCCTCCATTTTCGATACTTTGAGGAATTGCTTCTTATTATTGCTTATGTGGCAGTGCTCAACGCCGCGCAATTCTTCTTATTTATACAAAGACCAGCCCGATGAAATTAAAAATATTTAAAAAATACTAAATTTGAATATCATTCTATAACCGGACCAACTGCACCACAAAAATATCTTCCACAGTTTGTTAGCCCAATATTTTTTTTAACATAAAACAATCTATGCAAATCCAATCGCTCATTTTATCTGGAAAACAAATCAGTCTACAAATTATGAAAAGATTATGTATGACATCCTTGATGGATTGTGTTCCTAAATAAATATTTGCATGTTTTTATTTTTTGTGCCATTTTAAGCATGTTCCAGATTAAGCACAGAATACCTACATACATTCATACTTTGGTATTTCTGTGTTGTCCAGATAGTGATTTACACTATTCTATTGTATTCTTATTTTTTTATGTATAAAATGAATCATGCATCATTTATACGATGAGGCCGTCATGGCACGGTGGGACAGTGACCGTAAACGCGAAGGTTGCTAGTTCGATCTCTATTAAAGGAAATTATTGTATTTCAATTATTTTTATTTTCCAATTTTGCTAGATAAAATGCGGCATTTAGTTCTTACAGTCGACCCGCTCGACTTACAGCCTCTCTAATTCAGGCAGGAAGCGAGGAATAAAGAGATTTTTTATAGCTGTGAAGCTATAAAAAAATCGCTAATCCTGGTACAGTGTGAACTGTAAGGGAAGCGGCTGGAGAACCAGGACCTATTGTTAAGACACGCCATTCCTCATTAACACTTACGTTCCCCACTTCCTGTTGAATTCTTGAGGCACTGCGTGTTGAGTGGTGAAACTCAAAGCCGCGCTTTTACCTTGGTCCCAGACCGAGAAAATGTAAATATTAAATATGTCATTCCCACGAGTGGGAATCGAACCCCCAACCGTTGTGTTTACTACTAAGAACTGAACTCACTAACATCGACTTTGACTTACTTTTCAACAGTGTTGGTTGAAAACTAGTATAAATAATACAAAAGATGCTCTCAATTCCGCTTGAATGTCGCATAAAAGTTGCGCTATAAACACATTTTATTTATCTTAAGTGCATTGTAAATTTCAAAGATCTAAATCTGATTTATTCATTTTAGTATGCTATATTTTAATTCTTAGAGAAATAGATATTTTTTTCCTTCAGACATTCAATATTAATCTTTATAATATTTAAAAATATTATATATACAAATAGCCACTATACTTGTATATATTTGATGGCTCAGTATGGGATAGTAGTGGGTTCCTTACACGGGGAAATGTTTTTTTTTGCTGTGATAACGTCCTTGAAACCGATGAACACCAGTTACACATACGAAAAAGTTTATTAAATAAAAAGAAAATATTATTGCTATACTATTTTTCAATTACTTCCAATTGATTTAAAATTGATTGAAAATATTACTGTAGCATTTGGCATTTTTTAATTTCGTAAAGCTAAAAAAAAAAGAAAATTACAAATTACGAATTACATTACTTATCGTTACGTTTTCTCAATTAATCATTATCTTTTCAAATATAAGCTTTATGTCTAAGTTTCTATTGGCAACATAGATAATAAACGCATATTATCATAAATATTTTTTAGATGTCTGCTTCAATATCAGTTTATAATAATTAAAAGATAATTTAATATAATTGTTATTGTCTCACTTGTGTAGTAACTAATATTTTTATTATTAATTTGATTCATGTACTTAAAAATGTAAAAATAATAATACATATATGTTAGAAATTGGAAACGGTTAAAGTTAATAAATTAATTTTTAACAAAAAAAGAAAAACCGACTTCTAACAAGGAACTAAAAAATGAAAAATAATTTTACAAAGATTTTATAATTTTGAAGTCGGTGCCAAGTAAAACAAACAGGCTTAGTAATTAGATATTGTAGTAAAGGTGTTGTAGCATTAGCTTGACACCGACTTCAAAATTATAAAATCTTTGTAAAATTATTTTTCACTTTTTAGTTCCTTGTTAGAAGTCGGTTTTTCTTTTTTTGTTAAAAATTAATTTATTTTATGATTTTAAGTGATGGGTAGATCTTAAAATGATGATTCTTAAACGAGTGGTGATGGTGGTGGTAGTGGTTCTCAACGATTGGTTGTCATTGTCCTATGTAAAACTTCATTTAATTAGGTATTATTTTTGTGCAAAGTTACATTTTGGTATATTAACAAGAACATACATAAAAAGTATTCGGGCGAATTGGAAATCTCCCTTCTTTGAAGTTGGTTGAAAATGAGAACATCCTCTTTTTTGAGGTTGGTTGAAAAGAAATGAACCATCAGGATTCTCACTTCTGACATCAATTTAAAAAGTTTTTGCTTGTAACTATTACAATATAATTAATTTTTTATCAAAAAAAACAAACTTTCTCAATTTTCTCCGGATTCCATAATCGAAACCTAACCAAACTTTCACCAAATTATCCTTGAAGTGTATCCTTTCAAATAAAAAAAGAATCATCAAAATCGGTTGGCGCGACATTGAGTTATTCGGCTATTAATCGCGCACATGCATAATGCAAATTTAAGACTTATGTAATTTTCTCATGGATACCATTGTCAGACATGAACCAAAAAAAAATGGGACCATTCGGGAAGCTATACCTTTCAAATAAAAAAAAAAATATCAAAATCGGTTCACCCAGTTAAAAGTTATGAGGTAACAAACATAAAAAAAAAATAAAATAAAATAAAAAAAAAAAAAAAAAAAACAGTCGAATTGATAACCTCCTTTTCTTACAGAAGTCGGTTAAAAAAAAAAGATGAAATACAAAGCGTTTTTAGAGACAATATGTCATATTGTCTAAAAATTAAATTTCAAAATTATTCGGAAAGAGATTCTACGTAGTATGCAACTGCCAATAACAATACTTCACACGGTTCCTTCCAATAAGGGCCGTTGAGTATAAGCAACTGCTCCTGATTGACACGATTCCGTTGCCTTTTCCAACTACATTTACCCTCTTTTACACAAGTTTGCTAGCAATAACGGACGGAAACGGAAAATACTAACGGAATGTATTAAATGTTAGTAATTACTGCAGTAGCTGAATAATCGCTTATCTATAGATATAAAGATAAAATAAAGATAAAATAACTAGATGTCTAATAGATATCAAAATTTTATCAGAACATATTAAAGAAATCTAATCTATACTAGTAAAATGGTAGAAAATGTTTGTGTTCTACTTTTAATCTATTTCTATGAATCTACGTAATAATATATTTTTAATAAATGCATGCTTCTTTGTCCGTTTGTATACCTTCGGAATTATTAAACAGACTTGAACAGGTTCCTTTGTATAGCTGTTAAACCTGGGCACAGCATAAACTATAATTGATTGTGAAGACTGCCTCATGTGTACAGAGGTAAATAGTAAAGAGGAAAGTAATCTTGAAAGCTTTAAACATATTAAGGTTAAAAATAATCATTCTGACTATTAATTTGCGTTAAACAATATTTTTTCTTCACTGTCATTTTCACAGACCACAGCCACACAGTATCACAGACATGGGTTTAAAAAGAAGAAAACTAGAGATTTTAGTGACAAAACCTAAAGCATAATAGTTAAAAATACGTTACACAAATAATTCAAAGTGAAAGTTTGTATTTTTTATGGAACTGAGTTTTCTTATTTTATTTATATAACATTATAATTTGCTAAGCGCTAAAATTTCAGAGTTAACAGTCTTTCAACGTTGTAAATTACTATACATAGCGGAAACTGTCTTCCATCAGGAATTCTTCATCCTGTCTAACTGTAGTTTATCTATATATATAAAAGGACTTGTCCTCACTGACTGAGGTAAGACGCACGCACAGCCGTAACCGCTGTGCGTAGAAACGTGGAATTTGGACAAAAGTTTACTTTCGTAATCTGGACATCCACTAAGAAGGGATTTTGAAAAATTTTAACCCTAAAGGGGTGAAATAGGGGTTCAAAGTTTGTATGAAAAAAAAATTTGAAATTTAGATTTTTAAAAGTATTTAATTGGATACGTGTTTCATCGTTTTCTAGAATTCTTCCTCTAAGGGTGCAAACAAGGGGTTGAAAATTTGTATAGGTTTTTCCTAAATCGCCACCGATTTTTATAAAATTTGATATTTAGACTCTTAAAAATATTTAATTGAACATGTGTTTCATGGTTTTCTAGAATTCACCCCCTAAGGGTGCAAATAAGGGGTTGAAAGTTTGTATGGAAAAATCTTTAAATCGCCACCGATTTTTATAAAATTTGAAATTTAGACTCTTAAAAATATTTCATTGAACACATGTTTCATAGTTTATTAGAATTCACCCCTAAATACGTAAGCGAAGCTGCGCGCGTCCGCTAGTTGCATATAAAATAAATTCACTTTATTACTTAAAAACAAAAAAATTGCTAGGATCTGACTGTCCACGTGACGTTTGTGGGTGCGATTCCGATAGGATACAGTGACTAGCTAAAAAATAAAAATATGCACTAAATAAATATAAATCTTGGTGTAACTCTCGTAAATAGTGGGATAGGTGAACAGAACATAATTTTAAGATATGACCTCCTCCATTCCTTCTCCTCCTTAAGGCTAGTAGTAGCGCAAGGGTACAAAGTGAAACTGTAAATGCGACTGGCTGTGGGTTCGATCGTCACTAGAGGAAATGAAATATTTCTTTACATTTATATTTTCATATTTGCTCTGGTGTCGAGGCGAGGCGAAAGCGTGGCGTTGAGTTCCGCAATGACTCCAGAGTTCGCCGGAAAGTGGGGAACGGAGTGTCTTAACACTAGGTTTCTTCTGCCTACTCTGCTGCCTAAAGCGTGTAGCTGATTTATTTTTTAAAAAATATTACGATTTAATATTACTTAATGCACTTTGTCTCACTAATAAATTAAATAACACCTAAAAAAAGTAATAAATAACAAATCCAAAGCGTAACTAAAAAATGCAGTACAGTAAATTATGCCAAAAATTTGAAATACGAACGAGTTCAAACTATTGCCTGCTACGAGTATAAATCGTAGCCATGGCCTGTTGCGTAGCGCTACGCCGTAGCCGCAGTTATCCCGCGGACGTCGGGGTTCATGCGCGTCATAGATGCTCCCCACTTTAGACCTTTGAATTATAAGTTTTTGTTAGTTAAAGTTCGTTTTCGTATATTTTGTGGTTATTATTTTTTTCATATTTTATGCTATTTTAAGTGATTATTGTTGTTAGTTATGATTTTGTACAGGACACAGTATAGTTGGTAAGTTTTAATGAGAATATTCATTTTGAATGTTATATAAAATAGTTTTTAGTTAAAAATATATATTTCTATAATATAAATAAAAAAAATATATATATAAATATTATACATTATATAAGAAGAAATTGGGGAAGGCCTATGTCCAGCAGTGGACAAAAGATAGCTGTTGATGATGATGATATTAATATAAAAAAAATACCGGTAAATTTTGATAACAGACTAAAATTTAAATATAATAGTTGGTATTAGTATTTATCGTATTGTTTAATTAAATTATAGTGTGAAAATATAAAGTTCAAAGCTCTTTAATAGAAAATAAATAAATATATCTTCGGTATAATCTTAATAATTCAAGCTGAAAAAGGGATTTTTTTAATAGTACATAATTCTTGTAATATTTTTTACCTTAATTGAGATAAGCCTCATTTAATAACCAGGCTGGACTAATGTCCAACAATCACAATGGTAACGGACAGATGACTATCGTATAATTTAAGCAAATGAACACTTGTAGCTCTGCCAGATAAACCTAGGCCCGTATTCATATAGGGGCCTAGGTTTATCTGGCTTTATGAGTTATAAAAACCGCTTTCAACTCTGAGATCTGAACAAATTACCCAATTTGTTCAGTTGTCAAGTCAGCTGTTTTTAATTTGTTTTTTCTATTCGAAGAAAAACGTTCAATGTACGTGTAACGTGGTTTTTATGAGACCTGCTTAACCTGCTCACCGTATGTATTTAGAAATTTTTTACAGAAGATGCAAAATTTTCTTTTTCTTTTTCCCACGTGGTACGGCAAGCAGAGGGAAAACACTCCGTATCCCACGCACTATCGAATTGTGGAGAATCGTTTTGTAGAACTCAACGCCGTGCTATACCAGGGGTATATGTAAATTTAAATAATTTACAAATAATAATTTCCCCAATTGGGAATCGAGTTTTTTAAAATATACAATGTAATATAGGCAAAGAGGTCTATTTTACAATATAGCAATATTTACAAGATATAATCTCAGTTCGAGTCTAAAGCTTAGTAGGGCAAAGTCAACGACGACGGCGAGTTATTTGCGAAGCAAACTTTTAATACTCATATACGAGTAGGGGATTTCTTATTTCAACGAACAAAAACGAAGAAAATGAAGTTTTATTATGTTTTTCTTGTAATATGACAAAGTTTAAACTTTTTTTGCTTCGATAGATAGATTTTTCGGTAGGCTCTCTCTCTCCGCTCCGTAGAATGAATGAAGAATATGAATATGAATAAAATAGGTCAAATTAGGAAAATATTTTATAAGAGTTATATGTGTACTATTGTTATAATATAATTTTTGCTTACCAAAAATAAAAAGATCTCGATCTCAATTTAGTAACTAGGCAAAGCGCTGCGTTGAGTTCCGTCGCTCAACACGCCGTGTCTAAAAAATTGTATCGAATGTCTGAAAACAAAGTTCCCTCTGCCTACCCTACCTGCGGGACACAACGTGAACCTGACGTCCCCCTAACGTGTAAAGACAGTAAATCAGCAATATTTTTACATATTATAATGTAATGGTAATGATAAAACATTACCTGTACCTATCCAGTTTCTAAGTCGAAAAACCTTTTTGTTAGACCCTCATTAAAATAGATGAAAATTAACTCAATAGCTTAATTACAGCCATTTCCATTTCATTATAACGTTACCCGAGACAGCTAATTATACTGACGGCTAATAATGATTTAATTTTTTGCACAATTTAATTTATTTTAAGTATCTTTTTAATGGTTTTGATAAATAAATTATGTTTTTCATATTACAGCTTACAAAAAATATTGTAATTTTTTTATTATCCGTACTGTTTACACAATTTTGCTTGTGTGAACTTTAGGACCTAAAATTTAAAATCCTGGGGTTGAAGTTCCCATAGGAATTGGGAGAAATCATCCCCTACACTCCCTAACCAACCTACATGCCCAATTTCAGCTTATTATCCAGTAGTTTTATCTTCAATTGTCTTTCAATCTATCAGTATGGAAAAGATTTATATACTATAGATTTTTTACATATTTCACATATATTGAGGAACGTCGTGGCGCAGGGGCACAAGAGTTCCGCTACTGAACATTCAATGTCTCGACAATTTGCCGGAAAGTCGAGAACAGAAGTGTATTAACGGAGTGTTTTAACATTAGAGCCCCGGGTTCCTTCTGCCAAAAAAATACACATATACATTAATTTTTACTTTTATGCCAAAAGACTTTAAGGTCTGCTATTGCTGATTTCTAGGTAATATTATATGTAATTTTGATTTGATTACATTTTAATTCGAAAAAATTTAGTATCAAGTTGAATTTTAACATACAACTACTCAAAATTAAGCATTTTTCAACGTACATACGTATCGTTTATATACCAGTAGGTATACGTATATTAAAAACAAAAAAAAAAAACAATATACAGCTTTCGCCTAATTAAAATCCGCTTAACTAGATTCCGCGATGCATTCTTTTTACTTTTGAGCTTATTCAAAGCCAAGCATTAAAAACTGCAGTAATAAATCGAGAAAGTAGAATACAGCGAGTTTATAAAGAACTTTAAGAGGTAGGCTCTTTGTGGAGGAAACTGCTACGTATTTTTCGCGATAATTTTAATTAAAGTGTATATATTCACTTTCATTTTATATCCTGTTAATATACACTTTTAAATTCACTTTTCTGTGTTGAATCGCGGAAATTAACGCTGCGGTTTGAAGGGTTCAAATCCGTAAGCAACGCTTGTATTTGTCGTGAGAGACCGTAGTGGTTACTGCACCACTACGGTCTCTCACAAAAACAAAAACATATATCTGTAAACAGGGTGGTTACGTGTTCAATTCCCACTTACAATTTTATTTACCTGCGGAACTCAACACCGCTCTGATGCGATCCGAGCGGTGCGGTGTTGAGTTCCGCCAACGTTGGATAAGCGATAAAGCGTGAAAATATTGAAGTAGTGTTAGTACCAAACGAATAAAATGCTTGGACAGTCAGAGCACGTTTGATTATTGGAACCGACAAAATTGTGTTAGGACGTGCGAACGCGACATCATGTATACAACCAAATATAACAAGTTGATTGTATTAGTTTGTGTAGCGTTATTTATTTTAGCTATACACATTTTCTGCATAGACAGAATATAAAGAAAAATACAGTGCTAAGACACTCTGTTTTCTATTTTTTGCCCAACTTTAAGTTATTGGCGGAAGCTTTATCTTGTCGAACGTTGTTGTTTTCACGTAGCAGGGTAGGCAGGGGGAACCTAGAAACTTAGTATGAAATCACTACGTATTTTAGTGGCACAGTGTCTGGCGGGATCAATTCGAAATTGGACAAAAAATAGTGAACGAATTGTCTTAATACTAGGTTTTTTCTCCATACACAGCTTTAGGCGTTATACAATGTAAAGATAAAAAAGATATAATTATTCTGCCAGCGAAAATTGAATTAACAACCACCGCGGTTAAATTCACACTCTTTTCCTTTGCGCCACAAGGGGCTAGTGCGAATTTACGTTTCAAAAAAGGTAATTTTACTTCAGAATATTATCTAATTACATTTTGTTTTAGTTTCGTTTTAAAATTACCGTGTAATAAAGGGACTTTCACTTTTTATCAAGCACACTGAGGGTCACTCGAATTTTTATTAAATATTTTTGAGTAATTCGAGTACGATTCAAGATTTTATAATGGATAAGTATTAAAGAATAATTACGAAAAGTAAAATTTTGTTTATTTTTTCATTTATATTTATGTTAAACCAGAGTTCGGTTCACGGCTTCACTCGCAATGTTTATGTATGGCTCTTCCCATATTACCCTAAAACAACGCACAAACATATATTTCTTACTATATTACAAGTTCCTTCAGCCTGAGGCCGTCGTGGTATAGCTGCACAGTGTATGACTGTAAAGACGACGGCTGTATGTTCAAATCCCGCTCAGAGGAAAAAACAGTTTTCATTTTCTCCCTCTATAAACAAAATAAAGCACAGCATTAGGCGTCACTCAATATCTCGAAAATTGAGCTGTGAACGGAGTGTCTTAACAATAGGTTCACAAGGTTCCTTTGTCTACTCTGTCATATGCGGGATACAGAGTGAAACTGTTTTTGATATCCCCGATATTGTTTTAATAACTTGTCATATATATATGTTACATTATGTATGTTTGTGTGTGTGTGATGCGCGTGTTAAATTTAAGCTTACATCTGTGGAAAAAAATAAGTTTAGTTAATTGATGTTTGTGTGTTGAGTGGCGAAACTCAACGCCCTAATTTGTCTTGCTAGAGTGGCGTAATGAAAAGAATTATTGCCCTCGAGTGAAGGCATAATGTTCATAATAATAAATTCTTACTTCTATACGTACTATTATCTGTTTGTATAGGCTCAATAATGAAAGTTAAGAAAGATTCAGAAGTTTACTGAAGTAACTGGATCTTGTTATATGATATACTTAAATGAGGCCAAAAGGAAAACTGACTCGTTAGCGAAACTTTTAAAAGGGAACCGAAGTTTTTTAGTTGTTTACATTTGATTGTTCGAGTTTAAAAGTTTTCCGGAATTGAAATGTTGATATTTTATAATAGTAAGTTTTTTTTAGCTTAACCCGCGTATATTAGGACAGACAGATTTTTTATTTTTAACATGAATGAATGAATGAATGAAAGAATGAATCATGTAAATCATCATCATCATCAGCCTGACCTCGTCCACAGCTGGACATAGGCTTTTCCAATGCACTCATGTAAATATTAGATAATATTTTTTATAATTTTATATATTCCGTTTAAATTGTGATATTGTTATTATTTAAGCTTCCTTTCATTATTTGATTTTATTTGTGAAAAACAGAACAGACAAACAGAATAGAAAAATAAAATATTCGTATTATAATCAGTTTATTATTAGTACTATAATATACGAGTATGTGTATACATAGTAAGGGATGTGACGCTAGAATATAATAATACACTTACTAAAAATAAACGATTATCTAATGCCACTGACGAGTGGCGAGAAACATTGTTTGACCGTGATTTACTAGTACTAGCACTTGCTTGTGGCTTTGTCTGTGTTTACAAATGAAAATTTGCTATAGTAGAATAGAAATTTAGAATAGAATCATATAGAATATTCATATTATAATCAGTTTATTATTAATACTATTATTTTTAATTATATAACATGTAAAACAGTGCGTCATTAAATTGGAACTGTAGAACTAAATTCAATAAACTAAGCGAGACCGGAAGGGCCAAAGCTATTAAGCGCAGATTGGATATCAAAGGGTATTAGTGGTTTATTTGATTAAATTGAATAATTATGAACAATCATTTACTAACTTTTTAATATGGTCTTTTTAATATGTAAAGATACACGATATTTTTTTAGCTTCGCGTTGTATCCTGCACAGCAGGGTAGTCAAAGGGAACCTAGTGTTAAAAGAACTCCGTTCCCCATTTTCCGCTGAATTTTGTAGGCATTGCGTGTTGACGTTCCCTATAGCACGTATATTATATGATGGCCTTTCCTTAACCTCAATATCGGCTATAATATAATAGTAGAGATCTTTATAAATTATCAAAATTTAAGTTGAAAAAAAAACCAAAGTACTTATACTAAGTAAGTACATATTCGTTTTTAAAGGGATCTTACTGCTTAAGTCACCTATGTTGTCCTTTTAAAAAGATACTCATTTTTATTTTATCTTCGAAAGGCTTTAGTGGGATTATTATTTTTTGTTTTTGTATAATTTATCAAATAAACACCTTATGATAAAAAGAAATGAAAACATGACCTCAGACTTAATAGGTAAACTAATTAAGCATGCAATATTTTTTTCACCTTCACGCCGTATCTGACGTATAGCAGGGTAGACAGAGAGTTAAGACATTTAATACTCCTCTTTCCGCCTGCATAAGATAAATTGTGTGTTGGCGTAACTCAACGCCACATTTCGAAAATAATTTATTCTCTCAAGACGGAATCAAACTTACAAACTTACTTCGTTCCCTATTTAGACATATCAGGAATCGAACTCACAGCCACCGCGTTAAGAGTCGCACGCTTGTGCCGCTGCCCCAAGACGGCCTCCAAGATTAACTTTGTTCTTTAAAATGTAGATTCAATTTATTTGAATACATTCCATACAAACTCATATGACACCATTATCTCGTTCGCAAGTTTGCTAGAATACCGATTGACCTAGTAACTCGCTAGGTATGCTATTTATTAACTTATATCTCTAAAGTACTTTGAAACACTTCGTAGTAACTTTATGGTAGAAGTAATTTTAATTATAATATTGTTAGAGTTAAATATTCTTATGAATATTAAATATTTATTATATTTTAATATTAGTTATTATATATTTATTCTCTAGATGTATTTTTTAGCTTCACGCTGTATGCCACAAATATCAGGGTAGGCAGAGGGAACCTTGGAACCTAGCGCTAACACACTCCGTTCTTATTAAGGCTTCATCTCCCCGCTCTTGCAAATCAAATCACCGTATTGATCTTCTATTGATCATTCTAAGGAAATTACAATTTTAATTAGAAACTTATATAAATAAGTTGAATGTCATTTCAAAATGATAAAAACCGTCATATATTGTAGTAATCTCGCTTTCGTAGCGCTCAGATTAGCTACGGTTAGGGTAAGAGAGGCGATTTGTGCTGAGAGGGGCATGCTTGAAGTACGAGTATATGTTTGCATTTGAGTTAGTTGGACGTTAAAATCTATACCTCTATATTTACAAATATTAAAAAGCTAAACAATTTGTTTAGTTGTAGTCACTAATCTCAGAAACTATTATTTTGAATGAAATAAGCTTTCACGCTGTATCCCGCACACAACAGGATAGGCTGAGGGAACCTAGTGTTAAGACACTTTGTTGTGATTATTAACTATTATCCAAAAACAAAATCCGGAAAATGTTGAACGGAGTTTTTAACACTACTGCTACATTTCACATGAATACAATGTGAAGTAACAAGTAAAAAAATATCTCGCTTTAGTAATACAACGAGCAGCGTTGAGTTTCATCATTCAACACGCAATACTTCAAATTCAAGCGGAAAGTGACAAACGGAGTGCCTTAACACTTCCTGCTAACCCTTATATATATAAGGGATAAAGTGTAAGCCTAAAAAAATTACACAAAAAATAGCAAAAATTTATTCTACAAGTCAAGCGTACATGGTACATGACATACTACCTCTTACTAAATCAATAGAAACCTTTACCAATATAACTTATGTTTGTATTTCCAATGCAAGGTAAAAAGATAAACAATTTAAATATCGAATGAACTTAATTACTTAGTTAAGTGCTTGAAGTGTCAACTTTCTTTATCTTTTTAAACTACAATGTAAAAGCTTTCGTAGGGTCTATGAATCTTTTTTTTTTTCTTTTAATTCCTTCTTCTAATATTATGGTTTGAGTAGTGGAAGGAATCGATATTTACTCTGACGTAGATTGTAATCTATAACTTCGTGCAATCGGAGGCCTCGTGGAGCAGTTGGACAGAGTATTACTATAAATGCCATGATTATCGATTCGATTCCCATTTGGGGGAAATAAAATTCTTTTACATCCTTCCTCTGGTAAAAAGACTTTCGCCATTCAGCACGCTATGTCTGAAAATGTAGTGGAGATTGAATAGACTAGGTTCCCTACATTTTTATACGCGAGGGTAAGTGTGTTTGTAAACGCGACTGGTTGTCTGGTTGTCTGGTGTACTGGTTCAATCCCTATTCGCAGAATGAAATATTTATTTAAATTTATATTTCCATTTCTTCGCTCTAGTGTCGAGGCAAAGCGCGGCGTTGAGTTCTGCCATTCACCACGCATTACCTTCAAAATTCGGCACAGAGTGGGGTGCGGTTAATACTAGGTTTCCTCTACCTACCCTGCTGTGTGCGGGATACAGCGTGAAGCTGATAATTATTCATTTCATTCACCACACCATGAGCATTAAAACTACAGCTATCACGTTTACAATCTTACATACACTGTACCACGACAACCTAACTATAATTAAACATCAAATAAAAAATTCTTTACAATATTAATACTCTAATAGCAAAGCTGCACTGCCTATGACGTAGTCAGTTAATAGTTATTACAGGTAACTATTGGCCTAGTTTTTTAGCCTCATACGCGTGTTGTTTTAGAAAATGAACGTTTTTCTATTTTTTGTGCAGATTTATATTTTTATAATACTTATAATTTAGACTAGAGGACGTCGTAGCGCAGTGGCACAGGTATGTGACTGTAACGCGAAGGTTGTAGGTTCGATCCCCACCTGAGGAAATGGAATATTTATTTATATTTATATTTTTAATTCTTCGCTTTTTCGAAAGCGCAACGTTGAGTTTCGCCACTCAACACGCAATTTCTCAAGAATTCGGTGGAAAGTGAAGTTGGCGGAATGTGTCTTAAAGGAGATGGAGTTAGTTCCCACTAAGTCCCAGGTTGCATCTGCCTTCCCTGCTATGTGCGGGATACAAAGTGAAGCTAGAAAAAATATAATTTTACGCAGTTTCATTTATAGCAGAATAGGCAAAAATAACCTAGTGCAAAGACCCTCAACTGAATGACTGAATTTTCGCCATAAGTTATCTTGCAAAAAATCTTTAAAAAGAAACATTAAAAATGAATATTTGACTGCCACCAATTGAAATATTAACCATACTGATGAACTATTGTTAGTGTGCTCGTGTAAACAATGGGTAGATTTAGGTATTCCGATTTCTAACACTACCATATTTAAATTAATTACCATATTGAAAATTTAACTGCAACCAATTAATTAAACAAATAACCAATTCTAACCACAGAACAAATATTTTTTTAAATTTATCCTCATTCATTTCTAACAAAGCTAATGCAGCCGTTGCAAATATAAAGCCTTAATAAATTATGTATTGTCATTCCCTTCAATGAGAACAAAGGTTTGACAAAGCCTTGACTGCTTATAACCGGGTCGTTTGTTGAAATAGATAAAGTAAATCTTCTTAAATATTCCAGTACTGTTATTAAAGACTATTAATTAAAGTAAGCTGTGTAAGGGGGAGACCAGGGCGGGTTGTGCCATTATTTTATAGTGTTATATTTTTAGCTTAATTATTATTTCTTAGTATAGATTTGTTTTATTTAGTCATTTTGGGTATTTTAATTTTTGAATAGTTTTAAGTTAATGTACTTTAAACATCAATTAATAAATTGTGAGCAAAAAGGCGTATCCCTTCAAACTCCACATGGGCCAGTTGTTACACTACATAGGGCATATTTTAAACAAAAACAATTTTTTTATTAAAAACTACCTTCACAGATAGTTTGTTCCTTTTTTTTCGTTTTTAAGCTATACGCTGTATCCCGCACATGGCAGGGTAGTCAGAGAGAATCTAGTGTTAAGTTCCGTTCCCAACTTTCCGCTTTATTCTTGAGGCATTGTTTGTTGAATAGCGGAACTCAACGCCGCGTTTCGCCATTCATGAAGGTTATATGTTGGATAATATTTGAGTATTGTGATGGTTAAATTTCTAACGATATATGCAAGATTATTTAAATGTCTGTTAAAAAATTCGACAGATATAAATCATATCAAAATGATTCTTTTTGAAATGGATAAAGTACATTCCAACTTAGAGAATAACCTACATATTATCAAAATCAGTTGAGTACTCGTATATGCATAGGCGTTTATTTTTTAACTTACTTTTTGTCTCAAAATTTAGCTTCTATATTAATAATTTTCCTTATATTTAATTTATGGAGGGTCACTGAAGCCTTGTAAAATGTATATTAAATATCCATTACGGCTAAAGTTTTAACGCAGGTGGGGTGTCACGAACAGGTGTCATCAATTTTATAAAATAATGTACAAAAAAAAATCTATATAAACAGTATTTTTTAGTTTTTAATACTAATTACACTCGCGCTTACATGCTATTATTTGGAACTAGTTTTCACATGCGACTTTCGCTCCATGGTCAAACGAAAGTAACAGATAATTATATATGGTAATCTAAGTTTAACACACAGCAGGGTAGGCAGAGGGAACCTAGTGCTAGGACACTCTGTTCTTCACAGTACACCCAACTTAGAGAGATGAAATGTTGCGTTTTGTCAGGTTCACCAGAGCAAGGAAAAGAAAATTAATTCCTTCGAATGGGACAGAGCTCTATGTAGAATTTTGAAGTATTGCGTGTCGAACGGCGGAACTCAACGCCGGGCTTTTGCATAATTAATTAAAAATAATTAATTACCTCGAACGGGTATTAAACCTACAACCGCTGCGTTACAGCCTCAAAATATACTCTTTTAATTATAGATTGGTATAGGTTTGAACCAATAAACCTAATATACGTCGTGGCGGTCAAATGTATCTGATTGCATGCGGTAACCTAAATGTCACTCGTGGGAGCCTTTATATCTAAAATATAGGTCCTCAGCCTGGTAGACGAAGTGTGACTCTGAACTGGAACTAGAATGGGTTTTCTTTCGAACTTGTGATAGTTGTTCGTCGAGTGATTATTCTTTTTAATTTTTTTGGAGTACGAAGCGAATTTTATATATTTTGGATAGTTCTTATTAGGTTAATATTTTTATAATGTATTTCAATTTATTAAATGTAGCGAAATATTTTTTAACATCTTTTAATGGTTCTACACGGCGGAAAATAAATCTACATGTAACTGAAGGCGCCATTTCACTTGGATATTCAAAAGGATGGTGCTTTTTTATACAAAATTCAAAGAATTGCGCCTAATTTTAATATATTCTAACAAGTATTTAATATAATAATATTAAATACTTGATAATCCTTAAAAAGATATAAATACCTGCCTATCTCAAAAAGCAATACTCCAAGAATTCGATAGAAAGTGGGGAAAGGAAGTGAACACTAAAATCTCAGGTTCCCTCCACCTAACCTGCTATTTCGAAAAATACAGAACAAATCTCACTCCCAGGTGGAGTATAACCGAAATCATCGCACACTGCGCCACAACGGCCTAATTAATGTATGATAGATGTATTAATATCTCATTAACAGTACATAATGTAGCCAATTTAAGCTTAGATCTACTACCTAATCCGTTCTAAGCCATCAAGGCTTTGTCAAATCGATTACCACTGTAGTATCGTGCAAAGGGTAAGCGTCCTTGTAGTTAGTTTCAACCGCAATAAATGTTAAGGAAAAAGATTTCGTATACTTAATAGCTTAAGGGTCAAAATAATATGACAATTTTGATTGTATTTATAAAATTTTACGGGATCATTTTATTTTGAGACGTTGCGGTCGGTTAGGCCCGTATTTAGTGTAGCGCGATGGTTTAATACATTTTTGAACATAATGAAAAGCTTGTTCAATAATTGTTTAAGCATCATTTTTTACACATTTCAAATTAGCATGAGAGAGTCTAGACTCTAGACTATTAGTCTAGACTATTAGACTAGTAGTTATTTTTTGTCCATTTTTGGGACGTTTTATGTTGAAATGTTCATGTATTATGGTTATGGTTAGGTTTTGTAATTTCACATAAAAATAATAATTTACGGTCCCTTAGAGCATAGAAAAAAGTTTCTAAGTTCAAAAGATACGGGCGTCTTTGCCGTATCTATATATATAAAATCGAAAGGTCACTCACTCATCACGAAATCTCAAAAACTACATGTGCTAGAAATCTCAAATTTTACATAGGAGTTATTTATAGGACGTAGGTGTTCGCTAAGACGGGAATTTGCGATATTCGACTTCTAAGGGGTTGTTTTTGGGGTTGAAAGTTTGTATGAAACTACTTTACTACAAATGCTAGGAGTCTCAAATTTTGCATAGACGTCACTAGGACGTAGTCATGGAGACAGAAATTAATAATAACATAGTTCACGCGGGTGAAACCGCGAGCGGGCCGCTAGTTTTGTATAAAACCCGCCGCGTCAATCAACTCTACGGTTACGAAATTTGACACGAAGTGTGAAAATTAGACGTGTTTCATGGGAAAAACATTAAAATCTTATATTTTTAGTTAATTTTATACGAAATGAGTGCATAGCACAAGTTTAAATTTGTCAACAATTTTAGGATTTTATAACTACTAGCAGGGTAGGCGAAATACACCCGTCTGTCCTGTAAGACCAGTCTTAAGACATAATGTTATCTTTTTTCAGCTTCACGCTGTATACAGTATAAAGAAGGGGAACCTAATGTTGACATAATTCCTTACACATTTTTCGAGACGTTGCGTGTTGAGTTGCGAAACTCAACGCTGTGCATTGTCTTCTTACCAAAGCGAAAAAATTAAAATATTAACAAATTCATATCCAAGTGAAAATCGAACCCTCATTCGCCGTGTTTATAGTCACTGCACTACAACGGCCTCCGAACGTATTCAGTTTAAAATAAATAGTTCAGTTCCACTTTATATTTTATTTCAGTCTTTTAGGAACTAGCTTCACGTTTGTAACGTACCTCCAGCGAAATTTTATTACGTACACTATCTAGGGATTCCTTTTGAGTAGAATATTGGCAACGGAACAAATTGAGCATGTCTTCATTTTATTTTTTATTTTTCTCCGAGCCATATTTTAATTATAAGGAAAAAATATCGTTACAATTTGTTTATTTTTGTTTTATAAATCTTAATGGATCTTGGAAAAATGAAAAGTGAAAATAATAATAATTTTAGTGTTTGTTTAATTTAAAATTAAATTATTTGGTGTAGTAAATAATGTGATTGGTTTTTTTTCTTTGTTGTAGTAAAAAGACAAATAAAAAGTGTAGTAAAAAGCATTATTGATTGTTTATCCAACACCATGACGAAAAAAGGGTAATGTGTTCATCAGTTTCAAATTTGGTCTCATATTACCTTCCAAAACACTTACATTACCTTTCAAAACACAGTAGGTACAACAGATACTGGAGGCCTTCCTACGTCAAAAGTATGAGGACCCTCGGAGGGCATGTATGAAGAGGTTGATGACAGTGGACGAGGCGAAAGAGGTATGTAGAGACCGTAGCATTTGGCACTCCGTTCTTTCTGACTACCCCGCTAGGGATAAAGCGTGCAACTATGCTTTGCTAAGTATGAATTACAAAAATATTTTAAACCATTATATCTACATCTTGAGATCGTTAACTGGTGTGTCTGTTTTTTTCATTTTAATCTTTTATACTGTCTTTTTCATGACATTTACACGTTTAATTTCACATTTTAGCCATTTTCAAACAGAAAACCGTAGCGTTATATCTGTTAACATATTGAAATCCGAGATTATTGATTTTGTTGGTTTGTAAAAGGAAGACATCTCCTCGGGACCTCTTCCAGGCCAGTACGCAGAACCACTGAGCTACAGAAAATTGTTTAACAAAGCACTGTTCACATCATACGGTGGAAATTTTAGTACACCAAAGACTGAAGAAATAAGTTTTATTTAGATTTATTTTCAATGTGTATGCTTTAAAATTTTATATAACATTGAAATGTTTTAAAATAAAAAAAATGATATTATTTGTATAGATACAATTAGAACTAAGACACTCCGTCCTCCACTTTTCATCTAGTTGTAGAGACTTTACATATTAAGTACATACTTCCATTATTTATTTGAACGTCTCTTCGAGTGGAAATCGAACCTGCAGTGTTTTACGATAATGTCAAAACATTAGTATAAATTTTAATCTACGAGTATATCACTTCTCATTGCAAAGTCACGTCACGTGACCTCACTTATGCCAATCCCATACATGTAGGAATTTTCAATTAGCGTTATTGGCAACTATTGCAGTTCAATTTGTAATTTGGTCTACGAAATAACACCGTTATGGCTCAGGAGACTACCATTTGTATTTAGATTTTAATTTAAATTATTTTACAGCTATACTAATATTTAAAGGTGAAGTAATGGTTGAGAAACAGCTAAAAATATTTGAAAAAAAAAAAAATGTTTTAATTTATTCACATGTCGGGGCAAAGCGGTGCGTTGAGCTCCACAGATATACAGACAGAAACTAGGGAGCGGATTATCTTAACATACTAGGCTGCATATCCTGCTATATGCAGGATACTGCGTGAAGATGAAAAAGTTTATGTATCAAAGACACACTGCCAAGAATATAGACTATACTACATCGCGTAATGATGTTGATGCAACCCATTTTACTTGTTTTACTTTACTTTAGATATGCTATTGAGAAGCGATATTTTAACTGAAATTGTTTACTTTTTCAAGAATCTTTTGTGAATTACAAAGAAAAGAGACTCTGTTCATCTCTTTTGTTTAAATTGGTAAACAATAATATTTCCATAAAAAGAATTACATATTTTATTTATTTTTTTTTCTTTTTTGTTAAATAGTACAATTGTTCAATTAATTCTTGAAAAACAAAAAGGAAATGTGAAATGGAAATTCACTTCTTATATAAAAGTAATTGATTATAGCATTCATTTATTTTATAGTTTTCAATTTAAAACCTTGGAAACATTTTGTGAGGAAAAGTTCAATCGAACCACACTTCGACGAGGCCTCAGAGGCTACTAGCTCAGTAATACAAACTATAGATCAGAAAGTATTTAGGCCACTCGTGGAGCGTGCGACTGTAGAAGCGGCGGATTGAAGGTTCAATTTCTACTCGTGGAAATGATTAAAACAGACAAGACATAGTCTGTACTTTTTAAAACAAACGTCTATTAAGAATCTATTTTTTATTATTAATAAATTTAAGTGTTCCTATAAACTTCACTTAAAACTTCTATTATATAGATAAAAATTTTATGACTATATTCAAATACATCATTAATAGAATCCAAACATTCTAACAACAATTTGTAATGCTATACGATATCGAGAGGTAGAACAGACACCGCCACCTCCTTCCACACCTAAGAGTAAGAAAACAATATATGACCACAGACGAGGATTGAACCCAGAATCGTTTTGTTTACAATCAGGCGTTTCCCAAGTATGCCACGACGACCATCTAGAATAGAAAATTATAAAATATTTTTGTTAACATTATATTTTTTCGACCCTGCAAAATGCAATACATGGAAATAAAACTGAACTAAATATTCTGAAGTAACAACCACGTCCTACCACGTTATTCCAACCACGTTCTCTCCAGCTTTCAGGAACGATGCAAATTAGTTTCTGACCGCAAGAGAGGAAAATTTTAAAAGGATACAAAAAAAATGGCTGAATAATCCACGTACTAGCTTTCTTTTTATATTTGACAGATCCGCACACTAAGAATAAGTAAATATGTATATCTCGTTTACATAAGTATGAGTAGGGTGTGATGTCTTATTGTCTTTACCTTATACGGATAGTCATTTTTTGTAGAGAGAATGATAGGATCGATTTAAGTATATATTAGAATAAATTATTATAAATAAATTAGTTGAAAGTTTATTATAGTAACACATTATTAGGCTTCATGTTATATTTTGGATATTTTTTTTTCAATTCAATATTCATTTGTATCTTGTATAGTTAAAAATTAAATGTTAAAAAACTAATACCAGTGAAGGATTTCTAGTTGTATAAATTACGTAAATTTGTTTCTTTAGCGTATTTATAGTAGCTAAAAGTTAAATAAAAAAAATGCTAACACAAAGTGGATCAAACTGTGAAAGATTTTAGTATTTTTTTATGTTAATTTCAACCCACACGGGATAAATCTGGCTTTGCCAAAAGATTTAACGGGAGTATATTTCAAAAATTTACTTTATTTTCGCAGTCTGCAAGCGTAGATGAAAGTATTCGGTAACTGGAAATGTAAATTTTAAAACATACTTCAACTATATAAGGCTATGAAGTTACTTTTATTCAGACAGGTAATATAATGAAATGCGGTGTAGCAGAAGAAGGGAGAGGAAGTGAAAGAGGTTTTTAGTCTATAACTTAAAATAGTCCATACCTTAAAATAAAAGGGCAGTTCCTTATCCTTATAGGATCACCTTCTTATGTGTTTGTTTGATTGCCCTCCATCTATCAGGACTACTTTTTCAAAATTGCAATGATTGGTCATTTAGAGTATGAAAAAATTAAGCTCCTAATTCAATTCAAATAAAAGATATGAGAGTTTGTGCAGTATTTGTATATAAAATTCGTTGCCAAACTAAAACCTATAGTATACTTCCCGTTCCCGAGAACTTATAATTCAAACTAGGAAAAAGAAAAGAATATAGGTACAATCAATGCTAATTTTGTAACTGAGATTTGAATCTATACCTACTCAACTGTAAGGGTGTTTTTTTCGCAACTGTGCTATAAAAACACGAGTCTTTATATTACAATGAAATTTCCTTTTATATTTATAACGATTTCCAATATCTTTGAAGTAGGTTCGTTCTCATCCAGTCCGATAAATTTGCTAAGTTAGCTTTTTTTCCTGATTCTGTTAAGAGTTAAAATTTTTAATACATATAATGATTTAAAAGTTTAGTAATGTGGAAATTTGCAGCGTTGAGTTCCGCCACTTCACGCGATGTCTCGAGTTCGGTCCGAAGTATAGAGTGTCTAAAGCTTTTATATAGTCATATATGTACATTTTAATTTTGGCTTACGAGTCCAGTCGGAATCTCGTACATAGCAGTAGTATACGGGGTACTTGTTAAGACACTTTGTTGAAAATTAAGACACTTCCGTTCCCTATTTTCCGCCAAATTCTAGAGCCATTGCGTATAATTAAGTGGCGGAACTCTACGACACGCTTTGCGTCGACACCGCCACCAGAGCGAAGAAATAAAAATGTTAAATACTTAATTTCTAACGGGATTGGAACCCACAACCTCGCGGCACGACTGGCCTCCATATTTAGATATTTACTTAATAATATACTATCAGTCCATGTGACGATATCAAACGTTGCGATGGCGTTTCCGTTGCAAATCACATGAGCCGGAGTCTATCTACCGTCAGGGTTATATTTATAGGTGATTTCGTACATTAAAATTAAACCATATAAAATATTTAGCTTGCGTTGAGATAAATAATGAAATTAAAAGATTTATTATACAATTAGATGATAAAGAAATTAAAATTATAAGAAGTATTGTAAATTATAGAAAAAAATGTTTTGTTCAATTATCCCGTACCTATACAGACAGAGAGTACAAAATAAATGTGACATCGCATGTTTCTTAACAATGTGAGAAAAATGTTAATTATCCCCAGTTGAAATCGAACCCACAACCGTCGGGTTAAAAGTCAGACTATATTCAAAGACAATTAGATAAATGGGGAACAGAGTGTCTTAATACCTAGTAGTAGGTACATGCAACATTTCCAAACAAAAGTAACAATTTTTGTTATATAAACAAATAATAATAATAATCCATTTTTTTCTTTCTAGATGCGGTAGGCGTATCACAGATCTGTCAGCGCATACAATAACCAGTTGCTTTTATAATGAACTCGACGGAAGCCAGCGTGGACGTCAACCGCTCCACGCCGATATACACTATTGGCACTAACTTCATAACCCAGTGGTAAGAAATCTGTTTATGTTTGTTTTCTATTTGTAAGATTTTTTCTCATTTAGTAGAGAAATAGAGAGAAATACTTGTTTTATTCAAGAGGTGGGGGTGGCCCTAATATTTTTCTCTCCTAAGTGTGGAATAACATTTTAAAAATGTTAAAAATAAATAGAGAAAATTAGTATCAAAAACTAAGTTTTTCTACCCTCCGCGTTTATTGGTCTGACTAAACGGTACGCTTTATAAGAAACTATGAGAATTGGACTCGCTCAACGGGATACCTAAGGGTTATAAATAATCCTATAAGAATCTTGTTTTCATGTTTAAATTATGGATGATAAAAAAATATTAAAACTTATATTTACATCATGAAATATAGCCTCTCTCTATAAATGGACTATCCAACACAAAAGAGATTGGTTTATTTAGAAACTGTAGTTTCTGATTTGCGAGTTTAACCAAACACACTCTTCAGCTTAATAATATTATTAATTAAAACAGCACATTCCCCTGTCTCTTTTGTCTATCCAATTTTCTTTATTACGACGAAAAGTACACAGAAAAAGAACGTGTCTAGGAAATAAATAGTCGAATCTGTATCATCCTATACAAGGCCGGCCTACTAAATTAAGATCTATTATCTATTATCTGTCTATACGAGCATAACTACTAAAATAGTTGTGGACTAAAAATCATTTTTATTTAGGAAATTTAAGAAAGTTCCGAAAATTTAATTCCACCTACCCTCCAAAATTCGAAAAAATAATTTGACTTCAAAATTAATTCATATTTCCATTATTAATTAGTTTGTAAAAAAATAAATTGAAAGTTCTTTTAAAATTTCTCACTAGTCTATACTCTAGTGCTACATGGTACATGAGCTATCGTTATTTTTGTTGTAGTTATCTCGTGTGTTAAACAATGCCTGCGTTCTCTTTTAGCTTACATATCAAACAATAACTTTGAAAAAACAAGAACGTGCTACATACATTTTGTATTGTGAATTTTAATTAGGCACCTATTCATTAAATGGTTGCTATTAATATTATAAACTTAATATATAACATATGTATGTGATCTTTTTTCAGCTTCAGCATATAGCAGGGTAGGCAAAGGAACCTAGTTAAGACACTTCGTTCCCCAATTTCCGCCACACTCTAGAGGAATGGCATGTAGAGTGGCAGCGAAGAAATGAAAATACTAAAAACTTCATTTGCTCGAGTGGGCATCGAACCCGCAACCTATCACGTTTACAGTCACACGCCTCTGCGCCTCACTAGCCTTTATGTATGTAATATATTGTAGAGAAAATAAGAAAGATCATAATAGTGTAGAGGAACAGTATGTGAACGATTGTAGTAGGCTCGATTCTGAATCAAGCTTACAAAACAAAATCGCAGCGTTTAGTTCCGCTATTCAACATACAATATCTCAAAAATTAATTAGAAAGACAGTGATGGAAAAAAAAATGTAAAGCAAAAAAATATATTCAGTAAAGTTTATATAAGTATAATTTAAGTTTCTATAATTGCGCTCCGCATAAAATAGCGTTAGAAACAACATCACGGCCAGAACTTTGCGAAGATTGATTCATTTTTGATGAACTAATTTCCTTTTCCCTGACACTGTACAAATCATTTGCACAGATTTCAGCCACATTATCTACGATGTGAATTTATTGTTAGTGCAAAAATAGCATTTTATTTTTGTTTTGTTTCTTAGCTTCACGCTGGGTCCCGCTAGTAGAAGGATAGGCAAAGGGAGCCTAAACACTCCAGTCTCCACTTTCCACCGAATTCTGAAAGCATTGCGTGTTGAGTGGCGGTACTAAACACCGCGCTTTGCCTCGATATCAGAGCGCCGAAATTAAAATATTAAATATTTCATTTCTTGGAGTGAGAATCGAACCCACAACCTAGTGCCCTTTCGCTATGACTGACCTCGCATTATTTTGTTTATTTATATTTTTTTATATTTCATTCTATCTAAAAGTGGCTTAAGTTGCAATGAGTGAGTGAGCTAGTCACAAAAGTGCAACTTTATAAACATTAATATATCAATTACCGTTTGAGTTAAATTAATAAAATTTTTAATAATTTACAAGCTGAGGGCTTTCAATAAACTTGTCACGGCGTTGAGTTTCCCACTCAACCGCAATGCATGCAAGAAATTGGCGAAAAGTGGGGAACAGAGTGTCTCAACACTAGGTTCCCTCTGCCTACCCTGCTATATATATACAGGGTGAAGTTAAAAAACAATTTAACAATTTACGAGCACTGAAATTTAGACCTGTCTGAAATGATTTGTTGTAGCTCCACCACAGCCGAAGTTCACGCAGCCTTTCATGTCACCCACACACCAGCTCACACAAATATAATTCAGTGTACCGCGCGCATTTGACATTTTGTACTCGACGCAACATGCTGTCGGTTGCTATTTTTATTTTTTATTCTCATGTAACTTTATTTATTCTGTTGATTAAATTTTTTTTTTTTTTCATTTTTTATGGTAGGGTAAAACGCGGTTAAGTTAAAATAAAATGGAGCTGATAGTGGAAGACGAAGAGTCTGAATTTTATTTTTTTTTTCTGCCAAGAGAGAGAGTTGCTTTAAATTTTAAAAAATATATTGTTTCTATGAACACTGTGGCACTTTCTGGTAATATTTTGGGTTTGATTATGGAAAGCATATAAAACACTTTTTCCTTATAATATATTCTCCATTTTCCGCCCGACTATACAGAATATTTTACATAACCATAAGATAATAATTTAACCCTATTTTATAAAATACAATTTATACCAATTTTAACCAAATTTTGTCTTTAACAGGAAACTACAGAAGTTTAAGCAGCGGTCGTGCGTGTCCAGCTCATATCCGGAGTGCCAGGCTTATTTGATCACAAACATCACTAACTATACCGATGTCTACTTCTTCAACGGGACGATTGATGAGAACGTAGAATTGGTAAAATATTAATTAATGAATATTTAAATTATTTAGATCTTCAATTTCAGAGAATGATTTTTTTTAAATATATTTGTTTCTTTCTTTAAGGTCAACTGTGGTGCATGAGCACAAGTGTGTGATTGTAAACACGACTGGTAGTGGGTTCGATCCCCATTCAAGGAAACGATATCATATAAGGTTATCAGGTTCTCTCTGCGTACCCTATTGTGAGCGGCAAACGACTAAGAAAAAAGAAAAAAATATATATTTTGACATATTATTTTTCTATGAGCTGGTCTTAGTTGTACGCGTAAGGTTTCGAATAATGAATTGGAATTAAAGAAGGGAGTGTCTTAGTGGCTTGTGTGCCTTCTCCACCAACGATGAAAGATACGTAAAGTTTTAAAAATTATCCCCACAAACATAACAATATGTAAAAATATTTAACCAAAAAAATATTTATGCAAAATATGGCAATGTAAAACAGAAGTTCCTATGTGCGAGCCGTACGAGCAAAAAAGTTACAGAGCCACCGCAAAAACTGCTTTTAACGAAACCATTTCGAAGCATCAGATTTTATATACTACGAATGATATATGAATGATACATATTTTAACTTCACAATGTATCCCGCAAATATCAAAGTAGTCAGGGGGAAGCTAGAGTTAGGACACTCTCCATTTTCGAATTCAGTGGTAACGAGAAAAAGTGAAGCGCTGAATTCTGCAATTTAACACGCAATGCCTCTAGAATTAAGCAGAAAGTAGGGAACGGAGTGCCTTAACACTACGATTTCTCTGCCTACCCTACTATGTACGGGAAACAGCGCAAAGCTAAAATAAAATAAAATAATCAATTACACGTCCAAAATCAATTATAAATATTAGCATTACATTACTATAAAGTAAATAATCAATAATACAAATCCTATTACATCAGATATTATTTATTAATATCTCTATTTAACTTCAGTATTGGAATAGTTTTCCATTTGAATGTTTGCTGAATCCCGTCCGATGTAGATCCGCGTCAATTAAACTGAGTAAATCGTGTGAATTATAAAATGTATTTGCGAATTTTAACTCATTTCAAATATTGAACGAAACTGGTGTCCAAAAATGTTTAGGTATTTATTTTTGTAATCTCTCCGTTTTCTGTTTACTTTTTGTGTTAATGATGTAGATATATGTGATTTTTTTAGTTACACGCTGTATACCCCCCTCCCCTCCTACACACAGTACGGTAGGCAGAGGAAACCTAGTGATAAGACATTCTCGTTTCAAATTTTTCGCCGAATTCGGTACATTGCGCTAAATATTAAACTTCCTTGATAAGAATCGAACTCACAACCTATTACGTTTACAGTCGCCAGCTTGTGCCTAAATAATTGTGCATAAAAATACATACAAACTAATTGAAATTTTAATATTTAGTTAAAATTATTTTTTTTAAGGATCCTCTAGCATAAATATACTATCTACACTTCTATACGTAACGTACGGAAATACAGGCGGCGACTCAAAGGATTTCATCCAAAGAACTTCCACGCTGTGCTCCTAGATATTCTGTAGTAAAATGGGGCAGGAAGAGTTAGGTGCGGTATAAAACTGATAACGAGGCAACCCTACGTCTAACTCCATGGTGATCCCAAGTAGACCGGTTACACCAAAATCCATATTAGCGCTTTCTGAGGAGGTCATTCGTGGCTATGCCAAGAGTTTAGTATTCAGAACACTTTCAATGTTGTAAACGTGACTGACATTGGCCTGTAGGTAATAAGGTTGGTGTAACATAAACTTTTGGGCACTGGTTGCACGTTGGCAAACTTCCAGGGTACTTTACCAAACGCTAGAGAAAGGCCATACAAGGCAAGTTAAAAGAAGAGTTAACTCATTTGTTATTCATTCTTTAGCACCTCTGGCCTTGTCCACGTCAAGACACCGTAGCACTTGGTGCACCTCCTTTTGCTTCTCAGTAATGTCATCTAGACCCATCAGGTGTTTATAGTGGAGAAAGTGAAGCGCGACTAAATCGCTTTACTAATTGTTAGATAGATCGTTCCCTATAGCTACTATTAATGTGCATCATTCTGCATACCCTTTTGTGCAGAATTATTTTGCAAAGTTTTAATGTTTTCGCACATTTCTCTAAGTAAGCTTCTATCTTAATTCAATAAGCCTTTTGATCGAAAGCGATCACAGTTACTTCGGGCATTTACAATGTGTCATAAGTCGAATACACAAGTTTGATAATGTGTGCGATACAACAATTAAACGCTAGTTATATATAAACATACATAAAGTTATGTAAATATATTATATAAAAGGTGTTACATAGATCATGCCTTTGTAAAGCAGTATCAAAATATATTATGTTATAATGAAAAACATATTCATGAAAGCTGAAAGACAGGAATGTAATCAAATTACTTTCAATCAAGGGTTTTGTGTACTCCGTGAAAGTGATGACTATAATTTTGGTAATATTAATATTATGTGTGTTTTAATTTTAACCTGGTGTCTAAACATTCCGTTCTCCTTTTTTCTCCTCAATGAGTTTCACCACTTAAAAAAATACTAGATTCCCTCTGACGGGTGACTTTGGTTGACTGTCAGTGTTTTTGTTAAGAATTTATCTAAAGATCGCGTAAAGGTACGAAATCCACGATCGACGAGTCTAGCTTACACTTGACCGATTTCCTTAAACATACAAAGTGATGCCACACACTTCCCCACATGCTAACCTCATAACATATTAAAAGCTTTCAACATTTATCACTATTCCCATTCTAAATCCCAATAAAAGTTACGACACACACTCCACAAACCACTTTTTCATCGAAAATTACAGCGAAAAACGGTTGAGAGCATAAAATTTTCGCACTTTCTTTCATGTCGCGAGCCAAAGAAAACCATTACGTAGTAAATACACCGTTCTACTTTACTGCGGACCATTTTATGTCACACTCGTAAACCATAGGTAGACCGGCAGCACAGATTTCGAGGTGACCCTTAAGATAAAGCGATTTTATGACGTCATAAATAATGGATTTTTATTAGCACCACATCGGGCCACTTGAATGGATTCCAATTGATTCTTTTTATTGATTGGTTTCCTTATATTATTTTTGAAAGTCACACATTATCACACCAGCTCTGTTTATAAAAAAGACAACGAAGTTTTAAGAGAAATATATCTGATTGCTGATTTTTTAATACCTATATTACCTATCCTTCAGAATTCTTCCAGATGTCTTAACACTAGGTTCCCAAGACCCTTCTGAACATCTTGCTATTTGTAGGATACAGCGTGAAGCTTAAAAATATATACCAAAAATGTATATCTAAACAAATAAATATATTTAACCTTCTTGGAAATATGTCTTAGATCTTTAAAAGCGAAAACGTATTAGGCAATTGGCTATCGCAAGTTTCCATTAGCAAAATTGACCACTTGCTATTTAAATAGACTTTTATTTGTCTTTGTAATTTTTTTTATTGCTTTAATGTACATAGTGAGTAAACGCTATTGAAACATTATTTTTTTTATTAATATGGGCTGACTGTAATCGCGATGGTTGTAAGTTCGACTCTCACTCGAGGGAAATGAATAAGATCCACCACTGAACACGTTATGTCCTAAACAGAGTGTTTTATCACTAAGTAGTATCTGCGTACTTTGCTTGCTTAAAAGTGGATCTGCTCAAAAAATTATCTATATAAAAATTATAAATTATAAAAGCAGTCACATTCACAAAACCCAGCATTGCCTTTGAAATATTTTTGTAAAGCACTTTTACTATCATTAAAATCATGACGACTCTCGTAACACAGTTACGCTGTGACCTCAATTGCGTGACAATATATATCTATATATATTTTATGACGTACCTAAGTACGTTTGTTTCGATTTGAATCCAGTGCACTGGTGTGTACACATTGCCTTGTTAACATATAAAATGTGAAACGAAAACTTTTCAAAGTAAAATTATATCCGAATTTTCAAAAGAACCTTGTTTGTCTATTTGTAAATAGCTTGTCTTTGTTAACATTATTTTCTATATTTTTATTTTTTAATGGTTGTAGTGTGCGATGGTTACGAATTCAATTTTTATTAAAGAAAAAAATTAAATAGAAACTCTAAACTCTACGACGCGCTTTGTTTTGTTACCAGAGCGCCAGATGTACCACTGCTAGTCGTCAGCCTAATTTCATATTCATTTTTCTGTTTCAACATTTATTTGATACAAGAAATATAACATTATTATAAAAATATTATAAAACCACAATTGAGCTGTTTATAATAATTGTATTTACAATATAACGACTACCTGCCATAGCCATCCACAGATTCTATTACTTAGACTGGTCCCAGCTGTAGTGCAAAGGTTTTATACCTATCTAATACTAAAATATGCAATACCACGCTGAAAAGCTGAAAAAGACGAAGTACGTTCTTTTTATGACCTAGATTTTTTAAATCTTTAAGCATTTCCTGAATTGCAGTGTGGATAGGGAGGCACTGGTGCCAGGATACTTCGTTCTTCGTATTCTGATTGATTCTTAGGTTTTAGAACTCACGCATCACCTGGTCTAGTCAGTGAAGAAGTTGTCATTTCTAAATATGATAATCCTCACAAATGGGTGTCTTGATAGTTAGTATAATATCTTATCTTATCTTATAATTCATATGGATTATTTTAGGAAAAACCGTTATTTATTTCCCGTCCAATTTGCGAGATATTGCCCTAAACCATAAACTCCGCTTTGTCTTGTTACTAGAACAACGAAACGACAACGAAATTATTTTTTTCTCTGGTGTAGGAATTGAACCTACAACCATAGTGCTCACAGTCAGATTTCACGCCACTACGGTATCATCTATAATTTATGATATACATAGTCATAAACGAAATACAGACTTCGTTCTATTGACCTTCTGTTTGATACTCTGGTTATATATCGCGACTGGTTGCGCATTATGAATACCCACCCTATTGTGGCAAAAAGCGTGCAATTTTTCGTGTTTTTAATATAAAAGTATTTTGTGTAGTACTCGAAAGTTCAACCATTGTTATTGCAGAGAGTTGAACTGTATGTCGAGATATTTGTTTTTTGTAATCAGTTCATTATTACGTTCGTGTAGCGTTTTAATGAAACGGGGATTTTCTGTGCGGTAGGTATTTGTATTTTGGTCTAGATGTGATGAGATATCGATCGTGCTCGTGGTTTGGTATGTCATTATAACAGAGGTAAACTTTTATTTCTTTATTTTTTAGTACCTATAATCTTTTTTCTATGTTTGTCCGTCGATTTCTCCGTTATTTGTAGACTGGTGTTTAGAATTATTTTTTATTTATATAACATACTTTCTTATTGATCCTTTTTTTATTTTATAATTTACTATTAAATTTTTTGTTGAAATTTATCATCTGGCCATGGATATACTTTAAAGCGTGTGACTACCATATTAGAAACATTATAACGTAAATTACTTCCACTATACAAACTTTATGAAAGACAAAACAATATATCATGCCCCCAATATCACTTAGGGCTATTACTTTTAATAACCTACAATATCAGTCCACATTGGGGCATCATTAATCATGATGGACGTCCACAGCCCTCCTTAAGCTCGCATAAATCAAAACAACGACTAATTACGTATCCAAAACGCCCGACACACGATCAATTTAGAATAATCTCATCCCAAAATGTTCTGCTAATCTTACTTTCGTTGTTTTCAAAGGTCCAGCTTATTTTGCGGTCCCACTTTGCCGTTTTGCGGCTAAGCAACTAAATATAGGATTTTCGGTTAGGTCGGAATTAGTTGGAAACAAAGTGAAGTGAAAGTGTTGCTTTTTTTCGGGCTTAAGTCAAATGTCATTAGTTAGATCTTGAATACAGTAGAAGTTGTAAAACATGTCGTTCTCCACTTTTCACCTATTTATTACATATATTGTATAATGTATATGTATATTACATATACATTATTCGTATCGTTGCCAAATCGAGGAAATGAAAACATTAAAAATCACTACTCCGTATGGGAACCGAACCCACATCCGTTGCGTATACAGTTAGTCGTACACCCATAATACTGATTAATACATATATTTAGTTATATGTACGTATTTTAAAACAAAAAAACTGAAAAATATTTCTAATATCTACAGTTTCACACGCATAATACACTCATACTATCTACGACATTTGCTTTTCGTTATCTGGTAAATAAAAGCACAAGAGCTGGCGACAGCAAATCGATTATAATTACCGGTATGTCAGGGCCATCACGCTTCTACACAGTTGTGCCTGTTGTTCTAATTTTAAACCTGCATTACTTATTTATATTTTTTATACCTTTTTGCTTGATAACAATTTAAAAATATACAAAATATATGTACAGCTTCACGCTGTAAGACATTCCGTTTCCCATTTCTCGCCGGACTCTGGAGCGGAACTTAACGCCGCGCTTTGCCTCGACACTAGAGCAAAGGAATGAAAATATATATTTAAATAAATATTTTAGTTCCTCGACAAGAGATCGAACCCACAACCAGTCGCGCTTACAGACACATACTCTGTTGTACAACTTTGTAAGAAAATTGTAGTTTTTTAATTAAATCAATACAGCGTGACAAAATACTTGTAAAACTTTAGTGACCAATTATATGCTTCTATAGTAGAATTCCAATAAATGCTCAAACAGCAAATGGCCGTATCGCGTGTGCTTGTGTCAACAATTAATAAAGTTTACGGCCAATACTGCTCTGGTGCACCCGCGCCACTTGATCCTAGTGTATGGTGTCAATAAACGATATTATTTGAAAGACTTTTTTATTTGAGAGATTTATTTGTAACGCAACTGTTATAGGTTCGATTCCCACTCGGGCAAATTAAATATTTAATAATTTCACTTACTCGCTTTGGTAAGGATATAAAACGTAGCACGCAATACCTCCAAAGTTCGGCAGAAAGTGGGAAACACCAGTGGCTTAATGAGGGACATAATGTTTTGGCACTAGGTTCTTAGATTCCTTTTGCCTACGTTTGCCTGCCTACGTGGTTCGTTGAATGGGAATCGAACCCACTACATGTCGCGTTTAAAATTGCACACTTATACCGCTGTGAGGCCAGCAATAATATGTATTATGAACAGTAACATAATTTATATATCTGAATAATCTATTAAAGATCCACTCAATATATTAAAATCTACATACAATATTTAGAAAAAAAATTGAAATAGAAAATAAATATTTACTTTTATTGACCTATTGTAAAAAATAAAGTTATTTTTTTCTAAATCGTATAAAAATATTTTCAACTAACTAACAATTCCACTACACTCCCTCAAAGTGTACTTTATAAAAACTCCAATCTATACAAGAATCGCGTATTCATTAGTAGTTTCAAAACAATAACTCCACTCAATGCGTTTGTACGTTGTATCACAAAGCAAGTAGTGCCTATAACAGACGCTATACAAAAGGTCATGGTTACAAGAATTTTCTTTTATTTTCGCATGTATCCTGACTTTTATGATTGAAATATGATTGATATGTTGACAAATTAAGGAGCCCTGGGTTCAAATAGTATTTTTGTTAATACTGTAAATTGTAAAAAAAAATAACAAATAGATCAAGGCAATGCCTCGGGAATTCGGCGGAAAGTGGGAGAAGTAGGGAAAAGAACGGAAGAAGAATGGACACGGAGTGTTTTAACACTAGATTCCCAGATTCCCCTGTCTACCTAAAAAAAAGATTACTAATTATTCAAACTTCCAATTTTTGAGTTTAATGTAAGGTAACTATGTCTTCCTCGATAAATGGATGTGCTTTTTTTTTCTAACATAAAAAATCAAAAATAACCAGTACTTTTTGAGATTGCTGCCTTCAACTAAACAAACTATTTTTCCTTATAATTTTAACATACATTATAATACTTTCATATTTATTTTTAGCAACCAGTTCTGCCACCGTTCCCACTCTGGCTGGCAGTGATTATCGCAACCTGCCTTGTTCTGGTCATCTTATTGACTGTGAGCGGAAACGTCCTAGTTCTGCTAGCGTTCTTAGTAGACAGGACGATACGACAGCCAAGCAACTACTTTATAGCTTCACTTGCAGCGACTGACCTATTAATAGGTAAGATTTTGTAAGGTAAAGGATGTTAGTTTATAATTATAATTATCTTGGTCTTGGCTGTTTTTAATATTAGATTGTAATGCTTTGTTAATTGTTTATAAATACAGGTCATTATCAAGAACCCATAAAATCTACATAAACTTATTATAATTATTATTTTAAATTATTGTTTAACTTTAAACACGTTTATGTTTAAGCTTGTTTTAAAAAATATATATTTGAAGTTTATTAATGCTTATAATAAAATAGTTTATTAAGAAATCACGTTACCCAACATACTGTCTAATATAATTGGTTGATTTCAGGTACATTGTCGCTTCCCTTTTATACAGATTATGTCTTAAAAGGGTACTGGCATTTAGGACCTTTGTTATGTGACCTTTGGCTATCCGTTGACTATACTGTATGCTTAGTATCACAATATACTGTTTTACTAATAACCGTGGACAGATTTTGTAGTGTTAAAATAGCTGCAAGATACAGAGCCTGGAGAACTAAAAATAGAGTGATTTGGATGGTAACAGTGACTTGGATAATACCAGCGTTACTATTTTTTACAACAATATTCGGATGGGAACATTTTGTTGGTTATAGAGACTTGCAAGAAGGCGAATGTGCTGTTCAATTTCTTAAAGATCCTATATTCAATACAGCTTTAATTATAGGATACTATTGGACTACGCTATTTGTACTTATTGTATTATATGCTGGTATTTTTAAAACAGCGTATGATATGCAGAAAAAAAGTGAAGCCAAACAAAGAAAAATGCAATCCATGGTGGCTTTGAGTGCTGGTGTGATGACAGGTATGGCTGGGAGAGCTGCTGGAATGGCAACATTATCGAAAGCCACAATTTCGAGTGAAGATCAAATAAAGGTATCTGATTCAGTGCGCAAGGATTCAACATCGAAAGGATCTTTAGCGGCTCCGTTACTTAATTTAGGTGGATCGACAGATTCAAATTCAAGTCAAAAATCATCTGCTCATAAAAGTAGTGCTACGGCAACTGGCACATCTACAACAGTTGAGTCAGATGCAGAAAAAAGAGAAGATCAAGTAGAAGCAGAGAGATCTAGCAGTCCAGCTTTTGACTCAGATGATGAAAGTACTACTCAGTCAAATGTGAAAAAACGTCCTTCTGTTGCTAATTTAGTAATGCAAACTGGTGCGATGCAGTTGCTTAATAATATGCGTTTAAATGGTAATATGCTTATGAAACCAGAAATGAAGCAAACGTCCTTATTAAAGCATGACATAGAAAAACCGAAATCATCACTATCCCAAATATCAGAGAAGAGTCTTCTCGATACGGAAAATCCTGATACTTCACATAGTAATGGACATACACCTGCCGTAAGTGTTCCCCTATCTACCGCTAGCTTTATGTCCCCTTCATCATCGGGGATCGCGACTCCGTCCGAAAGAGAATTATCAACCACGATTGCTCAAAGAATCATTCCTCCTCCATCAGAATTTCGAGGCAGTCCGCCCGTATCCGAGAGTCCACCATCTCATTCAGAATCAACCAGAGCCAAAATATTTAAATTAGTAAAGAGCGATGGCTCAGGCTCTGATGTGCTTATGGGTATGGATGGCGCTGACTTGAGGTATATGGATGAGAGTTCTATCATTGTTCCTTCACCTACAAACGAAAGCCCTCCATCTTCTATCACTTTTCCAACAGCTACTGAGCCTTCATCTCCTCCCACATTAAATTCGGGTATTATAACAAATACTTCATTATTACAGGCTGCTCTCATACGAGCAACAGCTGAAGCTCAAGTAACACAACCCAAAACAAATTTATCTCCTCCACCACCTATAAAAGTTAATACCGAGGTAAGTTTGACTGCTGGAGAACGCCCGAAACCCATTATTACCCTAGTGTCATCAACTTCCAATAATAACGACACCCCATCGCAAAAACCTTTAGAAAATAAAACCTCCACATTGAAACTCGCTGAAACGCCAGCGATCGAAAATAGTGATATTTCCAGTTCTGCAGTTAGTGGAGCTGGCCGTAACGATTCTAGGAGAGACTTTGTTAAAAATATAGGGAAAAAGTTAAAAGTCAGGCGTTCAAAACGTGATGGACTATTTCCGAGTATTGGTCGGCAAAAATCAAAATCAGAAAATAGAGCCAGAAAAGCTTTTCGAACAATTTCTTTTATATTAGGCGCGTTTGTCGTTTGCTGGACACCATATCACGTTTTAGCTTTAGTCGAAGGATTTTGTACAGACCCACCGTGCATTAATCAACATTTGTATATGTTCTCTTACTTTTTGTGCTATGCTAATAGCCCTATCAATCCCTTCTGTTACGCGTTAGCCAATCAGCAATTCAAAAAGACCTTCACGAGACTCCTCCGGGGTGATTTTCATATTACCTAGTCCATGTATGTTGGTTACAAAAGCGCGTAACTGGACACAGTCCTGTCGAAGCATTGCGCGCCAAGTTATGAGAAATTTGATAAATTAGATCGCTTCTCGTAAGACAATACTAATATTGTAATAAGACTAGATAATTCTATGCTTTCAGTGTATAGAAATTGTATAATAATAATAATTAATTATTGAAACTTATAGCAGATTTTCCAGATTTTTATGGTTGGCCTTTAAAGTAATGTGTACATATTTCTGTAGCTTACTTGTTGCATACTGTTAAGCATAATAATAATAATAATTTCATCAGTAATGTTCAGAACTGACAATAAATAATGTATATAGTTTTCAATTAAAAAGTCTCTTTATATTTCTAGTGAAGAACTTCGTTCGTAAGGGAAAAAATAAGGTTAATATGTAAAGATTTTAGACTCTAAGATGTAAAAGTAATATAAACAGGACATACTGTGACAATAAATCAGATTTTAAAACCTTTTAAGAATTTAAATCATGATTTAATAGAATATTACAAGTTTCTTAAAATAAAAATGATACTATTGTTTGTTAAATAAAATAATATTATTGTATTATATAGCAATATTATTATTAACTAATCAATCGATTTGTAAGAGAGCAAACAAAATCTGTTCATTGTCACACTATTTAAAAACAGAAAACGCTTTAAAGCTTTAAGCCATGAGCCCAGCTAAAGATTTTTAGCGTTCGTTCTTAGTCAATTAAACTGATCCTTTAGACTATATTTTTAAAACATAATAAATAAGTGTAAATTTCTTTTCAATATTAATAAATTCATAGCAAATATTAATTAAAGGAAAATATTTTTTTTAGAAAATTAGCATATTCTTAATATCCTTCTACAAATCTTGGCCTAACCAGTACATTTACGATTCTGTCTTGACTTCTAAAACAATTATATGAGATACATGTCGAAAGAAGAGCAAAACGTTTTTAAATTATTAAGTGAATGAAATAAATGTTCTATTAATTTTTAATGTAATAGAAATTTATAAATATGTATTATTATAACTATTGCTGGAGAAAGCCTTCCAATCAGTGTATAATATGCAAATTAGACGAGTAAACAGTATTATAATCCAACGTTCAATAGTAAATAAGATGTTACAAAAATGAAAGACGAAAGTGAAATAACAGTAGATGCAGAAAAAAATTAATAGTTTAAATTTAATTAGTTAAATAATAATAGTATATAACAAATATGTTAGCAAATACTCGTAGATATATTTTATCGACACTCGTTTAGTGATAAATATAAATTAATTATTTCATTTGGAAGATATGCTTTTGTTTTTATCTCATTAATTTTTAGTTTTTTTGTAGCATTTCACAATAATACAACAAAGAAACTGTAATATTTGTAATAAATATTTAATTACTTAATATATGGAAGTGTTAAAAAGTTATAATTATTTAATATTTATGAGCAAATGTTTAATATACTAATTCATTTTCGTTGTAAAATAATAAGAATTATGTTATTTATTCTTTGGAGCTTAGGCTTTGGCGTACAAGTATTCATACTGGACAAATTTCAAATCAGTAATGAGAAAAACAAAGTGTTTTTTATTGTTATATATTAATAGCAATTATATTTCGAAGGCAGTCATTTTTATATTTTATTAATAGTAATCAATAACGTTCTCCTAGTTTAGTTTAAGCTTCGCTTGCTTCGATCAACTATCGAAGTTCGCTTGTTCATTCCTATTTTGTACTGTATGCAAGATACAGTCTGTAAATAACTTATAACATATTAACATTCAAATATAATTAGTTTTGTTATGTTATTTTGTGAAAGAAAGTAGATCTTTCTCCATTTGTCTTTTTAAATTCTGTCTAATAATAAATTAATGTTAATAATTAATTATATACGTGATTATAACAATAACAGTGTAGTTTAAGTAGTTATTATATATTTTAGTTTATTTAAAAAACCACTCAAGTGCGAGTCGGACTCGTCTACCGAGGGTTCCGAACTGATTTCAGGATTGTATATTAATGTGCAGTACAAGTTATAAAAAATTGTCAAACTTAAATTTAGAGGCATATGCACTGGTTTTGTATAAAATTAGCTATATTGGAGATGGAACCCACAACCGTCGCGTTAGAGTCAACCTTTGTATCTCTGCGCCACGACGACTTCACTTTTTCCTTTTTTTCAGATTTTTCCCTTTATTTGTATTGTATTGTAAGTTCTCACTCCTTGCCAATTTTCATAACTGTAGATCCATGGAAAGTATTCTATAGGTTTTAATTACGCAGCAAATTTCATACAAATGCAGCAAAAACAATGCATAAATGCTCGATTGATTGCGTGGACTATCTTTTGATTGCGTTGACCTAATTATTTGATATTAATTTTAACTTGATATCTCTACGCGATATTGAGATAAATGGTATTGACAGACAGACATACGGACAACAGTGATCCTATAAGGGTTCCGTTTTTATTCCTTTTGTGGTACGAAATCCTGAAAAAGGTGAAAAACATAATTGTACAAACGTGCTTATATGTTGTCGCCTTAGAATCATGTCGATTATAGCATTGTATTGTATTGTAAATAATATTAGAAGTCGTCTGTTGAAATGTCAGTATTATTTGTACGTAGAGAATCTTAAAGAGCATTTTCTATTTCACAAAGTTTATAAATAAAATATATATATATTATTGTTTTATAGAACTTAATGAAAAATTCACATAAAATTTAATAACAAATAGATTATTTAATATTATTAAATGATCCAAAGACTATGTTTCATATAAATTATTCACAATTCAATATATATATATATATAATTATAATGGTTAAAAATCCGAGAAAACAACATATCCTTGAACGAATGATGTCTTAAATTTTTTTTTTTTCTATAAATATCGATGTCAAAATATGTATTACTGTATAAGAGTGTGTTAATAGTGTACCTTATTAGGTACTTGACACATATTTTTTTCGTGGCATGGCACGTGACACATATATATGCATATATAAAAGATTTTTTTTATAAAATTATAATAAAATTCAGTATCAAAAATGATTGGTCAGTTTTTTAAGTTATTGATTTATTACAATTTGTATCGTAGGTAGAAGTTGGTAACTTACCCAAGATTCGAACTCTTGAAACCTGAGGCTAGACTTTTATTAGGTTCTCGCTTTCACAGAACTAAATCTTAAGACACCCCGTTCTCGGCTTACCTCCTGAAGATGAGACATGGTGCTTCGAGTGGCGGAAATCAACGCTGTACTTTGTCTTTCTAGAGTAGAGACACTCAAATAATTCATTCGTCTGATTAATGCGTCATCAGGGAATTCATACATACATCTATAATTTATAAAAATATTATAATAAATGATATTGAAGCAGTTTCCCAATTCTCCCCACGTACCAGGGTAGACAGAGAGAATACGCTTCATTTCCGAGAAGAGTCTCGGATGTCGAGCTTTTTAACTTTGAGCGCGAGAGCAAGTTTTTTAACTTTGTGCCAAACGCTACGGTCTCTACATACCTACCTCTTTCGCCTCGCCGACTGTCATCAACCTCTTCATACATGCCCTCGGCGAGTAGTCATGCTTTTTACGTGACCTCCTCCTCCGGCTCCTTTCAGTATCTTCGATACTGTGTTTTCGAAAGACAATCGAGGTTTACGCCTGCCTTACCATTTCCTCCACCATCATAAATCTTTTCTTTCATCACTCGTTTTCTTGAACTCTGACCTATCTACTTGACTCTACCTTATATTAAATAAAATTTAAAAATATCCTCGAGCTGGGATCGAACTCACAGTCAGCAACGACGACCCCAATATTATATTAAACAGTAAGTAAAATTGTTCTCAAAAGGTCAATAAAGTTTAAAAGTTGCTGACAACTTAAAAATCGGACAACCAATCATCTTTGATATTGAATAATCTTCGAGTCAATTGAGATGCTCTAGTCTATATCATTTATATTTACAGAATAATTATATAAATGAATGTACCGTAGATACATTGTGACTGTAAAATGTTTGTGTTACTTGAGTGTAAAATACGTGAATAAATGATATAGTGATTTATAACGTGTTTGATTTTTTTTTACTATTAAGCTATAGTTTTTTTTCTTTTAAACTAGAAAATGCAGAAGAAATGGAGCTAAGACTCTCTGTTATCAACTTTCCGTCAAATTTTCTTCGTGTCTCGTTCCTCGTTCCTTCTTATTTTTCTTTATCTTCGTCGCAGAGCAATGAAATAAAAATAATCATTTTTTTAATTATTCTAAAAAGCATATAGTAGTGTAGACAGAGAGAAGCTGGTCTTAAGAAAAAAAAAGTTGGTATATTCGTTTTATATCTTTGTTTTTAAGGAATATAATGAATATAATTATGATGTATTTTTCTAATATTCTTCAAATATTTAACTAAAATCATTCCAGATGTGTTAGTTACACTGTAAAGGCTATGTAATATTAAATTATTAACGCAACTGCAAAGTTTACTTAACCCGACACTCGACGTGGTTGTAAGCCGAAGCCAAGTATACTTAGTAGGGAATTAGGGATTACAGAAACATGTTTAAAAGTAATACAACTCTATTATATAAGTATAGTAAAATGTTTATGTAAGACATTTTTTAAATTTGTATAGGTACCAGGACAAAATGAAGAATACCGCGTATGAGGAAGCACTATCGAAAGTGCTATAAAAAAAAATACATGAATATCCTTTCAGCCGTCATTGAGGCCGTCATTTTCTTAACTTCTTTCGAGATGATAACAATTTTAATTTTAGTTTAATTATTTTTTTAAATGTGCTTGTTTCTAAAAATGCTTATTTTATATGTTAAATTAAATTAATTTTCTTTTATCTTATAATTATAATACTTATAATTATAATTATAATACTTATACGATATTCGAACAAGTGACTACTACAATACAGTATTCACTATATACAGGGTGTCCCAGGAGTCAACGATAAAACGAAACCAGATGATAGACCAAGTCGTGACAGTTATGAGAAAAATATAAAAAAAAATCTTTGTCATGTATTTTTCATATTACATTGATTTTTTTTTATATTTTTCTCACAACTGCCATGACTTGGTCTATCACCTGGTTTCGTTTTATCGTTGGCTCCTGGGACACCCTGTATATCAAGTCCACTTTGATAAGAAAGATCTTTATAGCTTTAGGGTAGGTTTTTTACATTCATTATTAAAACATTCTGTTCCCACAAAGACCTTTTCTTCTCGCCTTTCCGTTAAATTCTGGATGGATTGCGTATTGGCGAAATTTGACGTCGTGCTTTGCCTGGAAATCGAACCCCCAACCGTCGCACGTCACGCCCGACGGCTTCAAAGGTAGGAAATGTTTACATTATAAAATATGAAAGCAATTTACATAAAGCTCCTAGGGTACGGATGTAATACCCACTAGCTATATTCATTATAGCGACTACCTGTCATAACAGAATAACAATTGAGTTGAAAGAACCGACGGTAGAGAGGTAGGGTTCAAATGATAAGCAGAGAAATAAGCGTATTTGGTGGTAAGTGAGCTACTGAAAATTACCAAATATTGGTTAACCTTAAGTTTAGATATGAAGAATAAGTTAATAAATACCACATATATTTTAATAGTAACAGAAGTGACAAAATAATAATTTATTGTAATTTATTAATTATATTCCAAACAGTCATTGAACTTTAGAGTAGGGTCCCACCACACGATATGAATAAGAATGAATAAAATGAATGAATAATATAAAATTTGGTGAAAAGTTATAACATAGTGTCTTAGCTCTATATTCTCTCTAACCTGCTCTATGCCAGGAGAAGGTGAAACTAAACAAAGTACAACCAAAGCTAGGGCAAGTTTTTAGTCAATAATATTAGTAAGTTAGGTTCACGCTTCATTGGGTTCCTAAGTAAGTCACCATTCAATTCTGTTCGTGTAGTTTCCGTTGAATCTGGGCCAATCTGCGCTATCCAGTTCTAATTACAATCCAAGGTAATATAGCAGGCTAATTTCTGCAAGCTAGCGTTCTAGTTGGTCACCAAAATATGACCTGATTTCTGTTCTGTTATTAATTATTTTGATTCAAATATAAGAGTTACGAGTATGTTTTATACCAGATACCAGTCCAGATACTTTGATGATACGCTGTTTAATATACCTATTTTAAATAGCGTATCATCAAAGTATCTGGACTTTTCTAATTAATTATTTTTACATCTCGCGCATATAGTAGATTCGGAAAAGAGAATCTAGTTTAAGACACTCCATTCTCCACTCCAGATATCTGATAGACTACTCCACACCAGACTCATTGTGTGGCGGAACTTAACGCCGCCTTTTGTTTCATTAAACAATTTATATTGTTTAACACAGAAACAAGTTCTGGTGAATACGGTGCTCTCTTGTCAGCTATAAATATGAATTATACATACTTATATAGAACCATAATTTTTGGTAAATTTTCGGACCTTAGCCTATTTTCTTATGTTTATTTTTTTAACGAAAATATAATTATAATATTAAAAATCTAAATATAAATATATATAGTATTTTTTAACTTACACCATATAGCATTGATGTCTATTGTCAAGAATCACAATACGAGGAGGGGTGGTGATGCTTTTGTGCCTCACAGTTAATTTGTTTCTAGAACTTGCTATATCGCTATATCTTCTTTAAAATGTATATGCTAATATATATTATCTTTGTATATACGCAAATGTAAGTGGATAAGTGGTTGGATTCCTACTCGGAGAAATTAGTTATTATTAATTATAATTAATGATTCAATTTCTTCGTTCTGGTAACAAGACAAAACGAGGCGTTGTGTTCCGCCACTCAACACGCAATGTTTCCAAATTTCGGTGAAAACTGGGGAACGAAATGTCATAACGCTAAGTTCCCTCTGCCTACCATTACTATAAAGCTGATAAAAAGGCGAAAAATGCAAAAGAAATAAAAAATACAAAAATAACATAGTCAATTAAACAACTATTCTTCTTATAAAAGATGCTCAACGTTGTACTCGTATACAAAAAGTGAACAAAGCCCACGTAACCACGCAGTATAAACACTATAGCGTAATAACCCTTTCACGTACGCCGCTACAAGGGGTAAATGGGGGATGGGGGATGAAAACCTGCATAGTTGATTAAAACGAGTGATGGATGCACGTCTCGTTATCGCTACATTCACTATATGTTTGTGACGTCGACATAGAAAATAATGGTAAAATGGTTTTTTTTTTAATATTTTTTTTATTTGTTGTAAATGGGAATTCTTATTATGTAGAATTGTTTTTTTTAAATATTTATTGCACAAAGAATTTGCGGCGCTAGGTTCCGTAATGTGGCCTTTAGAATGGAATTACATTTAGTATCATCATAATATTTATATTATTATTTCGTTACTTTTTTTATTATATTTTCTTAGTCTTCCCTTAGGGTTAGGAGCTCAGAGCAACTAGTAGTAACTAGTAGACCCAAGTGTAGAGGAAGCTTAGAGGTTTTTTAGGCTTAGGTACCTTTAAATGATCATAATCATATCTCTATCTGACCAAATTTGAAATAATTCTACTAGTTTCAAGTTTAGTTATAGATATGCCATTATATCATACCCTACTTACTTAGATACCTTTTGCACAATTTACGTAAAACTAAACTTAACTTAATATCTAATTAAAAAGTTTATAATATAAATAATTAATATTTTTGAATATTAGTAATTAACTTAGACATTATATTCTTCATTATTTATCATCATCAGTCTTCTTTGCCATCATATGTTTATTGTATGTAATAAACTTTAAATATGATATTGTTTTTTGTAACTATTATTATAAGAGATGAGCTCTAAGTTTTTAATTTAATAAGTTTTTGTAATACTTCATTGTGCGAACACTACAAATAAACGACTCAAAAGTTATTTACGTTTCACGTTCACAAGATAAAGTAAACACCCGGCGCTCTAAACTATACACTCTAAAATTTATATCTCTGAAATATACGTTAGCGTAAATTTTACTTTTATTATATTTTTTTCTTTATTAGACAAAGTTATGTAAATCAGAATTCTTTTATGACGTTGGATACATATTACTGAATTGATTTAAATAACAAGGAAAACTTAGAGTTCAAACATTCTGTTCTCCAATTTCTCCTTAACGCGCTTTGCCACAGTAAGAAAATGAAAAATAAATACTCTTCAAAGTGAGGACTATACCTCCATATATTTACAGTTTATGATGTTTACAGATATATACGGTCATTGAAGCTACGAATAGTAAACAAAAATGGTGTCACATAGTTTCCTAAAATAAAGCTCACGCGTCACGCTATTTCCAGCACCTCCTTTTCCCATTTTCCGCCAAATTCTAGAGGCATTGTATGTTGAGTGACGGAACTCAACGCTGCGCTTTGCCTCAACAGTAAAATGAAAAAAATGAAAATATAAATTTAAATAAATATTTAATTTCCTCGAGTGGTTTTGGTGGAGTTTACAGTGACTACTCAAAGTTTCCTAGTAATTAATAAATATTATAAAAAAAACTAATGGGTCATATTTTAGAGTTTTTAAATTTTTATAAAACAAGTATTTAAAAATAATATTAATTGCTACAAAAGAACGTGATCAATAACCACAAATTTCATAATGTAAATAATCTAAATTGTATATAAATCATAAAAAGATATTAGGACGGCTGACACAGGGTTATCTAATCTTTGATAACCAATATTTCTCTCACGACCGATAAACATAGATAAGTTAACAATCAGAAATGAAAGAAATAAAGAATGTTGCACATCATTTAAACGTGTGTCATAGCTTAGGGCTGACTGACTTACTGGTTTTTGAGTATTTCTGGGATCTATCGAAAATCCAAAAATATAAACAAAATATAAATATTATAATATCATATCAGTTCAGTGTCCTGTAATGTCTGTGAAGTGATAATCAAACCCACGACCATCAAACATGATAGATAAAGGCCGGCAACGCATCTGAAACCCCTCTGGTGTTACACGGGGTCGAGGGCTCGTTTGCCTCATCATACCAATCCATACCAATTACAACAAATTTGGTTGACTTTAAGAATATTTGTATGTAATAATGGTTGATAACAATCACATTTCTAAGTATCTCATTTAATAAAGTCTAATTTACGATAACGTCTACTGTGGCAGCCGGCCGTCGATTATGTTAATAATGCTATTAAATTGCAAATATCGCTTGACGAAGCGATTTATATCGACTTATCATACAAAATGGAGAGTCGTGACGTCACAAGTTTTTCAATTTAAACTCATAATAATGCTCTTGTACTAGAATCATGAATATTATTACTTTACTGAGTATCCGTACTTGCTTTACTCGTACTTAGTGTTTTCATTTCTATAACTTATCTCATATAGCAGGCTGAAAGGAAAGCATCCATTGCCAAAAAACTTCTATATCTCTTTATGAAAAAATTGTTAATTTATTTAGAACGTACGTTTTATAAGAATTTATGAATTTAACTACAACATTTTTAATTGGATCGACAAAAAATTATTCTGTTTACCTTTAGTTTTTAAGACGCTGCAATGATGCCCAATTCTCTAATGAAGGTTAATGCAAAATATATAATTATATAAGTTCCTTTGAATTTAATTATAGTATATCGAGTATATCATGTAAAGTATATTAAACTACGTGTATGTCACAAACAGCGTATTGCCACTTTGCATAAATAGTCTGTCAGTAACAATACATATTACACGGCCTTGCATATTAATAAGATTCTAATAGAATCTAAGTAGTCTTATTAGATTCAGTTAATAATCTCTAAATAGATATTAGTACTATCTGACTGCAATGGCGGTGTTCGTGGGTTCTTACTGACCTGAAAGAATTGTTTTGATTTCCATGGTATAAAGTGTGGCTTTAAACGTCACCAAATGAAAAACGGAGTGTCTTAACTCTAGGTGTAACGTAAAACTGATAAAATAAAAATTTTACGAAATGGAAAAATTAAAGGCTGAATTAATCTTCCAATATAATGTATCTCATTTCTTTTCTCATTATTTCTCGTGACTATGCGATATGGAGTAAGTCATACCATTCGAGGACGTTGTACAAGGCTTTAATTTATATTTTACTTTTTTCTTACGTCGAACAATATTAATTTCTGTGAAAAATATAATAACGTGATGGGAAATTATAACCATTTATATTTGTTTAATTGGAAGTTCAGCGAAATATACTCGTGTATTCGTATCAAAATATGAAATAATGTAATAATATAAAGTGTATTTTTTTATATTTTTTTAACAATTATAGTTTTTTTCAGCTTTACTTTTTTTAGCTTGTATTGACGCTATCTATTCTACTTTATACGAGACAAAGCTTGAAAAATTCTAATTCTAAAACTATTTCCTGAACACTCTTTAGATTAGATATTAAAATCATTCATTAACAATCCTCTCAGAATTCGTAGCAAATTACCCTCCAAAGGCATTCCATGTGTTATTAAAGAGAGCAAAAAGCGTCTACGATACTGAACATAAATTCTAGTACGTGCTCTCGTTTTCATATAAAATGCATTTAGAATCTAACTTTGTCTTGGTATATATTATTATTTTTTCATCTCAACTTTAACTGGTAGTTAAATAGTTATGTTGTCGTTAAAAGGAATAAAATATAGTTAGTGATTAAATATTATAATTATTGAAACAAAACAATGCTTACATTACCTAGTGTAATGTCATATCATATTAATAAAAATAATATGGTCGAGTTCGCTGTGGCGAAGGGGCGAACTACACGCAGCGATTGTTGGTTCGATTTCCATTCGGGAGAAATTATTATTTTTATTTCCTCACTCTGGTAAAATAAAATAAAAACCGTCGTTGAGTTCAACACGCTTCGTCTCGAAAATTGGGCAGAAAGTGAGGAACAGAGTCGTACCTACAAAACTAAAAACAAAAAGCATAAATATGATCAAGAAACAGATGTTTTTAAAAGCAATTTTATATTTAGCTATCTAAAAAATATTTATATTTCTAGAACGCTACATATTCGAGACAAATAAGTGTATGTAGAGCCGTAACAATACCAAATGCATGTGAAACTCTAAGCACTGCTACGGTCAGCTTGCGCCGGTGAATCGATTCAGTTATGTTCTTGCTGTAGAATAAGGAATATCTTTTTATTTTTTTAGTTTCAGGTTGTGGCCTGCATATAACAGGGCGAGTAGAACTTATCTAAAAACTCTCCGCTCTCCGCTTTTCACCCAGTTTTGGTGTGTGTATGTAATATAAGTTAACAGGCTTCAAACGTGAATGTTCTTTTATATAAACAAATATGTAATCTTCACAGAAATAGGGTTTTTTAATGGAAAAAGACAAGTTGTTAACAAGAAAAAGAAAATGAGAAACTACTTAGGAGTTTGAACTTAAAATATATACACATCATAATACTTCAAACTTATTCCACAAATGAACTGCCTTTGAAATGTTGTAAAATAGAAATTTTCAAGACTATATTTTTTACAGTTGTTCTGGTGAGCTCTTGGAACTTATATAGTGGCCAGTATTATTACTGACCACAACTTTTACCACAACAGTTCTAAATCAAACACAAAATAAACAATAATATGAAAAATAAAAAAAGAGAATAACCACAAAGTCTACATAAAATTCACAACTTTATATTCAAATCTTACACAACAGGCAGAAAAAAGGGCGAGATAAAAGCGATGTTTTAAAGAAACCGTAAACAAAACGCTTTAACTCCACTAATGACTCGGAGTGGGATGGGGCAGGGTGGCACTGAGACGTGCTTGATAGTGGGGCAGTTGCATTTAGCTTGCAAATAAAAAAAACGGTTTCACGCTGTATCCCGCACACTGCAGAGTGTAAATTTGTGGCCAGTCGTGGCATAAGCGTGACAGGTTGTTATCAATTCCCACTCGAGGAAATGAAATATTTAATATTTTCATTTTCTTCGCTCTATTAACGAAGCGAAGCGCAGCGTCCAGTTTTATGTTTCTTTAGAATATGAAACCTTAAAAATAATATTTCATTGTCTCTAGTGGGAATCGAACCCACAACAGCCCTTGCGCCTCGTGAATAGCACTTTTAAATAGCTCCACATACAAATGATTGTGTAGCAAAGCTTTACAGAGATATCTTCAAACTCAGAATGCTAATAACAAAAGTTGTAAGTTGTAACTACCGTTTGAAACTTCATCTAGCGCGTGATATCAGCGTAACGTACGTTAACTAGCTAGAGCATTTGAAGCTATTATGTGAGAAGGCGAAGATTTAATATTTCGTTTTTTTAAAGAAGACCGGGAATACCTCATGTTAAGATACTTCGTGAGGCCAGTCGTGTCACAGAGGCACAAAGTGTGACTGTAAACGTGACTGGTTGTGGGTTCCATCCCCAGTCGGGGAAATGAAATATTTATTTACATTTATATCCACGATGGAAGGCTTGCCCGCAGTCACCTCTTCCAGCCCTTACGAAGGCTGTAAACTTCCATCCACCACTTGCAATTCACAACTGTACCCGTTAGGTTATGGGGTCAACTCAAACTTAAAAAAAATAAATATTTAATATTTTCATTTCATCGCTCTGGTATAGAGACCAACCGCCGCGTAGAGTTCTGTCACAATGTCTCCAGAATTTGGCAGAAAATGGGGAACAGAGTGTCTTAACACTAGGTTGGAACCTACCTGCCTACCCTGATTTAATTTATATTATAAATATTTACTTTCTCGTTTATACGAAGTCAGGCGTTTGGTCTCATGCGGCATACACAGCGGCGTAATAGAAAATCCATCCGATGCATCCTAGTGGAATTCTAAACCTTTACGACTAACATTTGCTAGAATTCGATTTTGAAGCGAGTCACATTTGTGCCAGATGTAGCGATTAAATAGAGAATGGTTAAGCAGATATGTATATTTGTATGATAACACTGCATTATGCAATCACGTCGCAGTGTAAACGCGGTAGCTATGGGTTCAATCCCTATTCGGGGAATAATATTATATTTTAATAAAATAGTTTCATTTCTCTGCTCTAGTAGACAAAGTGCAGGGTTGAGTTCTGCTACTCATGTAATGAAAACTAAAATATATTTTGAAACATTGTATTTTTTATATGTAAATATAATATGTTTTCCATATGCTTTGTTAGTTTAAAATATTTGCCAATAGACTAAGCTTCGTCGAACAATAGACTACAAGCTCTTGTGTATGTAAAATTTTCAGAGTACATTGTTCACATGCACTACTAATTAGTGATAGTTTTAATTAAATATTTCAACAAGATTCCTTTGTTCAATAAAAAAACTGGTTAAGTGCGAGTCGGACTCACCCGCACAGTATCACTGAAGTGGTCATAACCTCTATAAAAGAGGATATGACCACTTCGTTTCTATCCTTAATGACCATTTTTAGATTGTACACCACAATGTCTTCAGCTGTTGCCACCGTTGCATTGCGGATCAGCCTTCTGAATACTGCTACCTCAGTAGTAGGAGCACATCATCATCATCATCAGTAGGAGCAGCTGTGAGTAGTCGAGTTATTGCGACGAATGCGTGCGGGAAGCTTTCATGTACTCGTAGTTGTTTCATACAAAATACAGCAGAATTGATTTATAAATACTCGTATCTTGTGAATACGTTGGATTGGGAACCTGCAGACTGCCTGAACAAGATAACCTAGTAAAACACCGTTCCCATCAAGACACTTCTGTTCCCTGCACTACGGGAAAATTTATATAACAACGCATAATTAGTTATTCTACATAATAAGCCAATTAATAAATATCTATACAAATAGATGTTATTACCAGTAACCACAGTACATAAAACGTTAGTTGTCTATAGAAAGCGAATGCAATTTGCGTTAGAGGATGTACCTGATTGCACTTGAAACTTTATTATGAAGCGGATAGTTGATCCATTAGCCGGGTCTGTCGGTCTAATGAAATAATGGACGCCTAACAAGCGATGGAAATAAACAAATTTTGTTGACCACTCGCTTAAATTGTTGGTAGGTTCAAATGAACAGTTAAGTTTTAAATGTGTTACAATATAAGTTTTCAACATAATAAAATTCCTGATGCTTGCTTTGCGTAAAAGAGAAGTATCTAATTATAGTTTCGGTAGTTGTGGATTCGATTATTCAATTTTATTTCGCAGTTCTGGTAACACTAAATGAGATTTTGGTCTTTGCTGCAAAATATGGTATATCTCTATTAAAATTAAACAAGCGTGTTAACATAAATTCTCTATCATTCCCTATTGCGTGTAAATAAATAATAAAAAAATATATTATACAGTTACTTTTCTACAGTTCTCTTAGGAAAACTTTGTTAAAATAACCCAATAGCACACTTACAATGTCTTTGACAGAACCCGAGGAACGTTTTTCACTTTACATTCGATATATTTTTTCATAGTATCGGTATGTTTGTCCTATTTAAAGTAAGTGTGGTTCTTTGTACTGCTAGTAATATCAATTGATATTACGTACGTAATAAAAAAATAAATTTCATTTGTTTTCTTTATTGAATTTAGGCTGTTTTCGTATTTCAAAAACCTCAAGGATGAAAAAATAACAAGTGTCTCGACCCATATTGTCTGCTAATTCTTCTAAGCGCAAGATATCGTGAAGCTAGAAAAAGATATACCTACACATTAATATTGTTTATATAAAATCATACTCGAAAGTGATATTTTGAAATTGAATTATATAAAGACGAATGATTTTAACATTCACTTTGTTATTTTCATTGTGACAATACAAAAGTTTTAAATATATGTCGCTAGTTAAATACAATAAAGAAAAGCCCCGTCAAAGCTAAAAGGCAGAAAGAGGCTTTTTGAAATCAAAAAATGAAGAACTTAAAACGTTGCAGATTACAGTACTCGAGACTACACTATCTCAATGTACTTACGAATGTATAGAGGATGAAGCGGCTTATAAAATAAATAAATTCACGATTTGGGTATATTTTTTATAGTTTAACATCTAAGTGTAAATGTTAAGTAGTAAGTGTTTACATTTCTCGCCCTGGTAACGGAGCAAAACGCGGCGTTAAGTTACGTTTATCGTTCAATCAGATGTATCTTAATCGAGGCAAAATAAAATATACATAAACTATATAAATACACGCCATGACCTTAAGCATTACGTTAAATCCGCCACTAAATACGTCTCAAATTTTGGGCAGAAAATGGGGAACAGAGTGTCCTAACACTAGATTATTTCTGCCTATCTTACGACGATTAAGCGTGAATGTGTTTTACACAACATTAAAAATATTTACACAAAAAAATCAAGCAAAGCCGTATACTAAAGTTATACTAGCACCTTAATATTGGCTACCCAGATAGCAATATTATCCCTCTGAAGCCCTTTGATCCACTACAAAGGTTCACATAGCTCCCATAGTTGTTGTATGGGAATTTAGACGGTCATCGGCTACCGTGTAGCGTAATGTCGCATCTATCTCGACGTGAACACCATTTATATTAAAATAATTATTAATTTTATACTAAAAATCAAATTAATTAAGATCAGCTTCATGCTGTATCCCACACACAGCAAGGTAGGCAGAGAGAATCTAGTGTTAAAACACTCCGTTCTCCATTTTCCGCCGAATTCTGGAGGCATTTCGTGAAATAAAAATTCGAAGCGCGTAATGGCGCTGCGACACAAGGGTGTGACTGTAACGTGACGGTTATGGGTTCAATCCCCATTCGAGGATATATAATATTTACTTACATTTATATTTTCATTTCGCTATGGTGTCGAGGCAAAAAAAAACTGCCATTGAGTTCTGCCATTCAACACGCAATGCCACCACTGAATTCGGGGAACGTGGGGAACGGAGGATCTTAACACTATGTTCCCTTTGCCTACCCTGCCGTGTGAGGGATATAGCGTGAAGCAGATTTTTTTTAAATAAAAAATGTGAGGTTAAAAAATCTACGATGCCATGCACGTGACGGTTGGACTTCAATGGGAGAAATGTTTTGTTTTCTGAAATGCTATTAATTCACCAATAATTAAAGCATTCCTCTATAATTGGCAGTAAATGAAAAATTTTTATCTTTTGTTTTTCGCTGAATACTTCACAAATACCAAAAATTAAGAAATAATCCTCTAACGCAAAAATAAAGTGCTTCCATATTCCATATATTTAGATACATATTATGTATGTGTCCTTTGAATGTGACATCGTTAGCCTGGGACCGGAACCCTAAACAAGATATACCGCCTTACGAGAAACGATAGAGAATACTAAGGAGGCATAAAGTAATTTGGATACATTACCAGAAAAAGCGACAGTATAGCGCCGTGGAACAATTTCTGAAAATACAAGCGATAGTAGTGGATTCCATATTAACTCGAAGAATTTTTGATTAAATTATTTTAATTTCCAATAAGCATTGCCTACAGAATTTTGGTGGAAAGTGAGGAGCGGATGTGTCTTAATGGGAACAAAATGTTATAACACTAGGTTACCAATTCCCTCTGCCTACCCTGTTATGTACAAGACATAGCATGAAGCTAAAAATAAAAAACAAAAACATATTTTCATTTCCATTGGTAGGCTTACATCATTTTAAAATTTACAATAATGATAAAATTATTGTATATGTATAGTTTATGTTTTATATAGAAATACGGAAACAAAATAATGATATGTTTTAATGAAAAATAAAACAATCTTCAATTACTTTGGTCTACCTATATTGATATTTATTGCGGCGATATTACGAAGCACGTTCAACATCTCGATTTGAAAGACCGTATTCAATATCCTGTCTTAAATTTACATTCAATAAATATTTATTTCCATTCTTTTGCATTGAAACATTTGTAAGCTTGCTTTTTATTATTTTAATTCTGTACAAACTACATTTTAAACGTGTTTTTCCCTTTTCTATTATATTCTACCCAAGGCCCTGTACCAGGGGCATAAGTATGCCACTGTAAATGCGATAGGTCGTGGGTTCGATTTCGGTAACGAGTAACGGGTAACTGGTAACGAGGCGTGGCGTTAAGTTCAGCCACTCAACACGCAATGCCTAAACACTACGGCTGAAAGTGGTGAATAGAAGTGTCTTAATGACACCGAAGTATCTTGACACCAAGTTCCAATGTTCCCTCTGGTTACTTTCACATGAGGGATACAGCGTGAAACCCACAAAAATACTATCCAATCTTGTACAATTAAGAGCAAAAGTCGTTAGAAGAGTCGTATCACTCAATTATGTAATGTTTAAATTCAGAAAAAAGGAGAACGGAGTGCCTTAACACTAGCTGATCTTCACCTACCGAAAAAGCGTGATACTGCATAATTTAAATAGTCCACATTCATTTACTGATTAAATGAAAGAGGCAAACATTGTAATTATCGAAACAATAAAGTTAATTTTCGCTGAAAACTGATGAATGAAAGTAATATTACGGGCGAGTGGTACCCAGTGGCGGGCTTCAACACGTGTTTCATTATAACAATATGAATATGATAATACAGTATACAGTTGCCTTTAATCAGAGGTATAATTGAGAAATATTTTTTAAAAAATGATAACATTTACTTAATAAGTATAAGCAATTTGCCAATATTGTAATGATGAATGTTGTGGAAAGGCGCGGCGTTAAGTTGCGTGACTCAACACACAATATCTCGAAAATTTATCGAAAAGTGAGGAGTGGAGTATCTTAACACTTAACTTGCTTCTGCCAACCAAAAAAGAAAAGCTGCTAATATTAATAGTTATAGAGAAACGAGAAAAATAACACTGAAAAACATCGATAATTTAATTATTAAATTTTAATTTTTGTTATCTTTCTGAGCACTTACAAAATTAATATAAGTTATATAACAAAAGTTGTTCCGTAAATGCGTTAGATAGTTCGTAATATTGCAATCATGAAGTAAAAGTTTGAGGACGCGGCGCGGCGGTTCCTAGGAAATTTGATTTTTTACTCGAGCGTTGACAAGATTGTGACATATTATTTAATAAATAAGAAGGTTGTGAAAGTTTTATAAGTCTTTTTTTTAAGTTTTCCTATCTATTTAGATTAGGTTTTTCTTTAATCTTCACGTTGTATACTGCATATAGCAAGAGTAGGCAGAGGGAATCTAGTGTTAAGACACTCCGTTCTCCAGTATCCGGCGAATTTCCCTTTTTGAATTTAGTAGCTGATATTATTTTTGTCAAAATTATCCTGAGATTATTTTCTGTCTAAGCTTCAGATCTTACATTATTTAAGTCATGATGGGAATGATTTAGATCTAAGAGTCTGTATGTATGTTTATACTCGTATAAACATATATAAAAACTAGTTTAATTGTAATTTTTCATATATAAATCGTACTCTCCTTGACGAGAAACCAAACCAGAGTCAATAAATTACGAATTCAAGATAAAGCCGCTACTCGGTACGAACTCGTGTCGACTAACGTAAGCTGCACGTTTCTGAATTTCAAACAGTTGCATTCACAAGATCAAATTTACGACAGCATTTCGGAATGGATGCTATCGACTATTACCTAAAGCCGTTTCCTATGCTTGTACTTACTAGTCGTTGCTACTTGAGTTCTCTCAGTTATATTGTATTGTAGGATACAAAATAACTGATGAGGCCAGTCGCGGCGCGTCAGGTTGCCTTCGATTTGCACTCGAGGAAACGAAATATTTAATATTTTCATTTCTTCGTTGTGGTGTTAAGGCAAAGCGCTGAGTTACGCCGCTCAACACGAAATGTCTCCAGAATTCGGCGGAAAGTGCAAAATATTAAATATTTTATTTCGGGAAGTGGGAACCGAGCCTGTAACCTGTAGCGTTTACAGTCACACGCTTGTGGCGCAGAGCCACCACTGGCCTCACCTGCTTATTTTATAACAAATTTTCAATGAAATATATTAAAATAATCAAAAGTAAAATAACAAACATCGCTTCGTAACGGAAAATCTTTCAATACCAACGACAATTTAATATTCAAATCAGTCAAAGATATACGAATTTGTACAACCGTGGCTATCGGAATCGTATAATCATGCTGTATAATGAATATTCAGCTTCAAGCTGTATCCCGCATTTAGCAGGCTGATGGAATATAGGGTTAACTTTCAACCCTTCACATCCCGTTCCACACTTTTCCCCGAATTCACGATTCATCCGTGTTGAGTGGCAGAACGCAGCTCCTCAGTACCAGAGCGAAGAAATGAAAATATTTACAATTTATTTCCCCGAGTGGGAATCGAACCCACAGTCGACATGTCTACCCTCACATGCTTCAGCCCCCGAGCCTCGACGGTCTCATAATATATTGAATAATGAATAATAACGCAATTCGTAAAGTAATGAGAGTGCTGATTTAGTAATTGGAGCACGTTCAATTTATATGACATTTGCCTATCACATGCAAATTCGATACGAACACGTTAGATGTTACAAGGGGGGTGAAATATTGATGGCTTCTTTACTAAACTATACACGTTTGCGAAAATTTTCATACATACTCGTATATTTTATTTTTCTTTTCAGCTTTACGCTGTATCCCGCATATATATAACAGGGTAGGCAGAGGGAACCTGGTGTTAAGACACTGCACTCCCCACTTTCCTCTTGATTCTGAAAGCTTTGTGTGCTGAGTGGCAGAACTAACGAAACGTACCACTTTGCACGTAGGCCTTATTGGTCAATGACAGTGGATGGTTTCCACGAGGTGCGGGTTCAAATCCCGCTAAATATTTAATTTATATATTTCTAAAAAAATATCATATAATGTTTTAAAAAAGGTTAAAACAAACAAACCATCACATTAAGTTAGACAACCACTCAACTGTGAAGAAATCATAAAACAAGCAACAATTTTATAAATTATAGTCTACAGTCTTAGGTAGTCTTAGGTAATTTAGGTCTTTTGTATTTTAATAATGTATAGTAACATCATTAGTATGCGCAATTCTATTATTAATTAAATCAATATCGATTATAAGCTCTGGATCGCATTACCTTTTCACTATCGACCTACTTACTTCAATTGTTATTATGCAAGTACCTCTTGCTTAGCTTAGAATTATTTATATCGAGTGCATGTTCTATTCAGTACTTCATGTTTGATTGAATTTCTATATGTTTTTATTATTTATATCAATAAGAGTTCTAGATATTATTAATAATTATATTTATTAACGTTAGTGTTGGAATTGTCGGTATAAACGATTGATTGTGGTAACATAAATTATATTTTCATTTATATTACCACACAACTAATGTAATAAATTGTACCATTGGCTTTGAAAAGAGCAACTGTCGAATTTCTTGCCGGCTCTTCTCAGCAGAACTGCCTTCCGAACTGGTGGTAGCTTTTTGTTCATATGTTTATACGACGATTCAAAAGTGCTTATAATAATAGTCTACTTGAATAAAGAATATTTTGAATTTGAATATGAATCAATGTATGGTTTTAAAATATTATGTATTCGTGTTCAAACCGTAGCGCTTGGCTCTCCGTTCTCTTTGTCTACCCTACTACAGATAAAGCATGAAGTTAAAAAAAATTAAATATATTTAATTTAAAGGAATAATTGGACATAAAAATAGCTGTTATAAAAACTAATCTAACCTAAAGATTATTAGGCAAAATCTAGCCTCACGTTGTATCCCTTGCGGGACAGTCAGTTATAAAAGCTCGTAATATATGTTAAGAGATATCTAAATTCAATTTATTTTCATTATAGAAATAGCAGGAGCAAACAAAAACGGTAAAACTACTAACTTGAAATATACCTACATACGAGTATGTATGTGGGTCTGAACCGTGAGAGAACTCGAGCTTACTGCTATCAGCTAAGTGGATTATCGTTCCATCCAATACTGCTTACAAATGTACGATTAAACGAGTATTAATGCTGATTGAAAGATTATATTAGGTTTTTTTAAATAAAATATATACGATAGGTATCTTAAAATAAAGTATGAAAATTTATTAATATTTATGTGTATTATTATTTATTAATATAGATACAACTCGGAACTTGACTACAAGACTTAATGTTTCTTACTCTCTCAAGTTTTTAACGAAACTATAAAATATAATTACAAAGCTTATAATTAATTGCTAAAAGTTACCTTATTCCCAAAACGAGAACGAAAACGATATTAAATGTAATAATTCATTCACAAAACAAAAACCCGTTAAAGCTTAGGTGAATTACAAACACAAATTAAATCGTGAAGCAAATTAATTGATATTTTTTTATACAATTAAGGAAAATAAAAAAGAAATAAATTTTACTTTCGTTGACATTATTTTGTTATTGTTTGTTATTTTGTTGCCGGCTCTTCTCAGCAGAACTGCCTTCCGAACCGGTGGTAGCTTTTTGTTAACATGTACATTCGACGATTCAAAAGTGCTTTTATAGTTTATTTGAATAAAGAATATTTTGAATTTGAATTTGAATTTGAAGCTTTGTAGAAAGAATCGATTATTATATAAGTATACAAATATATAATAAATTTAGATTTAGCTAAAATCATTACTGATATTATGAAGTTGATGTGTTTGTCTGGTTTTACGCACTAATCTCATAACTGTTATTTTGCATTTTTTTTGTTTTGCATAGCAAATTTATCAAGAATATACGATATATAAGCCATATTTCATCTTCATGATCATTTCGACGTAATCCATTGTACCTGCGGTCATAGTTACCTCGTTGTCATACATAACTCCCAGTTCTCCGTTCTCCGTTTCACCACAAAAGCGAAACCAAATGTAAAACTTAGTATCGACTAAAACATAAAATAATATCAAAATAGCTGACAATATCTCTATAATTACAAAGGAAACCGTTTAAAAGCTTATTATTACGCCTATAGGTTTAGATCTCTAAGCCCTCGTACGTGATTTTCCATATTCACGCTATAGCAGTATACAGTGTGTATTGGACAAGATCAGGTTACGAGACGTGAAGTGTTAAATAATATTACGTGCAGCGTGATTCAGTTTGGGTGGCGGCAATTTGCGGGGTCATATATTGATATTGCAAATTTCATACGTCGGTGGCGGTTATAATATGTATTGGGGGAAGGTTTTTGGTTTATGTTTTTGATATATTTATAATGGGCTATAAGATATGAGTAGATAGAGGCTTTTCACTTTCTGTCTATTTTAAATCGCTATTCGTCTATTTTAAATTGTGACCACCGAGCGTAACAACACAACCTGTGAGTGTAAGTTCGATTCTTATTCGGGGGAATGAGTGATGAGACAAAGCACGTTAGTTTTGCAATACAATAAACTCGAAATTTGGCTGTAAAGTGAAGAATAGAGTGTCTGCCATAGTATATGCAGAATAAAACATGAATCTAAAAAAATACAATAACGGTAGAAAATTTGCATATGACATTTTTCTTATATTCGCTCTTTTTAATATGGACCTAATTTTAAGCTTTTACAGTTCTTCAGAACAAAAGTACTCATATTTTCGAGAACTGCGACCGGCGCCGCAAATTCCACATAATATATATTTGCTCGTTAAAAAGATTCTCTTTACGAGTTTGCCTAATAAACCATTGTCAATACGGCTTATTTATTTAGGCAGCCAATAAATTCGAATGCCAGAAATTATATAAAGGTTTCTTCAGATGAAGACAAAAATATTAAGAGGGGATTCACCTATGTCTATATACTCATTTCGTTTTTAATTCTCTATTTATAGGCCGTGGTGCCCACAAGCGTGTGTCTTTGCGTTAGGACACTCTGTTCCTGTTAAGATACTTCCGTTCTCCACTTTCCATCGAATAATGTAGGCATTGCGTGTTTGATGGCGGAATTCAACATCGCTTTTGCCTCATTACTAGTGAGAAGAAATTAAAATATTTAATTTTTATTTCCTTGAATTAGAATCGAACCCACGACCTGTCACGTTTACAGACGTACGCCAGTGCCTCTGCGTCACAACCAGCCTAAAAGCTGTTATAAGCAAATATTAAATAACTGAATGGACCAAAAAAACTAAAACATTCTAAAAAAACCAACATAAAATCCGTACATACCAAAACAATATTAAATCCACATAAAAAGCGAACTTTATAGGCAAATATTCGTAGCAATTGATTAAAAACATCCATAAAATCTGTATAAAGAGAGAAAGCTCGAAAAATAAGCTCGAGTTTGAGACTGAATACACCAAATGGTCCATGATATCGGTTTTCCTCACGCAACAGTTATCACGTTCGCCAAACAAATCGTGGTGCTTGAAATTTTAAATTTCCTATTTCGTTTTCATTCATATATATATTCGCGTAGGTACGTACTATGTTATATGCGAAAGCTTAAAAGCTATTTTTATAATATTTTTTATTTATGAAGCTGGTAGTCGTATAGTGTACTATCCTATATCTTATAAAACAAAGTCGCTTTTCGTGTCTGTCTGAACTTTCTAACTCTTCTTCTTCTAAATCACCCAACGGATTTTGATGCGGTTTTCACCATTAGGTCGAGTATTTTTCAGGGAAGGTTTATATATAGTTTATTATTTGTACATTCTTATGTAAATTACCATAAATACGATAAATGTGTCTAAAGTCCTACCCGTTGAGACACTTTCGCGCATGCGCTGCTTTAATGGTAAGTACTACATGAAAATAATGTACTGGAGTATTGTTCCTCTTAATAAGATCAACAAAAAAGTCCGCGAGAGCATATTCGTATTTTTTAAGGATAACGTGTAGTGATCATATTTCTGTCTAAAAATTGTAATTTCAATATATTTTTTATTGTGAGGGATATTTTTCCATAATAGTATTAATCCTTATCCTTTGAAATACTTTATTAAATTTCTTCGTTAAACGAAGATAAAATTTGCTTTTAACATAATTTCGAAATTGCGAATAGTTTTAGAGAAAAACGCATTTAATTGTTAACACATCACGCCGTTTACACATCAGCTGTATCGAGTCAAGGTTTACTTATCCCTTACTCTCAGTATATAAATAAGTATATTAATTACGTTGACCATTTAATGTAGAACAAAACTGTCTTCTACTGTTTTTAATTTTAATAAGTACTTTAGAAGTTGTTACAATATCAAAACATCCTTGCTGCGAAACGCGCCCCGCGACGTTTTGCTTATACAAGCGCGTCATGAGCAGTCATCGGTGGTTCAGTGGTAGAATGCTCGCCTGCCACGCGGGCGGCCCGGGTTCGATTCCCGGCCGATGCATTCTATTTAATTTTCCTCACAGGCAGCCACGTAGTGCCTACCCAACCGGAGTCGCTGTTTTAACAGCATTAACCACAAGCTCAAAAAAACCCGCCTGCCTTTATAGCGAACAAGATTTAGATTGTGTTATTTATTTGTGTTTATTTTAAAACAATTGGAAAATCCTTATTGGAATTACGAAAAAGCGGGTTGCATTAGGGTTTAATTAATTTTCACATTATCTTAAGTGCTTTGCAAACATACATTATATGAATAATTCAGTAGTTAAGGCGGGCGAAGCCGCGAGCAGGTCGCTAGTTGGACTATAAAACGTAAAATTCCGTTTTTTCAGTTCTTGTGGGAATTGTGAGAAATTCTTTCTTTGTACTTTATACTTTATCTAAAACAGTCGCTACGGTGCTAGAGAAATAATTATTTTCAAATAATCTTAGGGGTTTGTTATGTAAAGATTACTTCATTTTGAGTAATAGAACAGAACAAGTAATAGTACCCATAGATCTCTAACGAGAGAGGAGAGTAAATTGGGAAGTCAGTTTCTTAATACTATTCTATTCTCTCTGCCTAAATGTGAAGTAAAAAAAACGCGCATGTCCATATAACACAACCTTACGTTTTATTTGGTAGCCGTACGTAAGTTATAGACACGTTGCGGCGTTACGCCTCAATTTTATCAACTGATTTATGCGAGTTGTTTCCACGAGACATGTGACGGAGAATTATGAGGGACTTGATTGAACTGTTAACCCTCAAGACCTTTCTTATGGCTGTCATTTCTTAGTTGAGAAGAAAATTGGGTTGGTTACAGTTTGTTGTTTTAGAAATGTAAGCCGAAGACAGCAAGTTCGTATCAATCAGGTTAATATTTTTGTATTACTTGTCTATAATGTTTTAACCTATAGTAGGTTTATTTTAAGATAATAGATAATTGGATAATATTTATCATATACCGTTTCAAAATCTTCTGCTATGTTAATCATAACAGAGTACTACGTCCAAAGACTAGAACTCTAAGCCATTATCTTTGAGTAGTAGAAATTTATAAAAACCTCCCTACAGAGATGCTAACAACATGAATAAACTGTAACGAGCGTATAAAAATTTCGACGTTGTTTGATGAAAACTTCAGGTTTCCAAGAGGCTCGGGTTAAAATACCGCTACGTAATTTTTTTATACGTTTTCTAAATAAATAAGTAGTTAAAAACTTACACCATTTTAATTATTATAATGAAATATTGAAATTTTGTCCCTGTTATAGCAATACTAATTTTACCAATTGCCTGCCTTAACGGCCTGTTTACATAACATACCAATTTAATAGTGAAAAACATTTATTCAGAAATTAATCAAATCGCGTTTCAATCAGGGACTTCCCAATTTAATCAATGTTAAATTATATTCTTTTATAAAAAATGTACCTTTGCGTAATAATATAGCGAATAAATAAAGCATCACAGGGTCTGAACGGATTTGAAAACGAAGTCATATTGGCGCGTGAGTGCAATAAATATATAATAATCGGGTAAGGGTGAGTTGGACTCGCCCCTTTCTTTCTTTTTCTGCTTGCAAGTAATAAAGTAAAAATTATAAGAGTTTACTAATTTAAGTTTTCGGGCACATGCACTCATTTGAATGAAATTCATGAAATGAACTGCAAATTTTTTATGATGCTTAATGCATGTTAATTGCTGTTTAATGCATGTTAATCTAAATATCGGACGTTTTGATTAAATGAAAATAAGCAAACAGAACTAAATATTTATGATTAAATGATTTCATAAATTAGACGATTTAATAAATTTCATGAGGCCGTCGTGGCGCAGCAGCACAAGGGGGTGATTGTAACGCGACGGTTGTGGGTTCGATCCCACTTGAGGAAGTGAAATATTTATTTACATTTATATTTCCATTTCTTCGCTCTGATGTCGAGGCAAAGCGCGACGTTGAGTTCTGCCACTCAACAATACCTCCAGAATTCGACAGAAAGTGGGAAACGGAGTGTCTTAACACTAGGTTCCCTCTACCTACCCTGCTATGTGCGGGATATAGCGTGAAGCTTATTTAATTTTGATTTCATATTCAGTATAGTATATCTTATACTTTCTATGTCTACTAATATTATAAGGCTGAAGAGTTGGTGTGCCTCTATCACTGTTACCTCGGACATATTTTGGAATGTGAACCCAACTATAGGCTATTTCCCTATGACCACAGAGGCGAAGCCGCCGATTAAAGATAGTTTTCCTTATATTGTCTACAAAGATCATGAGTAGGTGAGCACAAAAGAGCTTGCAATATACACAAAGGATTTTTGTATAGAGGGTTAAAACAGTAGCTAGTCGTACGGTGCATGGAATTTTTAATCAAAGACCTGAAGGGCCCAAAGGCCTGTAGACGGTGTATACTTTTATATACTTTTGTTTGTGCAACCGCGTGATGAATGCGTGAATTTTCAAGACTTATAGTATTTTTTTCAGTGCTTCCATTTTCTGCTTGTTTTCGAGACTGTACGTGTTGATTAGCGGAATTTAATGCCGCACTTTTGACTAGTATAGTAGGTTCAAATTTGTGAATTAATTAAAATAACTACTGTAAATACAAATACCACCACAAACACTCTGCAATAGGAAAGTAAAAAACTATTAACTTCGCGGTTTCTCTAAATTTCATATGAAATAGGCAGAACGATCTATTCATAAACAGCTAAATTCAAAGATAAAGAAATATAAATAATAAAAAAAATGTATGAAGTAATATTTGATTGGATATATCTCTTTACAGATATTATTTATCATATAGAGATGAAAATATAATATCAACTTGTTCCATATTGATTAAGATCTATATGAAAACGGGTCGAGGCTACTGCATTTGTCGCTTACAGTAAGACTATTGATTTTAACATCGCTCTTTGTTAAATGTCATAACTGGATTGCATCTCCTGCAACTGAAATGCAGCTTTCAACAAACAAGATAGATTGAAATAAACATTTTGTTTTTCGTTTTTTTTGTACCTTAAGAAGAAAATGTTCATCGGTCCTCCTTCTTTGTGAAAAAAAGAAATTTGCTAAAAACTAAAACGATGTGGTTCTTACACAGAAAATGTATTAAAAATAGTAAGTAACATTTTACGCTATACCTGACTGTTTCATTTTTATTTTCAATATAAAAATAAAATAAAATGCACTCTCCAAATAAATCTATCAAAAATGGTAGTAAAATAAAATTGTTATCTAGTTCGAAATAGTTTTGATTATTTTATTTTAATATGAAATAAATCGTGTAGGTACATTTGGCATTTTGAAATATCTACTTATTTATTACAACCATCAGGTTAACGCATCAGCGTTATTAGTCTCTCTGTCTGCCAATATTCAGTTCGTATTCAGAGGCCGTTGTGCCGCAGGGGTAACATCAGGGGTAATATCATCATCATCATCATCATCATCATGCGACTTTGACGACAACTATCCGAAACGTCTCTGTCTCTCGTTCTGTCAAATAACACACACATAGCGAAATTTAAAATATTTCTAAATTAGAATTTGGTCATGCTTATCATGCTTTACATGTATATAGTATTTTAATATACCATCTCATTCACATCTATAGTGATCAGCTTATCCTGATTGAAAATAAATTTCATTAATTATTTCGAATTATACAAATTATAAATTAATTTTTAACAAAAACAAAAACCGACTTCTAACAAGGAACTAAAAAGTGAAAAATAATTATACAAAGATTTTATAATTTTGAAGTCGGTGCCAAGTAAAACAAACAGGCTTAGTTATTAGATATTGTAGTAAGGGTGTTGTAGCCTTAGCTTGACACCGACTTCAAAATTATAAAATCTTTGTATAATTATTTTTCACTTTTTAGTTCCTTGTTAGAAGTCGGTTTTTGTTTTTGTTAAAAATTAATTTATTTTACGATTTTAAGTGATGTGTATCTAAAAATTATGGTTCTTAAACGAGTGGTGATGGTGGTGGTCAACGAGTGGTTGTGGTTGTCCTATGTAAAACTTTATTTAATTAGGTATTATTTTTGTGCAAAGTTACATTTTGGTATATTGACAAGAACATACATAAAAAGTATTCGGGCGAATTGAGAATCTCCCTTTTTTGAAGTTGGTTGAAAATGAGAACATCCTTTTTTTTGAACTTGGTTGAAAAAAAATGCAACGATCAGGAATCTCACCTCTGACTTCAGCTTAAAAAGTTTTTGCTTGTAACTATACAGTATAATCAATTTTTTACCAAAAAAAACAAACTTTCTAAATTTTCACCGGATCCCATAATCGGAACCTAACCAAACTTTCACCAAATTATCCTTGAAGTGTATCCTTTCAAATAAAAAAAGAATCATCAAAATCGGTTAGCGCAACATTGAGTTATTCGTCTATTTGTCGCGCACATACCTAATGCAAATTTAAGACTTATGTGATTTTCTCATAGATACCATTGTCAGACATGGACCAAAAAAAAATGGGACCATTCGGGAAGCTTCACCTTTCAAACAAAAAAAAATTTTCAAAATCGGTTCACCGAGTCAAAAGTTATGAGGTAACAAACATAAAAAAAAAAAAAATACAGTCGAATTGATAACCTCCTTTTCTTACAGAAGTCGGTTAAAAATAGGTACAAAATGTCATTTAATTTGCATTGAAAAGACAAAATAATTCTATTAATATACAGTGTATTAATTATATGAGGCCAGTCGTGGCGCAGGGGTACAGTCGTATGATTGTAAACGCGACATGTTGTGAGTTCGATTCACACTCGAGGAAATTAAATATTAAATATTTTTATTTCCTCGCTTTGGTGAGCACGGCGTTAAGTTACTCCACTAAACAGAAAATGCTTTTAGAATTCTAATAAAAGTGGGAAACAGAAATGTCTTATTGAGAATAGAATTTCCTTATACTAGGTTCCTAGGTTCCCTCTGCCTACCCTGCTATCTGCGTGATATAGCGCGATGCTAAAAAGATATAGATATTATTGTAGGATGTTAATAAGTCTTGAAGATATCAAGCATAGTCCAAACGTCCCTTCCCCTAAAACTTCAAATATTCACGGAATAACAGAGAATAATAAAGTGTAATAAAAGAAAATTATATAAAAGTAAAGCTAATCCAAGCGCGACAAAGTCATAATGAAGTATAAAATGGCGGCGGAATGAAGCATTATTTGAAACGTCTTAGCTTTGTTCTGTAGAACGGTGAGCTAGTGCAGATAACGAGTGGGGTGGGTGTGTGCGATGAGATAGTAGCGGGTTCGATTTAATTATTTTCTCGATTACAGTAACAAGACAAAAGGCAGTATTGAGTTGTGCAAGTCTCGAAAATTGGGTGATACGTGGAGAATGGAGTGTTTTAACACTAAATTTCCTGCCACTGCCCTATATATTATTCGGGAAAAGCATGTAAGGGACAAAAAATGATGATATGATGTGAATTCCGTTAGCTTCTTTTACAAATTATCTGATAATGTATAAAAACGAAACCTACGTACTCTAGGTTCCCTTTACCTTCCTTATTATGTGAAGAATCCAAGCTTGGAACTAAAACAAGAATAATCTTTATATGTTTAACTGAAATCTAAAAAAAATTAAATTTTCCTTAGAATCAGATCTCTTTTAACTTAATTACTATAAGAATGCTTAATTGACGATTTTATATCCATAACTTAAATATTACTCTAATTGTGTTGTAACGGTTTTTCCGTTTTTCGAATTTATTATGGCGTGCTGAAACATTTATTATGCTAATACAAATTTTAAAGATAAGAGTAACAGAAATTTCAACCTTTTTTTATTTATTTAAACTTTTATGTGTTAAAATTTATGGGAACAATATTTTTAAAAAAACCTATAGTGCTTCCTAAAGTATATTATACTACATTAGCAGCTATAATACTAATAAGTTATTTATTTCAATAATTACATATTTTACCAAGGCCTTCGCTATACACACTCATAAAGCTAAATTGGCTCCTTGTAATAACAATATGAATGGTATTATTATATTAAATCACGAAAAGAAATAAAATTACATTTGAAGGTTTTAATGCAGAACGTTTAGTCGTCAATTATTATTTTTAAGGAAATGGTAACATATAATAATCAGTTTCACGCTCTTTCCCGCACACGGTAGGATATAGGAACCTAGTAGTAATACACTTCGTTCCCCACATTCCGCCAAGTCTTAGAGACGTTACGTATGACACCAGATTGAAGTAATGGAATTATAAATTTAAATAAACATTTCATCGACTGGGAATCGAACTCACAACTAGTCACGTATAGTCACACTTTGTGTGTTTAAGTCACGACAGGCGTAAATTTTAATAATATTAAATAAGAGATTTCTTCAAGAAAGGTTTGTTTATAACAGTCTTTGTATATATAATAGTAAAGCTTTTTAGAAGTCTTCCTACGTTGAATGCTAAACAACAAAGTTGTAACCATATCAAAGTTTCGCTGCGGTGGACTGGGAAAGTAGAGCTTAAAGAGGTAGAGAATGCTAATTTTTAATGGTTTACATATTTATTTATACTAATGTAAAAAAAAAATTTAGTCCTAAATTTTAAACCAACGAGTAACGTAAACACGATAGGTTATGGGTTCAGTTCCCAGTCGAGGAAATGAAATATCGTCGGCAAGCTAACAGCCAATTAAGAAAATTATTAATAGATACGATAGAAGTTTTTAAAAAACTATAATTTAAAAATATGTTTTATCAAAAGGCTTTTACAATTTTGATTTTTTCTTCATATTTTCGAAAGGCATAAAAAGTTTACATTCTAAGCTGACGATATTTGATATTTTCATTTCTTCGCTCTGGTGTCGGGCCAGCCGTGCCTCTAGGACTCGACGGAAAGTGGAGAGTGGGGTGTCTCAATACTGGCCTGCCTAGCTGGGAGGGATGCGGAAAACAAAATACAAATGAAAAAAGTATAAGTATAGATTTCAATTGGCTAAAAGAATTACTTTATCTGTTTCACAAAGTGCAGGATGCACGTGAACGATAAAGAAATGATAATTGTCGTGAGCCCCGTTACTGCAAGTGGAATCAATTTTCTTAATAGCTCACTAACATGCATAGCTGTTTAAGTTTTCTTTCGCTAAAAGCAAGCTATTACTTATAACTGTAAACTTTATAGACATTTAAATATAGTGTTATTATTTAGCTTAAATGCGAATAAGTTTAAATGAATCGCTTAATTATATTTCTCACAAAATGTGAATGTAAACAAGTTCGATCCCCACTATAGGAAATGAAATATTTATTTACATGTACATTTTCATTTCTTCGCTCTGATATCGAGATAAAAGCACGGCATTAGAACTTAGCGAAAAGTGGGGAACGGAGTGTCTTAACACTAGATGCCTTCTGCCTATTCTGCTAAGTCCAAGGTACAGCCGTGAGCGGTTTTTTTTTAAATTTTGTTTGTTTTAGTTTCATGTAAATAACTAACACGGTTATTATGAAATCGCAGAAAAACACTTAAAGTTTGTTTGTATGTAAAATAGATCAAATATTCTATGTACCTTTATCTACTCGGAAAAATGAAACTATTGCTTGAAAGTATTGAAAATAAAAGAATTTTCATTTCTTTTACATTTGGCAAATTTAACAGTTATTCGTTCGAAATAACCTTTTATCTTATATAAAGATTAAACTGCAGAACGGTTTTCTTAGTTTTATCTTAAAAAACAAAAAGCAGAGAACTATGCTACGTGTATTAAAACGAAATGAATAAATGAAGATTTTAATTACTGGGTCCGTTCGGCCTTAGTAAATTAGTGAAGATTAATAAAAATAATAAGTACATGTATCTATGAATGTATATTATATAGAGGGCTAGGAGTGTCCTAATCAATGTCAAATGTAATTTCTGATGATGATGATGGAGAACAGAGTCCTTACAAAAGAAGTGTTCTGAAATTCATAATCCTCTCCTCCATATCAATGTTAGGGTTGGTCGAAGATCACATCGATCAAGTTGTAGTAATATTGTCTCCTCATCTCTGAAGGATATTTTGATGTTGTGTGATTAACCACTAAAACTGAAGATTGAAGAAAAATAAAATTTAATTAACCTTATTAAATTAATTAACCTTTAAAAAATTGAGACGGAATGATATTCTTATCATTAGAAAGATAAGTTCCACTCTCATTTATGTTGTAGATAATATGTGTTGATTATGATGGTAGTGATATCAAAAAAAGTGTTTTCATTTCCTCTTTTAAAAAATAAAAAACAAAGCGGCGGCAAAACTTAAGAATATCATAAAAGGATTACTTTCAAGATCATAAGGTCAAAGTTAACTGTCGGCAAATTCGTAAACACGAGATGTCGCGTGAGCTTCCAAGATCGATAGGAGGCATTGCATGCTTCTGAAAACCAAGGTCGATCGGAACTGGTACTGAATTTGAAGGGTGTAGGATATATTTTGTCACTAAATATTGTATTTGTGTTTCTTTTTCTTTATTTGGATATGTCGTTTCGTTGTTTTATTGATAGGAATATAATAAAACCAAAAAGTTTATTTAAGGTGCTAATCTTAGGAATTATTGGCTTGGCGTTGTGTCATTAGTCAGAGATAACTCTTAGGCCAATATTTACAAATTGTTCTAACTCTGCGATCGATCTTGAGATCACGACGATAACGGCAGTTATGATTTACACATTACAATTTAAGAAAAAGCCTACTGTAAATAACAACTGAAATTAGATAATAATAATTCGCATTCGCATTACACTATTAATCTTTGTTATAAAATAGATCTATTTTATATTTAAAGAGATTGAAGATGACAAATTATATGCCAGACATGAATACGGGTATTTTGCTTCACAAATAATTAATAACTTTAAGAATGCAAGTAGCGGACTTCAGATGCTGAAATTTATGTGCGCGCTCAAGATCTCAAATATTCAGAATTTCAGAATCCACAACTACGCTTTGTTTCAGCACTTGCTGGTCATAGCTTGAGAGGTATGTAGAGTAAGATTTTGTTAAATTAAGCTCTTTGATTATGGCGTTTTAAACATTCCAGTTAAGCACTATTATATTATATAGAAATAAGAATATACATTATAAATTTCATAGTTATTTTTTTAAACCTTTTGAAAACTTTGCGTATTTCCTAGAGGCAGTATACAAAATCATCGTTCGTCATCTCCTACGCAAAAATAGTATGCTGGGCTGCCACTGTTCCTCGTCTATTGTGATTAAGGAATCCTATATCTTATAAAACAAAGTCGCTTTTCGTGTCTGTCTGAACTTTCTAACTCTTCTTCTTCTAAACCACCCAACGGATTTTTATGCGGTTTTTACCATTAGGTCGAGTATTTTTCAGGGAAGGTTTATATATAGTTTATTATTTGTACATTCTTATGTAAATTAACATAAATACGATAAATGTGTCTAAAGTCCTACCCGTTGAGACACTTTCGCGCATGCGCTGCTTTAATGGTAAGTACTACATGAAAATAATGTACTGGAGTATTGTTCCTCTTAATAAGATCTACAAAAAAGTCCGCGAGAGCATATTTTTATCTTTTAAGGATAACGAGTAGTAATCATATTTCTGTCTAAAAATAGTAATTTCAATATATTTTTTATTGTGAGGGATATTTTTCCATAATGGTATTAATCCTTATCCTTTAAAATACTTTATTAATTTTCTACGTTAAACGAAGATAAAATTTGTTTTTACACTATTTCGAAATTGCGAATAGTTTTAGAGAAAAACGCATTTAATTATTGATACATCACGCCGTTGACACATCAGCTGTGCCGACTCAAGTTTTACTTATCCCTTACTCTCAGCATATAAATAAGTATATTAGTTACGTTGGCCATTTAAAGTAGATCAAAACCGTCTTTTACTGTTTTTTCATTTTAATAAGTACTTTAGAGGTTGTTACAATATCAAAACATCCTTGCTGCGAAACGCGCCCCGCGACGTTTTGCTTATACAAGCGCGTTATGAGAAGTCATTGGTGGTTCAATGGTAGAACGCTCGCCTGCCACGCGGGCGGCCCGGGTTCGATTCCCGGCCAATGCATTCTATTTAATTTTCCTCACAGGCAGCCACGTAGTGCTTGCTTTTCATCAGGGACAGAATACCCTCTTCAGCATTAACCACAAGCTCGAAAAAAAAATCCGCCCGCTATAGAGGCATAGCAACGAAGATTTAGATGCATTTGCACGTATTGGATAATCTGAATTGAATGTGTTATTTCAGCGCGATATATTTGGTTTCTTATTTTTTGTAGTAGTTATTAGTAGGTAGACTTTTGTTTATAATTTCTTCCGTTTAAAAATAGTCATTTAACTATCTAAAAATAGTCATTTAAATGTATTTTATTAAGTACTTGAAAAGATTAGTAGCACAGATTTAAAATTACGGTACCTACTAAAGAATCCTTGCCGAGTTAAACAATTAGAAAATCCTTATTGACACTACGAAAATGCGGGTTGCATTAGAGTTTAATTAATTTTCACATTATCTTAAGTGCTTTGCAAACATACATTATATGAATAATCCAATAATAAAAGCGGGCGAAGCCGCAAGGGGGTCGCTAGTTAAATAATATAAAAGTTGACAAAAAGAAGTTTGCGGGCGTATGCACTAATTTTGTATGAAATTAAATATAAATATTTATGGAAAAGTCAAGGCTAACGAGCGTCCGGGTCACCTGGTGGTAAGTGATCTCCGCCGTGCACGACTCATGTATTGCATATGACACCTCGTAGCAAATATCATAAGTATAGGTCCAAGGACCCTAGAAAGGTACCCTATAGGATTTGATGACGCGACAAAATACGATGGTGGAAGGAATTAATGGTGATGGTGGGTTGCGTGTAGAAAAACCAATATTTAATTTTATTAAATATTTTTTATTTTCACTTATATTATTTAACACTAGAAGTGCCGAAGATTGAGACCCCCTTAGAACCGCCGTCGTGACAAATTTGTCCCATTCTACTTATTATGTTGATTGTTGGTATAATACAAAAAAAATATTATTAAAATAAATCGTAAAGTATGTAGACCATCTTTAATAATCAATTCTTATTATTTAACAAACATAAAAGTACCAAAAAACAAAACACAAAGAAAGAATCAAATATTTCAAATACGTTCTAAGGTCGTGACAACTAACTGAATAACTCTTACAAAATTATAAGTTATTGAAATTAGTTAATATTATTATTAGGCCAAGTAATGCATTAATATATTCTTCATCAGTGATACATCACAGATGATGATGATGATGATGAACATTGCGTGGTAATGCCTCCAGAATTTGGCGGAAAATGCCAGCGGAGTGCATAGCACTAGGTTCCCAGGTTCCCTCTACCTACCCTACAATTGTCCACATTTGGTATCGAGTGTTTTTTCTGAAATTCAAGCCTAGCTTAGTCATCCTTTCATCTGATACCTCACTTGAACTAGCGGCAAAATTTAGTATTGACACCAATTTTACCCTACTTTTCAGGCTATTATTTTTTAAGATTTATACATAAATGTATAGTTTTCAGATTTTTCCTGTACTTGTACTACATGTAGATGCTAGCTGCTAAATTTCATAATTCTAAGTTCACTGAAAGTACCTTATTAATTTGATTCCCTTTATAGTGTCGAAATACACATTTTTTACTATGTAAATGGTCATATCTTTTTTTAAGGGCGCTTTTTCAGGAAATTAAGGGACTGTAGATCGTCATATAGTTGATATTCATATACTCATATGAATATCAACTCGATTTCTCCAAGCATTCCTGAAATAAAGGCACAGACAGACGGATGGACAAAAAAATGATCTTATAAGGGTTTTTTTTTTCCTTAAAAGCTACAGAACCCTAAAAACTTAGGCATTGACTGCTAAACCTACTATTCAATTTTTTTCCGCCCCCGCATCGCCCTTTCACCTCCACCTCGTCCCCGAGGCATGAAAATATGTCAAATTATACCCTCAAATAACAAAATAATAATGGCGGGACAAAAATGACCCAGCGGCAGTTCTAGGTAAATCTAATTTTTTTTCAAAAAGTATGACTGCTATAAAATTATTTATATTTTTAACTAAATAAAGGTGTAAAATTGGTAATAGTCAAAAAGTTTCATCTACATACATTAACAAATAAAAAAGTTATACACAATCAAACTTGCGTTTGGGACAAAAATGGGACGGGGGCGCTTCTAGTGTTAACTTAAATTATTTTTGATTCGTATTTTATTTTGGTTTCTATGTTTTCAAATTGGCTGCAAGGCAGTGATCGACCTTATTTACCACAACACAGTTCGTCTATTAACTGATCTGTCAGCCTCTCTGAAATACTTAACGTCACTTACTGTACTTATGTGTAGCTATTTCAAGGAGCTAATAAAACTGTTTCGAGTACTTCTGTTTTTTTTTTTATAAAACCAAATATTACTTTGTATGGAGTTAAAGATAACGTAAGTTAAATATATCTTAAGTTAGTTTGTTATAGAGGCACGAAATTATTTTAATTTATTGGGATAAGAAAAAAAAAATATTTTTAATTAATAATAATAACAATAGTTTTTTTCGAATTAATATTATTCAAAATTAAAGAATTCGTTCGTCAATTCTTCGTTATCCTATCCTATATCTTATAAAACAAAGTCGCATTTCGCCTCTGTCTGGCCTTTCTAACTCTTCTCTAAACCACCCAACCGATTTTGATGCGGTTTTCACCATTAGGTCGAGTATTTCTCAGGGAAGGTTTATATATAGTTTATTATTTGTACATTCTTATGTAAATTAACATAAATAAGATAAATATATATAAAGTCCTACCCGTCGAGACACTTTCGCGCATGCGCTGCTTTAATGGTAAGTACTACATGAAAATAATGTACTTGAGTATTGTTTCTCTTAATAAGATCTACAAAAAAGTCAGGGACAGCATATTCGTATCTTTTAAGAATAACGTGTAGTGATCATATTTCTGTCTAAAAATTGTAATTTCAATATATTTTTTATTGTAAGGGATATTTTTCCATAATGGTAATAATCCTTATCCTTAAAATACTTTATTAATTTTCTACGTTAACGAAGATAAAATTTGCTTTTTACACTATTTCGAAATTGCGAATATTTTTAGAGAAAACCGCATTTAATTGTTGACACACCACGCCGTTGACACCTCAGCTGTATCGAGTCCTGTTTTACTTATGCATATAAATGAGTATATTAGTTACGTTGGCCATTTAATGTAGATCAATTGATGATTTTTTAAGCTTACATACTCCAGTTTCAATATTCTGTGTAATCCTTCGATAGCTCAGTTGGTAGAGCGGTGGACTGTAGCGGTCCATAGGTCGCTGGTTCAAACCCGGCTCGAAGGAGAATTATGCTAATGTCCTCTTTTCTTTTTTTCAAATAATATTTTACCAATTATTTTTTATTACTATTTACAGTTTCATAAAAAAATACTATATAGAAACATATACTATAAAAAAATACAACATAATGATAAATAAAAAATTACATAATTATAATTATAACATTTTAATTTAGAGGAAGAAATGTGAGAAATTTTACAATTTATATTGTCTACTAACAAGTAACGGTGAATCAACATTCACATTTATAATGTAATTTCACGCGACATAGTTGGTTACATCTTTCGTTTAGGTATTTTTGAGTAAGAGAATGTAGGTAGTCTGTTGTTTATAATTTCGTCAAAGTTTTCTGTTATTTGTGTTATTTATTTGTGTTTATTTTAAAACAATTGAAAAATCCTTATTGGAACTACGAAAATGCGGGTTGCATTAGGGTTTAATTAATTTTCACATTATCTTATGCGCTTTGCAAACATACATTATATGAATAATTTAGTAGTTAAAGAGGGCGAAGCCGCGAGCGGGTCGCTAGTTATAGTATAATCTCAGAAACCACTGGTTCGAATTGAATAAATTATTTTTTATATTGAATCTTAAATAGTCCGAAAGTTTTGGACTATATCCATCCCGCAGTCAGTTACCTTCTTTAACACTAAAAAATGTTCCATATGTCATACCTACACAACTCTTAGCTATTTCCATATAGCTAAGGACGTAATCAATAATTGCTATAGATATTTGATAATCATATAAAGGAAAATACAGATCAAAAGCATCTCACTACACGAGATTATAAACCACAGTTTAATTACGTGTGCGCTCACTCTATCATGTTAGAACAATTTCGTTTAGCAAATTCGTCCAAAATTTACGTTCGTGGAACTGTTTTTCGTGTAATGAAATGTTAATAATTATTTTACCTTATTAGAAATTATTAGATGATCAAAATGGTTTGTGTAATATATAACTAAAACTATATATAGTCTTTGTTAATTATTTTTTTAACTATGCTATATAGTACTTTTCGGTTTACTGTTAGCTTAAGGCCAGCCTAGTGTAAGACACTCTTCACAAGATTGGCCTCTCCATCATCAGGATTTATCAGATACTTCGACGGTTCCATAAATGAAGTCATTATCTGTCAAAAAGTGATCTGAGTGTATGAAAAAATATTTTTAAGGATTTCTTATATACTGATACTTCATATATAAAGGAATCCACTAATTATTTACTATTATAAATATTTATATATAATAATATAAATATTTCCACGAATTATTTTTGAACGTGCTACGACCGCGTTAAATTCAACTGTAGTAAGCTCTTCACAATGTATGCCATACTTATAAAACCGATAAGAAGCAGATCTGCCATTGACGGGCAGGAGCTTTTCGGACTAATAATATCGACGTTTTTTAAGCTATTTTATTATATTTTATACTGGCTATATGGCTTTGGGTTCGATTCGATCGTTCTTCTGCTCAAAAGGATCTTTTGTTTCCTATAAAGCCTTAACTTAAGTACTATTTGAATCTTTCATTTACATATTTCCAATAAATAAGTATATAATACTAAATAAAATTTCAACCTAATAAATATATTACAAAACTTTATTACACAAATAATTAAAACCAATGAATTATCTCTCCCTAGGTACCGTTTGCTCATTCCTCCAAACTACGTAAATCCCATATAAATTCCGAGTAACAACAAAAGCCGCAGGTGTTAAACTTGCAAGAATACTTTCATGAAAATGCTTTATAACACCTACTTGTATATAACTAGATAAATCTCAGACACTTTGAGAGAAGTTTTCAAAATTTCAACAACTGCCGTCGTCGTAGCAAAAGTTTTTATATATTGTATGAAAATATTAGTAATTTTGATAATAAAAACTCAAAAGTTTATGTGTCTAGAAGACAAAGTTCCATCATTCAACGTTTCGAATATTAGACCTAAAGTTAGAAACGTTGTTACACTAGATTTCCTCAGCCTACCCTGCCATATGCGGGATTCAGCGTGAAACTAAAAAATTCTAGGAAATATTTCACATTGAAATCCGCTCTTCAACACGCAATGTCTCTAGCCAATGTGACGGAAGTATCTTAGAGGGGAACAAGGTTCCCGAGTTTCCTCTGCTTTCTCCGCTATATACCAGATATGAAGCGTGAAGTTAAAAACGAAAAACAAATATTTGAATAATTAATTATAGAATAATTGTAAACCATTTATAAGTAAAAATATCATAACAATATTATGAAAAAAAATGCAATTTCCAATTCATACACTCCCCTAATACTGCGGTGTAGCTGTAATAGGAATTACCCATCAAAGTGGCAATGTCCTGGGCCCGGAAGGCGCTGCCAATAAACCTGTTGATTGCTGTTTAATCGACTAAATCATTCGTAAGCAGACAAGATGGCGTGTTTGGATTAAGCTGTGTTCAATTGCCATAGTAATCTGTTTTATTGTGACGTTTGCGCAAATACATGTTTGGTTATAGCCTAAACATACTGGACTATGTAAGCATACGATGCAATGCCTCCAGAATTCGGCAGAAAGAGGCGAGTGGAAGTGTCTTAATGGGAACGAATTATCTTAGCATAAGGTTCCCTCTGCCTACCTTCTTATGTATGGTATACAACGTGAAGCTAATAAAAAAATATTTTCATGTTACGTACATAAAAATCATCAACTTCTTCTATTATTTACATAAATATTTTACAATTAGAGTAATGTAGCTTCACGCTTTCTACATGGAAGTGTTTTATCGTTCAAAAAAGATATTGGTTCCTCTGTATGTAGTTCTTAAAGAGGAGTTCTTTCATCATTTTAGAAGATTCCAATTTAGCTTTATTTTATTAGGCGAAAGAGTAAATATACACAATGCATATTACAACAATTATTAAGGGATATCACATGTTATTTTAATTAACGTGAAAATCACATAAATTATGTTGCAACTACACCGTTCTACGTCTCTAGCGGGATCTCTTAAAGATATAGCAAGTAGTATAATACAGTACAGTGGTACAGAATCTGACTGTAACCGCGATAGATATGGGTTTTATACTCTTTATTTTTATAATAACCATTAAAATATTTTATAATATACTTTTTTTTATAATAAACATTCACCATGTTTAAATTATTTAAATTTTTCCGCTTTGGTATTTTTTTTTTGTGGAAAAAGGACAAGGCAAACGAGCGTCCGGGTCACCTGATGGTGATCACCGCCGCCCACGACCCCGTGCAGCACCGGAGGAGCTACAGGTGCGTTGCCGGCCTTTGAGGTGGAGATAGACGCGCTTTTTGAAGGTACCCATATCGTACTGACCTGGAAAAACTGCCACAGGTAGGCCATTCCACAGTTCTACACGTAAGGCGTAGCTTGCAAATTCGGGAAAAGCATGACACTGAATAAACAATTAAATAGTATATCATTACAAGCGAAACAATGTCCAAATTTTAATAACAAATTCATACCTTAACGAGTTAAGGTCATTGGGGAGACAAGATTCGTTAGGCGGTTTAATTAACCATTTGATTAGGGTCAACCAAACTTGTAACCCATATTATAATATGAGATGGAATTTGGTGAGAAAGTTTAACTACTTTGGGTACATCTGAGTATTATGCTGCTATGTTCCTTTAATCTATGCTGTCATATTTTTTTTTTATTTTAAGTATAATTTCAATTTTAAAATTATTTTTTATTTAAATTACTAAAAATTAAGTTTTCAAATTAAGTTATTAACCTATCAAATATAGGTTTAAATAAGGTTAATCCATTGAGAAATACAAAACTATAAGACAATTACAATTATTTTAACAACGTTTATATTTAAATTAAATCCAGTTATCAATTTAGAAAATCTTGCACAAATTATACTGTTTTAAGAACATTTTGAATAATGAAATGTCAGATTTCATTGATTTCACACAATTTAAAGGCGATGTACAAACTGTACAATATTGTACTAAAAACAAATGTAATTCAAACAATATACGAAATATATCTCACGTTTATTTTGTGTTGGGTGGATCATCGCTCAGTAGAGAAAATGCACAATACATTTTACCTGTGAACCGCTACTATTCTACTGTAAGTAATATTATATGTATTATGTATCTACCTTAGAAGACAAGAAAAATAGAAGCTTAAAAAGCTTATATAAAACCAAATATACCAAATATCTTATATGTTTTTTATTTTTTATTAAAATACCAAGCATATTTTCAAACTTTGACTCTTATTCTCAATCAATTTCTTCAATCTTTTTAGACACATTTAAAAATAACACTATTATGAGAAATAATCATATTTTTTCCTTCTTCCTAATTTCTCGGTAAAAATAGAATTTTCCATTTTACACCTCAAAGTCCACGCAAATAAAATTACTTGCAACAACTAGTTCTACAATAAATATTTAATTTCAACATATTACCCCAATACAACATAGATTAAATAGAAATAAAGCTTTCTTCTCTACAAGCTCTCCAGTCTAATAAGTTTTCCAATACCCATGTCCACTTAATTAACTTTTAAAACTTCATTACCGCGGCGATGAGCTTACTTTTTATGTTTTATAAACACTTTTCTTTGTTGAATATTGCTTTAGAAATATTTTTATTATAAAAGATAAGTGATTTTTAAAGTTCAACATCTGACACTTGTGAAAGACTCGATTTAATAAACATCAGTACAATAGTAAATTACGTTCTGAAAAGTTATTTTGTTCCATTGACGTTACATAAATAAGTATAACTAGCTTAAATAAGTATAGCCTAATTTTAAAGCATTTATTTATTATGTAGAAAATAAGAACTATTTATTACTTCGATTGAGAATTGAATTCTCAACTGTCGTGCTTACTCTTTGACAGCTTCTCTATTATTCATACGAAATGGAATAATTAGCAAAATATTTGCTGTACAATGAGAGCCCTTCACGAATACAATCATCTTTAATGTAAGCTAACCATAAATTAATTTTTCAGAATGTAATTGAAAAATCTTTTATTCATCAAGAAATTTTCATTACAGAATAAGGTCACTCATATAATTTAATATATTGAGCCTACTACATATTAACCACTTTCGAACGAGCGAGGCTTTTAGAAAGAAGGTATTCTGCATACGTTTTAACCCATCACATATATTAAAATATTTTGCTATAGTAAAATAGTCCGTGTGTCAAAGGGTTAAGTTATGTATGCACTTTTTGTGTCTCAGTGGCGAGAGTGCATTCTATCATTCGCTAACTCAAGGCTCATTCATGGAGGTCATTGGGCAAGTGAAGAACTGCTGTGGTTCAAGTTATAACTTGCACGCTTAACAGAGTAAGAAAACGTAGTCTTAAGACACTCTGTTTTCAATTTTCTGCCTAATATTCGAGACATTGCGTATTGCTTTGGGTTTGAGTTGAAATACCATGTACATAAGCTAACAATTATCATTTATTTTACAATTATCATATATTATCATATATTTTACAAATATTGAAATAATTGTATTATATTCTTTAAAATATCAAAAAAATAAGAAAAAGTGATTATATTACACACATAAAAAATTAACCTTTTCTGTAAAATCTATCTATAATTATAATTATTTTTATATATTTTCACAATTTTTATATATTAAAAAAGAAAGTCATGTAGAAGTCGTCTAAGAAAATCGCTATCAGCTTGTAATTTTTTCGTATAACCCCACACATAGTGAAAACTGGTAAGGTATGAATACGAAAGAGCGCCGTCATTCAAGTACAAAGAGGTTCGTTATCCAACCCCCGCCGTAGAGCCCAAATCCAAATAGATCTCTTATAGTTCACTGCACTTTACAAAATACATTTTAAACTTTTAATTATGTAATAGCTGTGATGACGTGCAACTTGTAGCTAACCATAAACCTGTAAAAATTCAAATTTTATTCCCACATGGGGAAATTAATTATTTTGATTTCCACATTCTGGTAATAAGGTAAAGCGCGGCGTTGAATTTTGCCATTCAACACACTGTCTCAAAAACTGGGCGGAATATTGGGAATGGAGGTTCCCTCCGCCTAACCTACTTTATGCGGATACAGCGTGGATCATAAAAAATATATTTAAATTATTTAATATTATTTTCTTATAGAGCAATGTGTAGCATGTCTAATAAATGGTATGTCGTATGTTCTAGGTTTTCTCTCTCTACCCAGTCACAAACAGGTGACGCTTTACTCTATAAAAATATTACGAAAAATATCGTAATTAAATTGTTTACTTTCAAAAATAATAAAATAAAGTTACTCATCAAATTTGTAGGCCTCTTTACTTTTTTCTAAAAAGGTTTGTTTGTACAATATATTTTAATTAAATTTTTGCTTTGGAGAGTATTATACCTACTACTATTTTTTTTTTATAAAAATATCACCTTGAGGATTTTTTTTTGATACCTTCTAACAGCCGAAATCTGGAGGCATTACGTGTAATTCAACGCCGCGCTTTACCTTTGCAATGAGGAAATGGAAATATTTAATATTTTATTTCCTGGAATGGGAATCGAATCCATAACTTCACGCTAGCTACGACTGGCAATTTAATTACATATTCAATATAATTTGAATTTTAAAATACCAGAGCAAAACAACTAGTACAATACGGTGCACCACTTAAGTGACCATTCCAAAAATATTTGCACGAGCGCCTGCCAAAATCTATTTAAGTTAGTCTTTACAACTTGGCGATATCGCTTATTGGAATCATAACTTACTACCAACAAGTCAACAGTGTAACAAGTTAGCAACATGATGGATTATGAGAGTTGATTTAGTAAACGCACTTTTTGTATAATATTTATTTCATATTCTTGCTTTACGGGAGAAAAACGCGGAGTTAAGTTCCACTCAGTACGCAATGTTAAACATAGAGTAGAAGAAGAGAATGATTACCAGATACTCAGAATGATTTTGGCCAACTCCCAGATCTAAACCCTAATAAATTACAAGCGCCTACGATTATAATATAGCAGTTACAACAAAAACTTATTTTTAATAACTTATGTGAAGAAAACCAATATTTGCTCGTAACTTTTCGTAGGCGCTTGTATTATATTATGATCTTGGGATGACTGGCAGAGGTTTAAAACCATGCTTTGTGTCTGGCGATGGATAACATCAATGAATAATATTTTTCCCCAAATAATATAAAAAATAGCTTTACAATTTAACGAAAGTTATTTAACCGGGATTGGGTGTATTTTCTTGTAAACCTTGATAAGTAAATATTAACCCCTTAAGGGTTGTTTAAATTTTGTCCATACAGATAAATTATTTCAATATAAATCAATAGATTTTTGCCAATGTGCTATAAAAGCTGCGTAATACAGGACTAATGAGAGAAGTTGGGGCGACCCGAGAGATATTCAAAGTTGAAATGGATCCTATCTCCATTTGGATAATCCATGAAATGGTGTATAGGTATGGAATGTTGTGAATTATTATAATATTATGTTACATTAAAATATAATTTATTTGTAATGTAGAAGTTTTAATGTGAATCAGATTCAAGTGTATTTGTAAGAGTAATAATCATTGTAGATTCGATTTCCACTTAAAGGAATTAATTATTTTTATTTCCTCGCTCTATTAAGACAAGACAAGACGTTGATTCCCACCACATAACACTAATATTGTTCATATAGAAACTGCATATAATTAATAAGAATATTTCAAGATTCCCTAGGCTTACCCTATTAAATATAGAATATCTCAACAATTAGTATGTAACTGTAAATTTTCCTTACTAAAAAGCATAAAACGAAGAAAATATGTAAAATTTCTTTATACACTCAATAATATTGCTGATCTATACGTTAACAAAAGCCACGTACTACGGATACTGTAAATAATTTAGTTATACACCCTTTGCCTCTAGAGTCACGTACAAAATGCTTTGGCGGACGGTCCTCGCTAAAACGATTCTGTCATAGCTGCATTGGATATTGCATTTGTTTAGCAACTACTGAAGCGGCGTTTTATATATAGTAATATTAGTAGCTCGTTTCTTTAAATTTTATATTATTTAAATATATTTAGGGAAAATTGGGTAGTTATTTTATTATAGTTATCTTTATTGATATAACTTGTTAAATCGTAATTTAAATCTTTTGTATTTAATAGAAAAATGTTTAGTTACTTCATATCATTATACGTACCGCACGACAAACGGGGTTTTTCCCACGTAAACCCCGATCCCGCGGGGACTCCGGGATAAAAAGTAGCTCTTCCTAGTTTTCAGTGAAAGTCCCAAAAATAGATTTCGCTGTTCTGGAGATTATCCCGGACAAACAGAAAGACAGACAAACATACATTTTATTTTTTTTTGTTTTTGCTTTAGTACAGTGTAAATAACTACAAGCACTTAATACAAACCATGTTTTTTTAATCACACTTAAATTTTATTTCTATATATACAGGGTGGAATTGTCAGCGCCACTTTAAATGAAACCACAGTTTTAACTACTCTATAAAAGCCTAATATAATTCGGAAAAAAAATAATTCTCAAAAATGAAAAAGTTTTTTTTTCAAACAAAATAAATAATAAAATTATCGTTTTAAAATAAAACGCCATTTGTAAAGTATAACATAGGCACGCACACACTTACCTGTCAAAGCGGCAACGTCACATACGTATGTGTGCGTGACACGAAATACAGGTACGGATAAAAATCGTGAAATGAAAAAAAAATCCTACGTCCAAACCGTTGAGGTGCCTTGATTATTTTTTTTAATTCTGGGTTTGAAATATTTTACCCTATATGCAGTTTCAGTTAAAGAAGCGCTGCCTCTTCCACCCTGTATACTTATACATATATAGATTAAATCAAAACTTTAATCATAATTCTTAGGTACGGTTCTATATTTAATATTCCAGTGGCGAAGCTTAGAGAAGGGTCCTCAAGAAGTAACAGGCCGAATAATATGCGCTCAGCGTACTAGATCAAACATCAATTTGCATTTCAACTTATATTAATATTATATTTGATTATTACGTATATATAATATTACATTATACGAGGAGGTACTGTTTCTGTCATATTTATACTGGAATGATATACTCTTAAAAAACCATTAATGATTTTTTCTACCAATATTATAGGTTTCGTTAATGATAACGATAATTGCATTTCAGTTGATACCTCATATCTATCTCCATCCTACCTCTAATGAATAGAACAATAGGCTGAAGAGAGGTTGCCGTTTACACGTCCCTACAATACTGTATATATTGCACACACATACATACTCACCTATACATTTACAAATGTATGCATGTATGTGTGCATGAGTTAGACAATAGATCTAAAATGAATGTATCTAGCTAGTTTAACCGCATAGAATAAGAAAGTCAGTATTATTTAGAGTTTAAATACATAATATTGCTTTTTGTGTTTTTTTTTAGGTAATTTTCTGTCTTTACATTTAGTTGTTGTAGATTCGGACCCATTCAAAGTATTTATATAGTTAATAACTTAATTTTTAGCAACATAAAATTTATTAAAATAATAAAATATTTTTTTAAAATTTTAAAAGAAATTTTGACTAACTCGAATATAAGTTACAACATCTTTTAAAGAGAAACCACAAGCTTCAAAATTTAATGTAGCAACAACTTCTGCTAACAACTTTGACGGTCATGAATATGAATTATTTTAAATTTCAACAAAAGAAAAGAATAAAGAATAATAAATTGGTGGTAATATTTCAGTTAATATAATAAAGTATCTGTATAAGAACTTCAGTAATTTGTTTAGTACTTCTTCTACGACTGTTTTCGTCCTAAAGGTTCCCGGAAAGACTACCTTTTGCATATTTTATAAATACCTTTACCTTTAAGTCTGGTGTACAAAAGGGGGGGTATACGGGAGGTATACGCGTGTGAGTATCCCCCATACTACGTTTTCTCTACCTACCCTGCTATATGTATCATATAAAACAAAAACAGTCAAGCTTTTATTTTTACACTGTAACTGTAATTTTCACGCTGTGTGCTAACTGCACAATACAGAGGCACGAGCGTGAAAAGAGGTGCATTTAATCCATGGTACGTATTCGCAATATACGCAATCATTTTAAAAACTAAAAGCTAAAAGTTTTCTAATTTTATTTTTTTTGTTATAAATATTTGACGTGTAAGCTTTTAGCTTTACGCTTTATCCCTCAAACAATAGGATAGAGAGAATCTAATGTCAAGACATTCTGTAATCCACCTTCCTGTAAATTTTAATAGTCGTTTTAGAGTTTTTTTTAGATTAACACTGAATCAAGGCAGAGGAAATCTAGTGTGACATACACTCGGTTTCCAGGTTTCCTATGCTTGTCTGTGTATGAAGACACTCCGCTCCCCACTTTCCACCGAATTCTGGAGACATTGCGTGTTGAGTACTCAATGCCGCCCTTTGCTTGAATACCAAAGTGAGGAATGAAAATATTAAATTTTCACTCCCCCAGGTGGAAATCGAACCCACAATTTGACGATTGTACCACTGTGCTACGACCGGTATTACTGTCAACGTGACGGCTGTAAGTTCGACTTCAGACAGGGGGAAAGAATTATTTTTATTTACTCGCTCTGACATCGTAACAAATGGCGGTGTTGAGTTCCGCCGCTAAATATGTGATATCTCAAAAAATGAGGAACCTTTGGTTTCTTTGCTTTAATTGTTTTATCCGGGGTGCAGCGTTGTAAATTAAACTTACTAGGCAACTCAAGTAAAGAAAGACGCCCAAACAGAAAGCGCAAAAAGTTGTTAAAACTCTACAGATATAACGATTTCTCAACGGTTATATTAACAGAACACCCGTTAAAGAAATTAGGGGTAAAATTGGACGTTGATTGGCATTCGTGTCAGAATTTCAATTTTTCGTGAGCAATCGCCAGGTGCACTTTTCACCCCATTAAGCCCTTCACAATTGATATGGAAAGTAAAATGCTCAAAGATTTGGTCATATTTTTGTATTTAATAAAATGTTACGGTATCACACTGTTTCCCGCGTATAGCAAGAAAGGCAATTAAAACCTAGTACAAAGACTCTCCGTTCTCTACTTTCCGCCTAATTTCCAATACATTACGTGTTAAGTGGCGGAACTAAACACCGCGCTTTATTTTAAGCCCACAACCTTTGCTTCTGAAAGAGAAGAGTTTTATTTAATCATTTCGACATTTCTTTAAAAAAAGGGTATTATAGACATTTTTTTTATTTAATAAAGCAGATGTAAAAATTTGTAGGTACAATTTTTAATATTTTTAACAAAAAAAATTAACTAAATTCAAACTAAAATATCGCACATGGCTTGAAAATGTAGAGAAAGCCTGTGAAAAAAATAAAAAAATGCCTTTCACAAGCCATGAAACGACCTAACGACTTCTAGGCTCCTCAAGAAACACTTTGTTTCAACGAGGCTACGTGAGCAATCTCTGATGCAAGGAGGTAATATTCCACACATTCTTACACGTAAGAAAACGATTCTAAAAAATGTTAGGGAAATTTTATTTAAATATATATTTTTTAATTTGAATAAAATTATTTTGTTGTGGAAACTAATGGTTTGCTTTTTTAAATAAATAAAAGAAATAATAAATATCATCGGTTCTTTATCTTCCATTGTAATGAAATTATGAATTTTTGCTTAAAAACATTTTTATTCTACGTTTAATTCAACTAAAACTTTCATCATTTCACACCACAATTATTTCCAGCTTAAAATTAACAATTTAGCAAATCGCTAAATTAGTCGAATAATAATAGACACATTCAAATAGTGTGCTTAATTTAAATAGTGACATTAAGCAATTGAATTAAATAAAATAATTTCAGTATACTTTTTAACTTTAATTTTTTTTTCGCATAGCAATAAATGCAGAGGGCGTTTATTCTCAAGACACTCTATTTTTTATTTTGTGGGTTAATTATTATATGAAAATAAACCTGAGTGGGGGTCGAACTCATGAACATCGCTTTTACGATGTTCAAATTATACCTGATCAGCCCCACTGAGCCGCGATGGTCACAATACGAATTATAATAATGTTATTCTTTAAATAATATTGTTTATTTAAAGAAAGTTATTATTTTAATATCGCTATAAGACTCGACCCTAAAACATATTCTATGCAATCAAATTTATACAAATATCATCAAAATCGTTTGAGCAAGAAAATCAAGCAGACCAAAACTACAATTTAACGATACTGCAAACAAAGTTATTCTACAGAAAAACTTTTAAATGGCCGAATGAAAAACATACACTAACATTTTGGGTGATTTGAGCGTAACGTCAGCGGTCGGCTTTGAAATGCAAATCAGTGTCCGCAACAAACTGCAGCTCGCCTAAATTGGCGGTTTCGTGTTCCCGATTAATTCCTGTAAGCTTTACTATGGGATTGTCCTAATTTTTTTAAGAGACCCTCCTCGTAGAACTAGGAAACGTATGGAGTCTATTATATTTATAATTTACCTAAATGGTAGTGGGTGTTATATAAATGTTTAATATTCTGTGATATTGTGTAATCCTAACTATCAATAACGTTCTATGAATGAAACATACGAAAAATGCATTAATGATAAATCTCTTTTTTCTTCTACTTTTCTTTCTCATACACTTTTATAATATAGATTTTTCATGATGGTCTCCAAGTATACTCAACGATAACTGAGAGTTTAAAAATAACTTGACATATCAAAAAATAAGGCATATAAATAAAAAAAACACAAATTTCAAATAAGAACGGTATTTCGTATATGCCTTGCACATTCAGCGAGAGCTTAAAAAGAATTTAATTATAACTTCTTTATGAGCTAATTGGCAGTGCTCTAATTACTGAATTTCAGTACAATTTAAGCGTTCGTGACTGAAAGAAATCCTTCGTGTAAGCGCTCGAGTCAACTTTACGGTTGGTCAGTTTTTGTGCTTGTTATTTTTTTTTTTTTTTGATAATTATCGTGACCTTTTCGACTTATACTTATTTGTGCCAGTGAGTTGTAATTGAAGTTAATTATTCACAGCTGAACTACTTATATTTTTATTTATTTTATTTTAGCTTCACGCTGTATCCTGCAGCAGGGTGGGCAAAGAAAACCTAGTGCTTAGACCGTTTTCTACGTTCCGCTAAATTTTGAGGCATTGTGTGGAGAGTGGCGGAACTCAACGTCGCGCTTTGACTTTGGTACTAGCGCGACGAAGTGGAAATATTAATAAATAACAATTCATTCCCTGAGTCGGAATCAAACTCATAATCGTCGCGTTACAGCTACACGGTAGAGCCCCAGCGCTGCTACGATGTCTTAAATTTTTATTTATTGCCATATTTATTTTTTTTGTATTTTGCATATTATTATCACTATTGTTTGATAATAAGAATACATCTAAAGAGGATTTTTATTAATTAATAACAATCTAAATAAACATCTAGTTCCTAATACCACGCTTAAACATTAGTCTAATACATTCCAATTACAAACGAAATATAATCTTTGTGTCTTAACTATAGGTTCCCTCTGCCTACTCTTATGTGTGCGGGATAAAGCGTGAAGCTGATTTTCATTTTTTTTTTATAATAAAGAAAAATATGCTCAGTAAACAGCAATGACTCGATAACGTAAACAGCGGCGCCTGACAACGGAAACGAAGTTACAATTCCGATCGCTACCTTAATTAATCTGCTTTGCGAACTGAGTTTATTTTTGCAGCGCCAGTAATTATAAGTTTTTATTTTAAAAAATATTTCATGGAATACCGTTCGCGCGATATCACTTAATATTAATAGTTTCGCCGTTTTGTTTAGGAATATTTTTTTAATATTAAAATCGGTTTTTATCAGTTTTTTAAACTCATATATACTAGCTAAGGAATCACTAACTGTTAGTGTTTTTAAGATAATACTATAGAGATAAATCTTCTTATTTATATTACTCTGGGTAGAGTGTTCATCCTCTAGCACTTTTATTTGGTCAGTCCACCATATTGTGCACACCAAAATCCTAAATGTTGAATATTATTATTCTTAAATTGTTTATCAAGCCCACGACAAAAATATGAAAACGTTGCTATGATTTCATAAGTGATTGTTCTTCAGTTTGTCCACCACTCTCGCATAAAGGGAGTTAAGCATAGAGAACCTAATGACAACATACTCCATTCTCCACTTTACTCTTAAATTTGAGACACTTGGCGACGATAGCCTCTCCCAATTATCACTAACAATCACTACTTCTTAATATGTTAACCTGCAATAAACATATTAGGTATATCTTATCTAAGCACTCAATGACATATTGACAGAATAGACGTGATGGAGATCCAATCAGGCCGTCATTTTTCCCCAACTAATCGGATCTCAAGATTGCACGACCTACATCCAACGCTTCGCAGGTACATCTAAAATTAATTAATGTTCACACTCGCCACAGACTAAAATAATGCTAGTAAATATGGTGTGTTACACCATTGGAGGAAAACATTGAATAAATTATATACGTATAGTGTAACCATTTTCCCTTTTTCATATATTTGAATAAAGAGGAAAATAGAGAATGGACTGTCCTAACACCAAATTTGATTTAATTACCCCGCTATAAAAAAAATAACTTATTTTTGTTTTAGATTATGTATCTATAATTTAAACGATAAAATCAATACCCAAGAAAGCGATGGCTGGATGTTGTTATGAAACCATCGAGGATGTTGAAAATCAAGCACTTTCCAGGTTGCATCAAAAGGGAGACCCTGGCCAAAGAAACCGGGACTAATCACAAGTAGAGGGAACCAAAAAGCAACGTTCAATTTCTCCATTACGTGTTCTAGTTTGTTTTTCAAAAAATAGGAAATTGAATGAAAAATCAAATAATTTAATTCTATACCATTTTTTCCCTTGTGCAATTAAATTATGAAAAATGCGTGTACGTAGGAAGTTAATAATTATTTATGTACCAGTTTAAATGAAGGCCGTCTTGGCACAGTGGCACAACGGCAGACTGTAAGCGCAGGGATGGTTGATTCGATTACTATTCAGTAGAACGAAATAGTTTCATATGTACTGAACGTTTTCTTCTAGACACTTGATACCTACCCTGCTATATGCATTATAAGCCGTAGAGCTATTATATATATGGCAGTAATTTCTTAATAACAGTTGTAAAACTATTTTTAGTAGCAATAACTTACTGATATTTCTATTCTGTGTACTAAGACTACGCCATATAGTCGACAACGAGCTACCAATTACGGTGTGATGAAGAATAGAGGCAGCCCCCTGCTTGATGCACGATAAAATCAAATAGGCTTGACTTATAGATAATAAGTTAGATAAACAATTTTATTTTTATACTTACTTTAGTATTGTTATCTAAATAAAGATAGTTTTCTCTATTTTCCGTCCGATTTTAGAAACATCGCCTGAAAAAATTTAGACCAATTGGTTAAGTATTAATTACTATCTTTGTTATAAACAGCACATATAGGTTCTGCTTGTATGTATTGTTATTTTAATAGTTTTAGGTACAAAATATAATAACAGGATAATTTCATTTTCAGATTCACGCTCTATCGAGTATATGCAGGCTGGAAGTACCTAGTGTCAAAACACTCATTTCTCATTTTTTCATATACAGGAATAAACTATTATCAAGACCGCTCTCCTATTTTTGATTACACATTGCGTACTGAGTGGCGGAACTCAACGCCGCATGAAAATAAAATTTTACTTCAAGCTAAGAAATTAATATTATATTATTTTCAAATATTTGCCTATCATAATTATATGCTAATTTAAAGAACCATTTTTTTAGTCACGCAGAGCCCATAAAACATTGAAATTGGCAATTTTTTGTGCAAACAGTGTAAGTACGACCGACGAATTATAGCCTCTTACACTGCATAAATAGGATGAGAGTAACTTTTGAACAAGGACTATTATCTTTATACAGTGTACCGCCGTTGAGGCCGCGTGGGTGTGACTGTAACGCGACGGTTGTGGGTTCGATCCCCACTCGAAGAAGTGAAATATTTATTTCCATTTATATTTCCATTTCTTGCGTTGGTTCTTCAATTTAACAAGGAATGCCTCCAGAATTCGGCAGAAAGTGGCAGATAGAGTTGATTTGGTTGAACGCGCTGATCTCTGTTACTACTGGTTCTCTTCTCTATCAAAGAAGGTTATTTGTCACGTTAATCATTTTACTGTAGTCCACTCACTGTACCTGAGATCAGAGTTACCTCCCACACTTATATAACTTCCTGTACCATACACAACTCTCATTTATTTCTATTTGAGTAAAAGTTACTTTAAAATAAATTGAAATGTCCAATATTAACAAATTATTTTAACTTCGTTAACAGGTAAAAGTATAAGGAAAAAAGCGCAACGACATACCTTAGTATTTGAGTTTGGCGTCTGTAAATCAATCACAGCCTCCATGTTGCCACTGAGAGCATATCCGTATATTTTTCAAGCCTTTTTATGTAAGAACACGTTTCCATTGCACATACATTTTCTGGAACAAAATTCATTAAACTATTAAAGATTTCATTTCCTCGAGTGGGAATAGACGGGAATAGATATGTATAGTGGGAATAGAATTCGGCGCAAAAGAGGGAACGAGAGTGTCTTAGTGGGAACGGAGTGTCTTAACAGTAGGTTTCCAGGTTCCCTCTGCTTTGTGCGGAATGCAGCGTAAAGCTATAATAAAACAATACAAACCACAGATTAAATATACGTAAATAATTAATTTCATAATAAATGTCCTAAGACTCACTATGGAAACAAGGTGTTTGAAACCGAAACGCTGTGAAAAGGTAATTGTGGCTGCATGAAATATGGTGGCATTTCATCTTGTTCACGCCGTCACACGTAACACTGACTCCAGCTACATACATATATACGAGTATATTTATTTATATTGTATACTTGTATTCCAATCTAGATCGCCTAATCCACTTGAACTATTCATTAATTTTCTAACAAATGTGTACCGCGTTATTTTATGTATTTAAAAAAATCCAGTACAGAAATATAGGCTATATTTGTATTGAAAGCGTTTGAAAGGCAATTCGCATAAAAAAATAAATATATGGCCGAACGATTTAATCGAACAAAACTTGTGTAAATAACTCGTGTTTTTCATGCTGCGATTTATTTTTAATATTCTTTCAGCTCCACGCTGTATCCCGCAGGGTAGGCAGAGGGAAACTAGTGTTAACTCCGTTCCCCAAAATCGCTTAATCGTCAAAACGAGGAAATGGAAATATTACCACAAGTGGGAATCGAACACACGTTCATAGGCATGGCAATAGGATGCAACAAATAGAACTTAGTCATAAAACAGACATTTCTCTTTCTGTTATATTTTGCGAATTAAATATAGAAATATTGAATAACGTATTTAGCTTTAAAAAAAACATTTAGTATAAGACGCTGTCCTACTGCACTGTGACAGTTTTAATTTTGAAAAGTAATCTATAGGTTTCGGAAAGAATAAATTTGAAATATAAAATTACGAATTTGATGCGAAAACGTATGAATTTAGACTAAAAACCCAGAATGTTTTGCCTGAAGTGAGATCAACATATTGGATATACCATCAAATATTTCCCAACAATGACATTATAGAACAAGTATATATTAGAAAGATTGCATTTTTTTTTCTTCACGCTGTATCCCGCATTCAGTACTGTACACAAACCATTGTAGAATGCAATGAAGAATAACAATACAAAAAATGGATTTTCCAGGAGGACAATGCTGGAGCTTCAGTGTCCACAATGGGAAACCTTTTGTGAAGACGTATAAGATCGATTCGTTCTATGTGTTTTATAACAGAAACGGCACGAGACAAAATATTATTATATTTTGTCTTGTTCCCAAAAGATGTATTGCTTAAGTTTTTTTTTATTTATGTTATAGGAAGGGACGTTTATAATATTTTTGTATTATACTAGTAATTGACGACGGATTCGCCCGCGTGGTCAAATATATAACTAAGACACAGTCATGATATATTGTAAGTGTAGAAGGTAACTCTGTCCTCATTAGATTATTCAATTCGAACCAATAGTTAATTAATCAATTAGTTAACCAATAGTTAATCGAGATTAGCGCGTATTAGTAATATTAATATAGATTGTATAGATATAGATTACATACACATACGCATATATAATATGTTTTTCACGTAAGGAGAGATAGCCGTTGAGTGATGAAATCCAGGACAAAGTGAAATTGAGACCACAATTATGCGTACATAGTTAGTTATGCATCGCGGAGAGACGGTGTCAATAAATTATATTAATAACAATTTTAAAAAAGCGGCCAAGTGCGAGTCGGCACGCTCGCGAAAGGGCAAATAATAATGTCTATTGGAAGGTAGATCCCTTAAATATTTATTGTCATAGTGTTTTTAGTACTTGTTGACATTATGGCAACCGAATACATCATCTGTGAAAATATCAACTGTCTTACTATTATGGGTTATGAGATAGAGCCTGGTGATAGATGGATAGACAGCGGAGTAACACAACCTAATGTTAAGACTCTCTGTTCCCAGTTCTCCGACCGAATTCGAATCGCTGCGGAATTCAACGCCATACTTTGTCCACAGTGAGGAAATAAAAACAGTTAATCTCAGTCTCAAGTGGGAATCGAACCCATAATCATTGGTTTTACAGAATATACACAATAGCACAAATAACAATTTATTAAATGTTTAAGATACCAAGTAGAACGACATGAAAGCCGTCAAAGGGGAAATACAGAGATAAACAAAACTTTCGTCATCTTCGAAGAAATGATTAACTATAATCCATTTATGATTAACTATATTATTCCAATTCAAATAATTAAAATGATAAATGATATTTTTGAAAGTATATAATACGAAAGTGATTGTTTAATTGGTATATCTTTATTTCCGAACTAATAACTTGAGGTCATCGTGCCGAAGGGCACCAGTGTGCCACTGCAAGCGCGACGATTGTGGGTTCGTCTTCTACGGAGTAAAGAAATATTTAACATTTTCATGGAATAAGGTAAGCAGAATTAATGACACTCTGTTCTTTCTTTCATTCCATATTAACTAGCGGAACTAAAGGCTACATCTTACCAAACCGAGTAAATGAGAGAGAGAGAGAGAGAGAATCGCACCCACAACCATCTATATGCTGATCCAAAACTCTACGATACTCTGAAAATTTACAAATTTCTATATAATGCAGATCATGCGTGAAGAAATGACATTAAATGAGCAAAGGACTCATAAAATGTTTGAAAATACTATGAAAATTCAATTTACCAACTGAAAAATAATGTAAATAGCACAAACGATTTGTTGAGGGTAGAGTTGAATAGTTTTTGTAGAGCTACACACAAAAGTTGAACATTGCCTTTTACATAAATACGTACGTGAGATTCACTCAGATATTAAAAATGCGAATATTTGAAAGGCTAACCACATTTTAAATTAAAATTCCGCTTCAATTTTCGTTGAGGCCTTATATTAGAAAGAGTTTGTAGGGCTTTAGAAAAATGAAAAATATAATTTTTATTTCTATTTACGTTGGTAATTTATTTTTAATTTGATTTTCTGTATATTATTGTAATACGTAATGACTTGCTATAAGTAAACAATTTGAAAGTAATCAAAACATTATAAAAGTAAATGAAATAATAAGAGCTTTTAAAATGATATTTTGTTGATATTTTTATATTTTTTTGTGAACATTTTTTATAAAGGTTGTGGGACTTCCTCTGCCTCAGGTCTCTGGCACGTCAGGGCGCCGCATCTGTTCGGGCAGCACTTGAGCGTTCTAGGGCAGTCTGAGTCTCCAGTACAAGTGTGACTGCAGACCCACACACCACGCGGGTATTCTGGACAACGGCCTTTTTTTACTGAAAACAAAAGTAAATTAGGAAAAACTGCAAGAAATAAACAATTGGTATTTATTGGATTCCTCATTAAATGAGCTTTTGATGGCATTTTAGTTAAATAAAATTATTTGATATTTCATAGAAAAATTTTTTTTTTTATAAAATGAAAATATTTCGAAAAGATCACAAGTCTAAGCTGGTAATTTTTACGGTACTTGACTAAGGCATAGAAAATTTTGATAAGCGTAGCAGGTACAAAAATGTCATTTATAAAATGCCTGAGAGTTGAAAGACCGTGCTCTCGTCCCAAATTTTTTCTTTTATACTTATAGTGTTGCTGTCAAGCTGTAACTTGTTGCTTGTAAAGCTTCCATGTAAGAACTTTTTTGTGTTCATTTCCAAAATATACATATTCCAAAGATTAATAACGTATATATTCATGTTTAGTTTATGATTCTGTACTGTTTTTCCCAAAATAAAGAATTTATTTATTTATTTATTTAAAATAGAACTGGTCTATTGCGAGTTGGACTCTCCCACCGAGGTTTCCGTACAAATTGCAGGATTCTAGCTTAAATCTAGGTCTAAGATTACGGACCTACAATTTATTGGTCAACAGTACAACTTATAAAAGTTATTAAAAGTTTAAGTTTGCAGGCGTATCCACTATCCACAGTCCACACATTTGTACTACAGATATAAGTTTGATAAGATTATTTTTTTCTATAAAATACTTATAAACTTCGAATAATTATTTCCTTTAGTAAGTTCTGACTTCATGCCAATTTCCACAACAGTAGATCTACGAATTTCATACAAAATGCAGAAAAACGATGTATAATTGCTCCTATATTTTAAATGCTTTGACAATTAATCTTATTTTTGGTCTGCTCCAAAGGGCTTTAGACCTGAATATTAGATGTTAATTCTAGCTTGATATTTCCACGCAATCTCGAGATAAACGGCCAAACAGATTCAATATTAGATATTAGGGGGAGAGCATCTTACCCAAGTTAACGAAATGCCTCTGCGTCATAGCGTCGACACACATGGCTCCTCCGCACGAGGTCGGGCAGCACAGCTGGGTGGAGTTGCAGGGTAGACTCGGTCCACATTCAGCGTCACACTTGTCCACTGACAGTGTGGGTGGACATGATCCGAGTGATTGGGATAGTGGTATTGAAATTGCTGTTGAAATTTAACTTTTTAGTATTGTTATATTGTACAAAATTATTGCATAAATTATGTGTTAACGACTATTAGTTTCATTACCTCGATTTGGTAATGAGGATCCACCACTCAACCCACAATGCTCCAGAATTCGACGGAAAGTGGGGATCGGAAGTGTCTTAATCAAAACGAAGTGTCTTAACACTATCTTCTCAGGTTCTCTCTGCCTCCCTGCTATGTGTGGGATACAAAAATACACTAACATTCGCTGACATCACAATCTTACACACAACTCTAAAGTTACAAAAATTTTGCTATAGGTACTACTTTTTATTTAAGTTACCAAATAAATACTAAAACTCACCTAGTACTACAAAACACAGGCCTAACATCTTACTATAATATATATTAGTAATCTTTATAATTTCCATTTGCTCACATAGTAAAGAGACGACTAAGCACAAACAGCGTGTGACACACTGACCGGATCGTCTTGGTTTCTTATCACTTAACTATAATAATATGTTGTAATCAGATAATTAAGAATAATAAGTTATTTCTCCGAATATGTTATTTTTATTCTTTTCGTATATATAATATGTGTATGAGGAAAGTAGTTGTGTATTTTGTGATACATTTTTTATAGTGTCATACAGTGCCCCACATAAGCAGGGTAGGTGGAGGAAATCTAGTGTCAAGACACTTTAACCCTCAGAAACAAAGCGCACCACTTAACACGCAATGTTTTCAGAATACAGCGGAAAGTGGGGTACAGTAGTATCTTAATGGGAATGGATTGTCTGTCCTGTCACTAGGTCCCCAGATTTTTTTAATGATTGTGCCTAAATAAATGAGTGCCTACAGTTACATTGTATACATAATAAAAGATTTTCGTCCCAATCCCTCGTGCTGCGGAGTAACAGGTGAAGGGATCTGCAGGATTTGCGGGATTAGAAAAAAACGTGCACACGATGTTTCCCGAACATGATCGTTGGGGGTATTAAAGGTTTTGTATAAACGATGACGAGCAGACTAACAAGTGTGGAACCCATATTCAGTTGATATTGCCCATAATCCAGTTATGTTTAAAAATACATACTTTTATTTCTGTTTCCTCTGAGAAATAAACGATTGGATTTGATTATTCCTATGCTAATAGTAAAATATAAATCGATATGAACTTATGATTATTACTTCATAGTTTTATTCATCTTATATAAATATTTAAATTTTGTCCCACAAATATCGGGATCCTGTGGTATTAGAAAATCTTATTCCCGCAAAAAATATATACTTCTGACATATTCTATATAAAATAAAGAATATAAAGCAGCATTTTTTTAAGCAGTGTGTATCACGATGTCAGCATAGATAGCGCCGATGGTGAAAGCCTCCAAGAATATGTAGTACATGACTGATGCGGCACAATAGCTTCGTGTCTTAGATCTAATGCTCTTAAGGGATGTAACGAAAGAAGCGTGAACAATCTATTACATGCATGCAGAGACATGGATATTGGATTACTTTTTGTATTATACCATATTCTTGGGTTGGGTAGAGAATATATGAATAGGTTTTTTTTTCAGAGGGAACGTGGGAACCTAATGTTAAGACATCTGTTCCCATTAAGACACTTCTGTTCCCTATTTTCCTATTGAGTGGGGGGATACCAGAGTGAAGACAATGAATCGCACACTTATGCCGCTACGCTACGACTGGCCTCTAGGGTACGTTCGAATTTAATATGGGTTCATTTTTTCAGGACCGACTCTAGGAAATATTAATATTCAAATTTTACGTTATTTTACAGCTAATACTGAAAAACATCGTACGTAAATTGAATGGGACACATATATGTTGGTTATTTTACTAAATTTCATACAGTATTAATAATATAACATTATATCTCTATACTTTATTTGTATATAAAAAGCAAACACCCACTTGCAATACACCGTTAACATCACAAGTTCAGAATAGTGGCAAGTGGCAAGGTGCAAATAAAATTTTCCCAGCCTCGGCCGCCTGATGAGCTTCCGCAATAGAAAGTATTGGAAAAACGCTTACCGAGTTTTATCGGGTTAAAGTAAACTCGTTATCTACTACAGCTATTCATATTTAGATATTTTGCACCTGAATAGATCGTTTAAAGCCATAGGGAGGTTATGCTGGATGCTTACATTGTATCTTTGAACCAGCAACTGTGATTTGAGATTTAAAGTAAGATATATAGAGTGGAATGTAACAGTATGGTATAGATGAAATATTTTTTTAAAATTATCTTTTGGCCACATAACAATTTAATTTATATATATAGACATATGTATATGAATATAAGTTTAATTTAAGATTTGAAATATATAATTATGTATGTATTGGAATAACCAAAATATACGTTGTAATTATAATACAATTCAGAATAATATTGCTAAAGGTTATCGCTATTGCCTTGGCTAGATACGATAATATTAATGATACCGAAAGGTTATTTTATTCATACAATTTATTTTTCTTCGTATCTACCACATAATTTGGGGAGAACGTAGTGACAAGTCACTTCAATTTCCACTCTCTGTCCAAAATCTTGCCCTGCTAGCACCTTGCAGTGAAATTTTTAACCTACAATCACAACATTCAAAGAAACGTAAGTAGTCCAACAAACAGAGAAATTCTTGTTTATTTTTATATTTTTAACATTTTTAAAGCGTATACCATACTTAGGAATGAAAAAGATATTTCTATGTTTTTTCTAAAAATATATTTATCTCACTCTCAGTAAAATATCATTAAAAACATAAATATTTAAAGGTGACGAAATATGTGTAGATATACAAATCTGGCTACGTCATTTTGTCATATATTTCAAAAAAGTTTCACATTTAATTTTTAATAACCAGTAATTTTTTACATGTTCATAACTAAACTGTCGAATACCTTATATTACAACGTAGCTATTATTTTTTGTCTAAATTAAGGTAAATATGTAATTAACTATTTAATTTATTCCGGTCACAATTGTCAGGTATCCCTCAGGATCCTGTAGTTAACCAACCTGTATAACCATACAGGTGGTTCCAATAAAGTGAAAGTTTTGTAGCTTTTTTTCATATTTTTTTACCCCCGACGAAAACAAAGGGGTGTATCTCATTATCTATATGTCTGTCTGTGACATCGTAGCTCCCAAGCGGATAAATCGATTTTGATTTAGCTTTTTCTTATTTGAAATGGGGACTTGAATATTGCTAGCAATGATTTAAGAAAATAAGTTCAGCTGTTTGAAGATTATCAGCTTGTGTCGGGGGATTTAAAATATCAATTATTGTTCTATTATTCGTGATGACGACGTCGTATTAAAATCGAAGGAACAAGAATATTTAAAAACCTATTGTAAGCTGGAATCAAACCCACAACCAGTAGCATCCCAACCACGCTAAGATAACTTCAATTAATTATACAAATTAGTAAATTTACTGGACAATACGTACAAAAGGTTAAAACCATTTACAAATTCACTTTTATTTGCTAATGAATTACGTTAATTACACGCGAGCGAGCCATCAGCGATGCATGAGATGAACCGAATAAATATAAGTTAACTGTACTTTTAATTGAAATGTTAATTTGTTTGTACGACTGCATGCTTATGTACTTTTGCTGTTTAAAAATGTATTTTTTTTCTTATTAGCTTCACGCTGTATTCAGCATATAGCAGGGTAGGAGCCTAGTATAAAGGACACCCCGTTAACTTCTTTCTACATAATTTTCTAGACGCAGTGTAGGCAAGGGGAACCTGGTAACCTAGTATTAAGACATTCGGTTCTCTATTAAGAGTTCTGTTCTGTTCTCTCTACGCTTCCCACTTTCCCAATTCTGAAGGTATTGTGTAATTGAGTGACGGAACCCAATGCCGCGGTTTGCCTTACCAGAGCGAACAATTGAAATTATTTCATAATATTTCCTCGAGTGGGAATCAAGTCCATAACCTCAAATTTTAAAAATATTTTCTTTTAAATTAATAACACTATTTATTTTATTCATTGAATGCTTAATGATAAAATCTACACAATGATTTTTAAGTGAGACTTGATTGTGTTAGATTTAATAGAAAATGACAATTCTGATTTAGATTCATTAAAGTACCTCTCAATCTGGTACAAGTGTCAACTGATTTTCAAGGTGAACGAGATTCTTATTATAAAGTGTAATTCCTATATTGACAAGAAATAGTCAACTGATATTGTTACAATTAATATTTCAAGTATATTGTTATTTTTATTATGCAATGAAGGAATTAAAAATGTTTTACATACCTTCGCCCATCTAATACTATTTGTAGAAAAAGAAATCGACTGATATCTTACCACATATCTGAACTATTCCATGCAAAAAATACCTGAACCAATAATTCCTTTCAACTACGCCATGATATCTTATTGTTACTTTCAATAGGCATAGAAAATGGTAAATTATGTTTGTTCAGATAAGACACTTATATATTATTTACTTTACTTTATTAAATCCAATCTTTCGAATAAAATGTCTACGAAGAAGTGCTACGATTATTCCGATTAAATGAACATCCCTCCATTGAAATTATTATATTCGGAAACAAGTTCCGAGTAAGAATTTCTTAACTTTATTACGTACAAGAAAATGACCTAAAATGACTTCAAATATTGTTTTTTTGCTTGTGAGCAATAATAATAAAAAGAGAATTAATATGGATATGTATTAAGATTCTTATATTTATTCTTATTATCTATAAATTGCAGGGGGATATGTAAATACATACTAATCTTCTTTATATAATCTATTCATTATAATCATTCAAATACTTCACACTGCATCCCGCTCAATGTAAAGAAGGTAGGCAGAGAGACCTTGGGAACATAGTGTTAGGGCCCTGGGTTAACATAAATACACTTCCCTCATAGACTATAATTAAATTAGAAAACACATTTTTATTGTTTTACAAATTCATCACAGTTAAATTGCTAGGCAAATTTTGATAAAATTTAGCAAAATAAGATACAAAAAATAAGAGTAAACGGAAGGATAGAGCTTACTTTATATCATGCATTTTATATACAACTAGCACATAGTTTCACTAAACAATCCACTGGAGGGTATTTTAAAGGAAGTAGTAGGGTATTTGAAGGAAATAGTACGTACGTTTATGTCAGAAAGATGTTACGAACTTGGGAACGTCAAAACATGTTCCATCGAACCCTTTTGTTCTCGTGGGAAAAATTTATCAATGGCTTTCAAATTCTTGTTTTCTGAAATATAAATGCGCCAAAAGTGCTTAGATGTATGTATGCGACTGTTTTTTAAACAATTAACCCATATAGACCCGCCGTGCCCAAATGGGTACACCTACAATAGTACCCTTGTTTTTTTTATATTTTTATTTTTATGCAGTTTATGTCTAGAATTGTAAAGATAAGTAGTATATCCTTATGTTGTAGCCGTAAAATCCAATTAAAAATTTTTTACAATCGTTCATTTCGTGCCTTTTGTAAAGCTGTTTCACGAAATCTGTGAAGGCAAAATGTAAGTATATTTATTTTTAAATTTTTCTTCTAACTACATTTGTTTTGGTACAAAACATACTTAAGTACTTAGTATTCTATGTAATATAATTACATTTGATTAGAAAAGAAGAGTCGTAATAGGACAAATTCAACTTTTACGATGCTGTCCCCAATTGGGGCCAATGGGCACATCAGAGGTCAATTTTTATGTTTTTATATGCATGTCCATCCAAAGTTCATAATGACTTTTAGGATATTTAGCGGTGGCAATGAATGTAAGGGTCTTCAAGAAGCAATCGCAGTTGTAATTATTGAAGAAAAAGACTTCGGCGAGGTATATTTAGTTGCGCTGCCTCTAAAACCAGGTGTGGTAATCGACGAAGAAGAAGATGTAGATATACAAAGCACTGCTAATCTGCCTGCTTACTAATAGAAGCATTTATCAACCTTTTGCTAACAGACGTAGAGGAACCGTAATCTTGAGCAACCCCGTTGGTGTAAAAGTGATCCAACTACGACTAATATACAAGGTCGTCTTGAGAAATTTAAGAATTGTTAAAAGATGAAACTCAGCAGTAAAGGATATGAAAAGAAAAACCGAGACGATTTTGATTACTGCTTTTACCAAGTTAACTAAATTTTATTAGTGCGAAGGTTTTATTGTGTGGTATGGGAGGGGTTGATCAGGCTGATCAATCTTTTTACCTATATAGCAATGCTGTACGTGGCTCAAAATGGTGGTGGGTTTTATCCACACATACATAGGATCTTGCTGTTGCAAATTCGCGGCACCTGCACTTGCTAACTAATATAAACAGGATAGATTAGCTTGATTTTTTCGTTACATCGCTCGTTACGATTTAAGAGACGAAAACATCAACGTATTTATGCGACCAGCAGCTTCTGCAGTAGCAAGTCTGCAGCACCACGGGGTAGACCACTACTCCCAAAAATTTTGCTAGCAACTGAGACGTGCAATGTGCCATAAAAAAACGCGTTGATAGTGTAAAAAGTGTTATAAAACATTTCGTGTCACAAAAATAGTTTCGAAAATTTAGATACTACATGTGCCCATTGGCCCCATTTAAGGACGGTATTTTTTTTATATTTAAATAAAAAAAAAATATTTTTTTTTTTACGTTTTTTCTTTTCTTACATCGATTTACTGCTAGTTTGGCTATGGGTCTAAATGGGTTAACATCAATTTGTCACGAAACGTATTTACCAAATATGAAGGATAAAAAATAGTCACTAAATAAATATTCAACTAATTTATTACAATAAAATCTTTACAAAACTCGTCATGCCCTTATTTTAATTAAAGCAATTTAGTTCTTAATATATAAGGCTTAATATATAAGGTTTTAGATTTATATACTTATTTTACTTATTTGACTTTTTTGAAATTGACATTTTGGATAGACAATCAAAGCCTAGTGTTATATCCCTCTATTTTATTTGTAATTTTTTTCTTACTGTTAATAGTTAATAACTATATAAAAAATACATTTCACTAAAAAAATATTACAAAACTATAAATAACTACAATTACAAAATTATAATACTTAAATAAATCTAATTTTTAATAAACTGATCGTCAGTAACCTTGGCCTTGGCTACATAGCCGTCCAACCATTGTTCAATGACTGGTAGATTTTCCGCCGACCACTTAGCTTCTTCCCGTATATTCCTCATAGATTTCTCAATGATATGTTCCGCTGAACCAAATTCTCGTTGATGCTCTATATAAAGACTGGAAACGAGGTCTAAGCCAGCTTGCGTTGTAAACTGTGATGTTGCTGACGTTATTAGATTATCCCATATGTTAGTTTTGCTTGAAAACCTGTGGAATAACATTTACTTTAAATATATATTTTTTATGTTAGAGGAAAGAGGAACGGAGTCATTAAGGACTACGTTGAACCGCAAGAGTAAACCGCGAAAGGACAAAGCGAGCAGACAGAGATGAAATGAACTCGCTCAGTTCTAGGGAGACGAGCGAAGTAATTACAAAACACAAAACTCTTCGTTGGTGGAAATTTTAACATTACCCGCTCTTTTCTCTTTCGCGATGGAAACCAGACTCACAAAGGGAATTAAGATATATGTATATGTATTTATTTATGACATTATTAGAGTAAAGTATTATATATGTATAGCGTCATACACATTATTATTGTAATAATGAAGATAGTTTATGATCACTACAGCATAATTATTTATAATGTAAAATCATTTGGAAATCCTTAATGACATATTTCATTTTAATATGTACTTAAAAACACTGATAAATTAAAATAATGGCCATAGATACATACAAATTGGTTAGTATGTATTTTGTCCAAATAAATCAAAGAAACGTATCGGAATTAAGAAAAATAATTAAGTGGCGGAATTCAACGCTAAACACAGCGCTTTGTAGTAAAAAGCGGAAGAAAATTTAAATATTCCAAGTATATTAGAAGAAGAAAACGTTCTTCTACCATTAATATTTAAATTTAACCATATTCAAATAAACGCATCACTTACTTTTCCTTAAGAATATCCCAATGGCTGCTAAGGAAATGGAACAACGTGGTGTATCCATGAGAATTACCAGTCAACATACTGAATATCAAAAACAAATCAGTTTCAGTGAAATTACCATTTCCTTCCAAAATGGTAATATTTAGTAATTTTTGTATTTTAAACTCTTCTACTGGGCACCCGGCGAGTGTTTTTAAGAGATACGTTCTTTCACTCTGTTTTCTCGAGGGCGGGAAGTTGATCACTCTTTGAAGACCGAAGTCCCATTCTTTTTGGGTGCCCCATTTAAAGACGGGGCAAATGTATTGATTGGATATCCTAAAGAAAAGGAAAATAACATAAAATAATACAAAATATATACTGACAGCACGCATTTTGCCTTTAGACACAAGACCACTAGCCACTAATATATGAAGACTAAAATAAATTGTAATAAATAAGGAATTTAATTTCTCGCCATTGTTTACAACTCAAACATTCAACATTTTTTAGCTTCACGCTGTATTTCGCATATAGCAGAGTAGGTAGAGGGATCCTGGGAACCTAGTGTTAAGACACTCCGTTCCCATTAAAGCAATGCCGTTCCCCACTTTTCAATTTTGTAATAATTATAATTTAACTTTATTTTTTATTTAACAATATTTACTATAATAATAACATACGTATACAGTTAAAGTACCATATATCCACAAGTAACAATATATTAATATAAAAATATCATAAGGGGAAAGTAAACCATTTCGTATCCAGAATAATATGTGACATTATTAATGCTTCAAGCACACGAAATAATACTCCATATCTACCTCTTATTTACAAAGGAAAGATATTGCATCTAAAAGAAACAATAATAATGGTTGGTTATTCTTCTAAGATATTAAAATCCTTTGAATAGTAGGAAAATGATATCTGTGATGTGTTGTTTAACATTTTTATCTAATTAGTTGTGTCGGGCTAAATAATAGGTAGTGATAAATCACTTTGTTCTGTTCTAACTTCCTCTGTTTATATTGGTACGGTGGAACAGCATCTGATATAATTGCGATAGATTGCAAGGGCTTAATTATTTTCATCGCGATGAGTCTACTCAGTCTTAATACTACCTAACATGACACAAATATCAGTCCACCTCTCAGATTGCTCTATAGGTAGGTATACGGAGATTAAAACGAAGAAACGAATCTTATCATACTCACTCAACACGCAATGCGGGGAAAACGGGGAACGGAGAGTGACTGAAAACAGGATGGTTTTAGATTCGGTCCCCAATTGAAGGATTGAATTATTTAATAGTTTCATTTAATCGCTGTGGTAACGAGGGCAAGCGCAGTGTTGAGTTCCACCACTCATACGAGTCAATCGAGGCAACGTCTCGAGAATTCGGCGGAAAGTGGGCAACAGCAGTGATTGAATGGAAACACTAGGTTCCCAGGTTCATTCTGGCCTGCCTGACTACCCTGCTACGAGCGAGACACAGCGTGAAGCTAAATATCTTTTCTAAAATATACCAAATACTTACGGATTTCCTTCGTCAGGGTTAGGTGCCTGCATCCACTTGGCATATTGCTCTTGGGCCTCCAAAATACAAGGTTTATAGCCAGCCTGACATAAGAAGGTTTTGCTTAAAGAACGTAGATTCTTCTTCCAGTTCTCTTCGTCGTCCATAACTTCTTTTGTCAACTCATCGTACAGAGGAGTTAGTAGTATACGAACGTATGCCTTTAGAAATACAAAAGAACAAATGTTTAATCTCAATTAATCGACTTGAATAATAGCAATTAGCGGTTTATTGATATTAAATTGTTAAACTAAAACTTATTTAAAGCTTTGGAGTGCTTTCTATGACTCTTGTTTGATACAAACAAATCGCTTTAAGATGCGAGGGCAGGTTTAAGAACAACATATCCACGGCCCACCAAGGTAATCAATGAGTTATGCCACTCAACACGCTATTATAAATTTGGGCGGTGATAAGAATCGAGAATGGAGTGTCTTGACATTACGTTCTAATAAAATTAAAAAAGTATTATTGTTATTACGTTTTCTCTGCCTATCATTATATACACGGGAGAAACGCTTCACACTTTCAAAAATGGTTATCGCAAAAGCTCTCACCGTGAATGAAAATAAAATACTTTCACTTATTTTTTTACAATTTCCAAGTAAAATGTTCCAAAATAAAATGATTTCGTAAAACGCTTTTCCATATCGGATATTAGAAAAGCTAAACAATGCTATTTGTATTTGTGTTTTTAATATTCGTAAAGCAGTCCTTATTCAATTCTTTATCGGAACAAGTTCGCAATAAAACACCGCGCTCTAAGCTGTATAGAACGATAAAAGTACGAACATTCACTGATTCAGAAGCAACAGGATTTTATGTCTTAAACAAATAACGTCTCTCGATACTTTTATTGCGATTTTTATTGGTTTTTTTATCTATTTGTTATATGACACTTCTTAACTATATATTACTAGCAACCTGCTATATATTTTATAAATAATATTAATAAATTTATTAAATTTATTAATATGCATAAAAATATTAATAAATTTAATAAATTTAATAAAAACAGTGACCTCCATCAACATAATTTAAGAAATAAAAATAAGCTTGCTGTGCCCTTCTCTAGGCTCCATAAAGTATCTCACTCATTCGTAGGTCAAAGTATACACTTTTATAACAAACTTCCAAACGACATGGTTAATTTATCACTGAACAAATTTAAAAAAGTGGTAAAGCACAGGCTCTGCCAAAAAGCATATTACTCTGTTAAAGATTATGTTCGCGATAAAGATGTTTGGAAATGAGTTGCTCTATTTCTAAGTTAAAATTGTTAATTGTAACTTGTAACAAATGTTGGCATTTAAAAAGAGTGGCCATGAGTTTCTTTGCCTGTATCTTCTCATGAGCTCAACCATTTGAACGGGCTTTTTTCAAGTCAAAATTGCACATTTTTTTTTGGTTATTTTGTTGTATTTTTTTCTACTTTTATGACATGCCCAAGTAAATGTTAAGCATTTTTATGGAATAAAGATATTTTGACTTTGACTTTGACTAAAACTACGAAAGTACATATATTTACTAATCTGAATTAGGTTTCGTATTCTAAGAACATTATTACTTTTAAGACCATATATATACATAAAAAAAATTGGCTGAGAACAGGGCATTGAAGTATCTCATTAATTCCTCCACCAGGACCTACCAGAACGTTCGCGACTTTCAGTAATGACCAAAACGATGAATATTTTTATTAGTTATGTAACACAATTTGAATATATTTCGTTAGTAGAACCCTGTATTGTATTTTAAGCTTAATATTAATATTTAATATTTAACGCACGCATCCAATTACCGAAAGTTTAATTATTCTCGCCAACTATTAAGCACTCTAGTGGTAACTTATATAACACGCTAATACATCGAACTTCCTTAATAGGTACAACTTTATGTAACTTCTTGGTAATTCAATCAAGTACTAATAAAAACAAATAAATAAGTACTGGGTAGCATCAATAAAACGCTTTTTTAGAAAATACATAAAAACTGAAAGTAGCGGGATATGATACCGGCCATCTTGGAAACTGGGATGGATCTTTGATGGAGTAGTGTGGAAATTATACTTTTAAAATTAAAAAAAATATAAATTCTCTGAGTATAATAAATAAACATATTAAATTAACTTAACTTTCTTTTTTATTCACATATTTTAAAACTTCTGACCAATTTTAGCCGACCATACCAGAAAATTATTAATTAAAGCAATACAAATAATAATAATAATAAATGCTTTATTAGTAATTAAATGTTACATATACACTCTAAATAGACACTCTAGATTAGACAAAATATCTATATTTATCAATGAACAATGTATTATTGATTTAAAACAATTATTTTTTTAAGTTTTTACTAAAGAAACTAAATCTTACCCTAAATTTATCTTGAATGCACGAACAGATATGCCTTCCGATGTGATCGATCATCGTAAACACGGGATCCCATACTAAATGGTGCCTTTCTTGTCTCATAAACAATGTCATATTAAATGCTGTAGCGAAAGATAATTCTCCCGCATATGCCAGATTCCATGCATCGTGAAGTAGTTTAGCACGAGTCAGTTCAGGGATTTTAGTGCGACTCTCACTTTGTAGGTAAACGGATAGAAGATTCCAGTTGTCCTTTTCGTAGTTGACCGGGTATGGCGCTGGAATATTTTTTTCTTTATTAATCAATATACTAGTTGAGGCCAGTGGTGCAGGGGTACAAGATTGTGACTGTAAACACGACAGATTGTGAGTTCGATTCCCACTCTAGGAAATTAAATATTTCATATTCTAATTTTTTCGCTCTGGTATTGAGGCAAAGCGTTGAGTTCCACCATTCAACACGTAATGCTTCTAGAATTCGGCGGAAACTGGGGAGGTATGTGAACGAAGTGTCCTAACACTAGGCTTTCCATGAAAAATATGATAACTAGTTATCAGATAAAAGATATTGTTGGAAATATCAATTCTTAATAATCTACCCAAATATACCTATTCAAATTCTATATTTAGATGAATTTTCTCTAATAAAAAAAACTTACCAATTTCCTCCGGATTAACAATAATGAAATGTTCTTTCCCAGGCAATTCACTAAGATCTAATTGCCATGTATTCTTCAACCAAGCTACAGGCGCGGTTTTGGTGAAGTCCAGGTTGTCAGCTCTCGCCATTACGATGGGTGCCCACCAGAGCATTTTGTTAGCGTCTGGGACATCATGGGGACGTTCACGGAGGTACACTTTCTATTTTTAGAGAAAGATTTATTTTTTTAGACTTATTTATAAAAGTACGCTCTGGTATTAGGGAATACCAGAATTATTATGGGACATATCATGTCTAAACTTTATACATTTATTTATCATATTCTTTTCTTTCTGTCGTAATTATTAAAAATATTTAATAATTAAATATTTTAATACATTAAAATAAAACAATTGTAAATAAATCCCCTACTCACCTGACTAACTACAGCTGTGTTCGTATCGTAGTTTCTCTTAACACTAATCAAAGGAAGTCTATCCTTTTCAATCCAACTCATTGCTATAGTTTTTATATTTAGACCTTCGGGTATCTTATTGTCGTCTACGGCCGCAGTGTTTAAGGCGTTCCAGATATCATCACCGGTGAAAGTTTTGTATTTTCTATGGAAAGATAAAAAATTATATATCTTTATTTCTATTTTCTTTTTCTTAACTTTACGTTGAATAGCAATGTAGGAAGATGAAACCCAGTGTTAAGACACCCCATTCCTTACTTTCGTCACGAATTCTTGAGGCATTGTATGTTGAGAGGCGGAACTCAACGCCGCACTTTGCCTCGATATCAGAGCGAATACATGGAAATACAAATTTAAATAAATATTTCATTTCCTCGAGTGGGAATCGAGCCAACCACCAGTCGCGTTTTCAGTCACATTTTGTACCCCGGTGCCACGACTAACCTCTCCCATAGTCTTTTCTAGAATAAACATATATTGAAATAAATAGTAACAAAAACTTTTTTTTACTTACTTTGCCTCAATAAACTTCCTCAATCCCTTCTTAAAGGTGTCACCACCAATAGTATAATTGAACATTCGGAATAATAGCTCAATCTTAGTACAAGCTGTTTCTTGCTTCATACCAGTTATTCGTGAATGTGGATAGCGTTTACTGAATTCGTAGTAGAGGGAGTAGAGGACCGTCATCGGCCACTTCCCTTCCATTTCGGAACCTCCGTTTATCTGAAATAATGTATTTATTTATTTAATGGTTTAAAATATTATGTACAAGGCAATCACTTAAAATTTTATATTGAGTTTATATTTAAAAAATTGTCGTAATTATTCATTACATTGTTGATATGTTAAGGTGGATGGAAGCTATCTTAAAGTTATTATATTAATTGGATAGATTTCATAAGTTAAGATTACTTAGCAATAGTACTTACAGGCATTACATTTTTATATTCTATTTATATTCAGCTTCAGAATGTATCCCGCACATAAAAGGAGAACCTGGGAACCTAGCGTTAAGGTACTCCGGTCCCATTATTTATTTATTTTTTCCGCAACTTAACGCCGCGCTTTACCTTGTTACCAGAGCGAATTAATGTAAATATAAATAATTTAATTCATTAGTAGGAATCGAACCCACAACTTGTCTCATTTACAGTCGCGCGCTTGTGACCCTACGCCACAACTGACCTCACAATGTAATAGTAACACAAATAAAAAAATTAACCCTTTTTATAGAGAAGGTTTACCTTAAAAGCAATTTCGGCAGCTAAATAACCAACGAGTGCTTTATTGAGGTGAGCGTCCGACCACCACGCGGGCGTCGCGAGCGCTCCCAGCCACTGGTACGAGATTTCTTGTGCCAATTGTAAATAACCTTTCGTACTTAGATCACTTTCCCTTTGAACAAAAGGTCTAAATTAATTTATATGCATAAAAAAATACAATAATAATACGAAAAAAAAACTTATCGTAGAGGTTCCTTGTGTGGAATGTGGGGGAGTACCAAGAAAAAATTTTTAGAAAACCTTATGGGAAGAACAAACAATGTTCACGCAATAAACAAACGCACTTCTATAAACTTTGCATCCAGACGCAAATTAGGATTAAAAATGTTTAAAAAAAGTAGATAAATTCACTCTGCTCTCTTCTCTCAGCACATGAGGAGCTTAGTATAAAAAAAGAATGTATTCTACAATATAAACTAAAATTCTTCTTTAACAAAAAAATATATACTCACTTAAATACAATTAAGCCCCAGTTATCCGCCGGTTTTATACCTTGATAATTAGGTAACGCTACTACATCCAATTTGCGTATAGGAAGTCCCATTTGCCAGAAAGCTGCCACTTCAGAAAATACTTCGGCCACTCTAATGTTTAACCCTTCTAACGCCTGGTGGTATTCGGGACGACCCCACACGCGAAGTTCTATAAAAATATATATATTTTATTATTATGCAAAAATATATTTCAAATAATATAAATTTTGTATAAAAGATTAAGTCGATAAGTAAGTTAAGTTTAAAACAGCATACTTTATAATTATTAGCTTATCCAGAAATGTAAAGAATACAAACCTGTAAGAAAAATGTTACCTACACCGTTCGATTTTTATTAATATTTCTTATTAATAACGATAAACAACAGATTCTAATATATTTTACAACTTTATATTATTACATTAAAAGCCGCAATTTCCTATAATCTAAAAAAGCAAATTCCCACTCTCGAAAAGTACATACGACTCAACGGAAATTGTGACGCGTAGAAATATGCGAGAAATGATTTTTAATTCTGAAGCAAATTGACATTTAATCTCAACCGTTCCGAAACCGAAAAAGTGGAGTCACTTTTTCGGTTTCGGAACTCGAGTGCCTACTGTTTTTATTCTATTTGACCTGAATTTGAAACAGGTAATAACGATTTTTTTTAACGGTCTATTTTGCCCACCTACTTTAATTTTTAAAGGGTCATTTAGATTATTTTGTTCACAAGAGGATGACTTAAAAAACATGGAAATTATTGTTATTTATAGAAGACAAATTTGGTACCATACACTTTTTTATCTTAGATAAATAGATTAGATAGATAGGATAGATTAATAGATTTTATCATAGAATTTTTATACGAGTTTCAATCAGTAAACTGGATATATTTTTAAAATTATCCAATGTTATATTACTTATTTTAATATATTTCAAATGCATCTCTTCCTAATAAATATCATTCGACAAGAAAGAATGCTATTTATTAAATATTTTTATATTGGTAAGACTGTTAATCACACAAACAAGAAGGAAAAGTATTTAGAAACCGGAAACAATCCAAGAGGCGCGGGTCCCGCTACGTCAAGATTTTTGTATCTTATTTTAGTATAATAAAAGCTGATAAAAAAGTATTTTTGAAACCCTTTCTTTTAAAGTTTTATGATATTTCACCTTAGGCCCAGGAAGAGGAATAAAGATTCTGCTCATTAACAGTATTTTTTAAGAAAGAATGTGTGATGAATATATTACAAATCATAACTAAGAAGCTTAAAAAAACTGCGAAATAAAATACAAAATTCCTTACCAAGTGTGGTTCCATATTCGTCTTTATACTGTATTGGGTCGCTGAGTGGTTTCAGATCAGCTATAATTAAGCCGAGTGTGAAAGTAGACATCGGAGGAGTCCTCTTAAAATGGACTCGCACTGCATTTGGTTCACCATTGCTAAATAAATAAGAAAATACATAAAATTTAATATAATTATATATAGTATTATATACTTCATATCTTTTTCTTATTTTTTAAGTATTTTTATGATTTAGTGATTTTTTTATGTATTCCACATTATGGTCATCACAAATCTTATCTCAATCTTCTCTTAGCAAAATGGAAACGAAATTCTTCTCATTTTTTAAAAAATAATATCAAAACAATGTGTATCATATTACAATAACTACCGCATTTTATCTTTATCAGACAACCGCAAGAGGCGGTCAGTTTATCCGATATGTTAACCGCAAAGCTAGCGTACAAGTGTCAGATAAAGTAATTACTTAAAATAGATATAAATTTAAGGATTTTTTTTAACTTCACGTTAAGACACTCCGTTCCCATTAAAGCACTTCCGTCAGCCACTTTCTGCCATATTCTGGAGGCCTTATTTGCCACGTTACTAGAGCGAAGTATTAAAATATTAAATAATTCATTTCCTGGAGCTTGTCCCCTGCGCCACGACTGGATTCATCCCAAATTTTACTAAATAAATAGAAAATATTTATTTTAGAGATTCATAATCGACATTACGTAATGCCATAACAAATTTCAGCGTTAAATTTCAAGTAATTTCAAGTTTTGAGTAAACAGTTGACTCGGTTTCGTCAGATGAGTAAATAGCTTTTTATTTTGTAAATACGAATTAAACAATAAAAAGTTAAATCGAGATTTCAGTTAGAATTTTTTTTCTGAAGAAGAAAATTTTAGGTAGGTTTAATTTTAAATTACAAAGTTAGTACTGCTTCATGCTGTATCACGCTCACAGTAGAGAGAACCAAGTATTTAGACACTCCGTTCCCCACTTTCCGCCGAAATTTTGAGGCATTGCGTGTTGAGTGGTGGAACTCAACGCTGCGCTTTGTCTTGACAAAACAAATTTTCCATTTAAATCTGAAATTTCATACTTACATATCCTCTGTTCTTCGTATAGGCATATTACTCAAGGCCACCATACTACGTGGTCGAATTACGGTCAAATCAAAGGGGGCTTTGTATCCGGGCTCGTCGAAACATGGGAACATTCGTCTTGCGTTGTTCGGACGTAATTGAGTGGCTATTACTGTTCTATAAGAAGATAGGATTTCGGTATCATTTTCTTTTTTCATATTTTTGTTGGCATATAGAAGGATAAGTATCAAGATATCCTACATAAAGGTAGATAAAATATCGATTCATAAGTCCAAAAAAAAACATTACATTTTAAATATAAACCATCTCGTCCATGTCTTTGCTTTCTAGTGAAATAACAAATTATATAAATAAATAATAAAGAGTAGTAAATTATAATTGTGTCAAAAAATATTTCAAATTGTTTTAATAAGGGTAGTTCAAGGCGAACCGTCGTTTAGATAACCCCTAGCTAGCATTGCTAGCTCTTCAAGGCAATGCGTTTATCTGTCATTTTGTGCTAAAATCGTTACAGGAAGTTGGTCCATAATTGTTAGAAATATTTCAAACTAAATAAAAAAAAAATCAAAGATCAAACCAGATTTGAATATAATAATACGCTTTTGTTATTTTTTTTTGCTTATTTTAAAGATATATATTGCCAATTATAAAAAACCTTATTATTAATATTCCGTTGGTGTGAAATTCAAAGTCACAATTAACGATTTATTCAAACAATCTCACTGTACGACAAAATTCTTTTCTAAATAGTGTTTTTTATAGAATATACAAAAATAATGCTACAAACACTAACTTTTTGAAGTAATTTATACTAAAAATCTATATTATTGAAAATTCATCTAATACTTAGCTGCAACTTACCTTTCAAGTTCTTGATCAGTTATATAAGTAGTTTTAAAGAAGGCTTCAGTGTAGCTCGTCTGCATGCTGCCTTTGAAACTGAAGTTTATATAACCTATGGATGTGTTGGACACAGGTGTCTCTAGAGTCAGTGTAATTATTGGTTTCTTAACATCCATATCCATACTCTTTATTGGTATTTTCTGTAATGTTGTCCTGTGGGAATATTTTAAAATAGATATTTTATTAGTTAATGTGAAAGTAATAATATGTTTAGTTTTTTTTTCATTTTGCAAAGTAATGAGGAGTGTAGTGCTAAGACACTCATTTCACAATTGGTCATTTTTTTAAATTCTGCGCATTGTATGGCGAGGCCAATTAATCTCTTTTTTTTCTTAATTTTGTATCCGACAAATAGAAAGATAGATAGATGGACAGATGGAAAACCTAGTGTTAAGATACTCTGTTCCCGATTTTCTGTCAAATTTGAAGTGTTGAGTGGCGTAAGTCAACGCCGTTATCCAAGCGAGGAAATGCTAATTCTAATAATTATAATTGTATTTTTTAATAGTTTGAATGTGTACATTTTCTCTAACCTCATATAGCTTATATTATAGAGCTTGTGGGAGAAAACGTGTATACAAATATCATGATAATGGAAACTGGCAGAAGGTTGAGGTGGGTTTAACCTCATAAAGTCATTGGATTTACGCGCGGGATGACGAGAAATATTTTTTACGTATTGATATTTTGTATAGTCTTTTGTTTAGAAGCTATAGTGTTACATTTTTTGTTATAACATATGGTAATACATACGTAAGTATAAATATGATGGTATATAAACATAATCCTGACAAATTTTTTTAGTGTCACGCTGTATGCCACATGTAGCAGGGTAGTCAGAGGGAGCCTGGTGTTAGAACACTCTGCTCCCTACTTTCCGCTGAATCTTGGAGGCATTGCGTGTTGAGTGGCGGAATTCAATGCGCTATTTCATTACGCCACTAAATGAATAAATGAAATATTAAATATTTGATTACCTCAAGTGGCAATCGAACTCACAACCTACTAACCTCACTAATAATTAATCTATATATATAAAAGGACTTGTCCTCACTGACTGAGGTAAGACGCACGCACAGCCGTAACCGCTGATGGTAAAAAATTGAAATTTGGACAAGTGTTTACTTTAGTAATCTGGACATCCACTAAGAAGGGCTTTTGAAAAATTTTAACTCTAGAGGGATGAAATAGGGGTTGCAAGTTTGTATGGATTTTTTTTTAAATCAGCACCGATTTTTATAAAATTTGAAATTCAGAGTCTTAAAAATATTTAATTGAACACGTGTTTCATGGTTTTTTAGAATTCACCCCCTAAGGGTGCAAATAAGGGGTTGAAAGTTTGTATAGATTTTTTTTTAATCGGGACCAATTTTTATAAAATTTGAAATTCAGACTCTTAAAAGTATTTAATTGAACATATGTTTCATGGTTTTCTAGAATTCTTCCCCTAAGGGTGCAAATAAGGGGTTGAAAGTTTGTATGGAAAAATCTTTAAATCGCCACCGATTTTTATAAAATTTGAAATTTAGACTCTTAAAAATATTTCATTGAACACATGTTTCGTGGTTTATTAGAATTCACCCCTAATTACGCAAGCGAAGCTGCGCGCGTCCGCTAGTAGCGTATAAAAAGGAAAATATAATCCCATTTACAAAAAGATAAACAACTTAAAAAAAACTATACACAAAAATATACATTCATTACAATAATCAAAGTCGGACTTACGAGTTGATAGGCACGTAGACCTTGACTTCCGCCTCAGTGATCTCGATCTCGTGAGCGCAATGCACAGTAATTCTATCAGAATCCTCAATCCAGGTCACGTTTATACTAACATGACCTTTGAAGACCGCATCTTCGATGTAGGGCTCCAGCTCCAGACGGTAACCAGTTGGATATACTGATTTGTCCAAGCGGCTCTCCATGGCCAGCCCATGGGCGTTGTTTAGGTCGATGCTTCGCGTTTTGATTATGTGAAGAGGTTTCATCTATTTGTTGGAAAGAGGTTAAAGTATTTTTAAAAGATTTAAGTTATTTGAAATTTTTTAGATCAGTCCTGATGCAGCGGCACAGGCATGCGATTGTAAACGTCAGAGGTTGTGGATTCGATTCTTACTCGAAGGTAGGCTTCTTCTTACTCGAAGGTAGGCTTCCCAGGCGGGATATAGCGTGAAGTCATAAAAAATAAGAATTTTGTTAGTGATGTTTTTGGATTATTAGGTCGAGCTGCAACTGACTACGGAACAAATCTAAGAATCAGAATTACATGCACTTCTAATTTGTTGTATCATCATGACACTTGGAAATTACATATAGATTAGGTGACAATACAATTTTATGGTACCTACCACAAAGCTGGTATAATGGTGGAATTGGAAGTTGGTTTGATAAAAACGAAAAAAGTGTGTTTTTATATTTTTAAACTACTAATTTATTTTAAATTCAATTATTCTGGGAAAAAAACCCTTCGTAGTCACTCTAATCCCTTCGCATATTACTTTCATATTTCACACATGTGCTTAAATAATAATAACTCTAGTAAAATGTAAAACAAAATTCAAAAATACAACGTTAGCCAAAACAATAAAGTAAAATGTGAGAAAATAGAAAATTCCAGTGTACTCCGGTACTGCGAAAAGGAAACAAGGTAAACATTCTAAACAGTCGGAACACAGATAAACTAATTTCAAAAAGACTAGCTGACTGAGCTTTTAGAGTTACTGAAGTAGAAAGTTAAAATCGAATCAAAATGTCCCTTTCCTTAAATTTTAGAAGATACAAAGAGAAAACTATTCATTGAGGCCGTCGTAGCTCATGAGACTGAAAAACGCAGCGGTTGCGGGTTCGATTGTCACACGAGGAAATTTATTTCAGATTCTCGTTCTGGTAATGACACAAAGCGCAGCGTTGAGTTTCGCCGTTCAACGCGGAATACCTCGAGAATTCGGTGGAAAATGTGCTGAACCAACTGTTATAAAATTCATATGGCACAACCTATGGCACTATACGCCTTTTTTAGTGAAAAATAATTATTAAAATCTATACAAATTATTAAAAATCTGACTCAATAAAAACATTAAACATAAAGCGCTCTACTACGCCACGATATCCTCATGCCAAATTACCCATATATGTAAATAACGTATCCCCTGAAAAACAGACCCAATTAAAAGACACCTTTAAAAGACCTTCCCGAAGGTTATTTCCAGCGACGCTACGCTAATAAAATGAAGCGTGTACCGGGATGACATCTAATAATCTCAAAATAGATATTTAGCGTCGTCACTTGTCAGCTAACGAGGTTAACTCGTACTCACGTGTAATACATTGTATGTTAAATATTATTTACTTGGTAGTTCAATTACTATGACAGTATGAAGTGCAGAAGAAAATGGAGTTGCAACATGTGAAAATATTTTTTTTTATTAAATTTTTTTTTTCCAGTTTTACCCTGTATCCGTCACATATCAGGGAACCATAGGGAACCTGGGAACTTAGTATTAAGACACTCCGTTCGTTATTAAGACACTTCCCATTCCCTTTTTCGGCCAAATTCTTGAGCCATTGTGTGTTGAATGGCGGAAATCAACACCTCAAGTAGATATAAATATTAATTTTAATTCAAGGCAAGCTCTACAATGACGTCACAAATTATGTTAATAACACTTTACCATATTAAATCGACGATACGTGAGTAACCCATTGTAAGACAAATTACTGTGTCTAAGAATCACTGTGTGATCTAAACGCCTATGCACTCAAACAGTCACTATTGCAATTTCAATTAACTTCCGCGTGATCTCACTTACTAAATAATTTATCTATTTATTATATTAAATGTATTAGCCCAAGATCCAAAGACCTACGTAATTATAGCAAAGTTGAAATTTTCAGGACTACTAGTCTAATATGTAGGACTTTCCAGTTAGTAAGTATGCACACAGTCTTAAAATTTCAGCTTTGTTAAAATGACGTAGGCCAGGGAGCCCTGGGATCTCAGTCTATATTATAAAACAAACAAGTTTGTTGGTTGAATACGCTAATCTCAGGAAGTACTGGCTCTATTTGTTTGTTTTTCGTGTTGGATCCGTTTATTTATGGAAGCAAGCTTTGCGTCAATGGGGTGAGGCCTCAGGTAAAAGATAGTCAATTATGTTATATATTACCAAAATAGAACAATTTTGGTCTGATTACCGTTATTGTTTATGTTGTCACACCATTTATCTTTACGTTGTATTACGCAAATACTAAAGAGAACAGGGAGGCAGTAGGTAGAGAAAATTTAGAGTTAAGACCGTTTTTATTAAATTTATAATTGTTCTGTTACCGGAGTGAGTAAGTGAAAATAATTCATTCCCCTAAGTAGCAATCGAACCCACAACAGTCTCGTTTGTCGTCAAACACTGTGCAGCTGTTCTTTGACGGCCAGTTTATTATCACATCAGTTTTGGCGACAGTATAATATTGAATAGCACAAAGACCCTCTAACTCACCTTATCCGGTGGCATGCAATGACACACTGTCAGCCACGCGAGCGCACAAAGGAGAATCTTCATTTTTGATATTTCTATATAAAATAAGCAAAAGAAAAATATTATAATTTAGAATGTAAAATGTATGTTGAGTTCAGAAATTTCTCTTATACACAGAAATTTTTCATATTCTCGTACATAAATTGTCTGGCTGAAAAGACACTTCTGCTGATGTAGACACTTATTAAAAACACCTTCAAGACATTTACCTATATATAATAAATTAAATTTGTATATTTTTTCTAAATTTAATATTTTTCTTTAAGTCTAGCCGGTGATAAAAGCTTTTATTACAGGCACAAGTAATAAATAAATTGTTTTTTAGTTAAGAAATATTTTCGTAGAGCAATCATTTTTTTCCTAGAAAACTAAAATCAAGTAATCACCTTTATCTCGTAAAAACTAAAAAGCTTTCTCATGTTGACAACACTAATAAACAGATACTTCAAATAAATAAGAATAGAAAACATTATGATATAAATGTTTTATTGTCATTTCATAATGTCTACAGGACCAAAGTAAATGATCACAGCTTTTCATATGTCACAAATTCTGCTAATTTTTAATACACTTCTACTTTGATTCTAAAAAATATTTTATAACATAATATTAGCCAATATTATACAAAAAATCATAACTTTAATTGTAAATGTTATAAAATATTCTTAATACATTTACTAGATTCTTCTTATCCTTTCCAAATTGGCTGTGACATATTTTAATGTTAAATCTCCTAATCATTTTATGTAAGGCTACCTTACTTAGTAATCTGGGATAAGACCCGAAATGAATGTCGCAAATATCACTAAGACTCCCAAAAAATATAACTTCTTAAGCTACCCAATTTCTGATTATCTAATCTAAGGCAATAGAACTAGGACACCAAGTGTTACTTACCAGTCAGGCCGTAGAGGCGGGTCGCGGGCGTATGAACAGAGAGACCAGCTTCCCACTCAATTGGCCCAGGATATAGCCCATTTGCGCTGACGACACTGATTGTCACGTTGGTATTGTCAAGTGTTAGCGATAACTTGCTGTTCACTGTCATAATAGTGTTGTTGTTTGGAAGTATTGAGGATGCAGCCAAAAACAAGTGCTGATCAGGAGATATAATGATTTAAACACTTAGACTTATTTCCAGCTTCTCGCTCTATCCCGTGTAAGCGAAGGGAACCTATTCTAAAGAAACTGAACCAACGTTCATGTCACACTAAGTAGACATCTCAGTTAATTAATAAAAGTGTCAAGAAATAAAAACAATACTGTCATTTTGTAAATAACTTCGTACCTCCAGATGAGATATAATAATAAAGTCTGCATACAAATTTCTTATTAACTTATTAACGCTACAACTGACGCAATTTCATAAAAAATCCTAGTTTTATGATACCGAGTACTTACTTTCTGGTTAATTTTTGTCATTGCGTATTAAGTGGAAATCAACAACGCGCTTTATCTACTAGAGGCGAGAAATTAATATAATTTCAACTAACCGAATGAGGATCGCACCAAAAGCCGTCAAGTTTTACAGTCAGGCGCTGCCCTCTGCGCTACGTTGGATACATACGAGTATATATTGAGTACGTATAACAAAGCAGAGAAATAAAACCCCATTGTGATATCAATCATATTAAAAACTTAACAACTTCTTGGTTGCAGGTGCAAATTGTAATCAGGATCATCATCAATCATTAATATATGGTAAGACATATTGCTGCGTTTGGATCCGCTTTAATGAGCACGCAATAAGATTTGGGAAAACAGAAGCTTTTTATAAGGTACTCTCTAAGCAGCATCGTAAGACGTTCCAATTTCTTAGCCCAAAATTTAAATGTCCGGAACACTGCGAATTCTTTTTTAATTACTCTTTTTGTTATAAGTTACTAATAATTCGTAAGATAAAAAATCTTTTCCTGAAGACCAATTCTGGCAACGCTGTCTATAAGTCTCTACTGGAAAGTAAGCCTGTCAAGAAATATAATTAGTTAAGAAAAAATAAAAGATTAGATAAAGCTTTCACATTTTAGTTATTAGTTCGGATTAAAGTTCTTTTTGAAACTGCAATTTATCAATCACGAGCGAGCCCTACAGGATTATCAAGATTGAGCACTAACAAAATTAATGTATTTGGTAAATAAATATATCTAAATTGATTTTTTTTTTTTATTTATTCTTAGTTTTTGTTTGGTGCTAGTACTATTACGGTAATGCTTATATTTATTTTCTTAAAGTTGAAATCGAATCCGTACATGACAGGTGCAACCCTGTCAGAGTGTCGATCAAATGTAAAATTAAATTTTGCCATATATTTATAACAAAATTTAGTTTTCCTTATTTGAAATGTAAAACTTACATAATATTAGTATTAGTTGTAGTCCGTCGTCGTGGTATAGGGGCACAAGAATACGACTGTAAGCGCGACGGTTGTGGGTTCGATTCCCACTCAAAAGAAAGCAATAGTTCGTATTTTCGTTTCTTCGCTCTGTAAACTAGGAAAGTAGAAAACGGAAGTATCTTAATGAGAACAGAGATGTCATAACACTAGGTTTTCACGCTCCCTCTGCCTACCATGCTACATGCGGGATAACAGCGTGAAGCTAAAAAAAGCACGAAGATTTTTTTTACTATATATTGTAAGCATATTTTAAAAATAAACTGCAGCTGTTTATATAATAACTTAGGCAGCGTATAAAGTAAACAAAAATGAGTCTAGATTATTTACATTGGTCGAATAAAGACTCGTTGTTTGTATGTGCATACAATACTGCGTGGATTTTCCGAAATAGATACCATGCTCCATATTACGTATGGTTTATAATTTTATAAATATAAATATATATATTAAATAATAATTATTATACAAAATACATAAAAATATGCAAATATTTTAGTAATTTTAATACTTTAGTATTTTTAATACGTTGTGGGATTTTTAATTGTTTGTCTGTTTATTGCGTGTGATGGTTCTGGGTTTCACTAAATATTATTCGAGAGTGCTTCTATAGTTTTTTTTTAGCATCGTGCTATAGCATCCCGCATATTGCAGGGTAGGTAGAGGGAACCTGTAAATCTAGTATTAGGACACTCCGTTCGCCATTTCCCATTACCCTACTGTGTGCGGGATATGGCTTGAAGCTATTTATACATCTAGTCTTATTTACGCTTAATAATACAAAATATACCTACTTAGCATATTTATGTCATATCTTCATAATATAACTAGATAAGTGTTCCTATAAAATAACAAAGAGATTATATGTCGTAGGTACAACGCCTTAGGTGAAGTCACTTCTATAAAGGAAGATCTCATTATTCTATGATTACCCCCTAACTAGCTAGTGGCTAGATACAATCGTGGGAAAACAGTAATTGCATATATATATTATATATTTTATAGTAGTATATAGTTATGAAAAAATTAGAAAAGTAGTCAAATTTGATACAAATATTATCGAAAATTAAATATACTACCGATGCCGTCGTGGTGCAGGGGCTCAAGTGCGTGACTGTAAGGCAACGGTTATGGGTTTGATTCCCACTCAGGGGAATGAATTAGTATTTATTAATATTTTTATTACTTCGCTCTGGTACCAAAGCACAAGCCCAGCGTTGAATTCTGGCACTCAACACGCAATGCCTATAGAATTCGACAGAAAATGAGGAACGGAGTGTCTTTACACTAGATTTCCTTTAACTAACCTGCTGTGTGTGAGATACAGAATATCGGTAAAGAAAAGAAAAACTATGAGCGCTCCTCTCCCAATTTTCCACTCAATTTTCGTGACGAGTGGCGGAACTAAACGCCGCGCTTTGAACCACGAAGATATCTGATCCTAAAATAGTTTTAATTCACCTATAAACAAAGGCAAGTAAACAGAACAAAGCAAGCAACACTGAAACATAATTAACGAGTAATACAAGAATGATACGTTAATCATTAGTATCGAATTAGTTCGGCATGTTCTGATATCATAAACGAGGTATCTAATTAATGGGTATTATTTACACCACACACAAAATAGGTTAGATAATGCTTAGAGCATTAATTAATGATAGGAGAAAGTCGAATGTAACGTTTAGTGCGGAGATAGTGTTTTTAATGTTAACAGTAAGTGCAGGTTCGATTTTTAATAATAGTAGGAGAGAGTTCTAGCATTTGTTTTTATTTTTTAATATGCGATATTTTTTCATTGTTATATATAAGTACAGGGGTATGTGTGTATATTTCAATGATTTTAAGTCCCGATCGTTCAGGAGATAAATCTTCATCTAAGGAATAAAATGCAAAGCATGGGATTCTTTTCGCCGTCAAATACGCAATGACTATAAAATAATCAAAATATTTGGTATAAGTTATCTTTCTTCTTCTTCCTCCTGGTATTCCTTCCTTGGGTTTCTGAGGAGTCTAACTCCAAGGACAGACACAGCAAGGTACATCCATCCAGCGTAGTTCCTAGGCCGGCATGCAACGTGGCTATACCACTTCCACATCTACAATTTTGTGACGTGAAACTCCTAAGTGTGCCGAGATATGGCGTCTTTCCTGTATCCAAGATATGGTTAAAAAGTTCAGTGAGAAATAAGCATTAAGCACATCCAGAGAGCCCAACGATGTTCACGTTTCGATCGGAATATCGTCAGGTCCCACCGCTTCATGCGTCGAAATCAATGACGAGTTTCGTCAGGGATTATTGGGTATCTTCTTCGCATTAGGTTATTCCACACATTAAAAAGAGATACGTAGTAAGCGCCAGGCAGTTCCAATAATGTAACACAGATTACTTAGTATAGACCCATTAGACAGACTATATAGGATATGTAGCTAGCATATTACTATCATTACGAATCGCATATAGGTAACACACTGACGTCACCTCACAAATCGTCTAACTAAAATGATACACGGAAAGGCAAATATTATCATATGGTTTATTCATAGAAGTAAATATTTCAAATATTTATATACTACTTATCGATTTCATGGGATTTAATGATTAACAGGTAAACTCCGTAGTTAATGGATGATGGGTATCCTATAAACTAAATGGTTTTATATAATTATCTATTACTATCATCATTTTAAAGTTTAAAAAAAATCCCCGCTATTTTGCTAAATATACTAAAGATCAGATTTTTTTTCAACATTTTTCTATTATAAAAAAGTTTTATGCAAGTGATTTTAAGCATTGTCGAAAGTGTCCGTTGTCCTTCAATGACTTTTGGTGCTGGTGTCGAGAAGAGCGTGGTGCTATAGTAAGAATATGATTTTTATTATGATTTTAATATGATTTTTATTATGTTTATTAATGATGTTTTAATTTACTATAACAATTACTGAAACAATGATTAACATTATGTGTCATTTTAACGGTAAATTTTAATGCATTTTAAATTGTCTTATATACTTAGCTAATCTACCCACCAAAATGCTACATATAAAAACGGAGAAAAAAATTATAGCAAACCTTTAATAAATGTATATTATTCTACAGAATTATATTTAAGCTTAAAAAATAAAACATTAGTACTTATTAGATAGTTGACATTCAACCTTCACTGCGACCTTGGTGACATCAGGACCTTAGAACGAGCAAATGCGTGTAATAAGTGTCTTTTGTCACAACAGCCTGTGATTAGGTTCTAAGTAAACGCCATGAACTTACAATATATTATTTACAGTAATTGTTTTTGATGAGTAGATGCATTTTCATAAAAAAATACAATCGAATTGAGAACCTCCTCCTTTTATAAGAGTCGGATAATAAGTTATAATAGGTTGTGTGAAATTGGCGGCGGAATTTGAACCTGTGCCTTTTGGGAAACCGTCCAATTTGCAAATTTCAGGAGGGAAATTACGAATTCGTTACGTTCAATTTTTTTTACATTTTCTAAAAGAAATCTCCTTTTATTTCCTAAGCGTGGAATGACTATATCTTTATACAAACATACAAAATATATATATCTTCCTATCATTATTTTTTTGAAAACTAATTAAATGTATATAGTTACATATATGAATCACAGAAAAATTTAAATCTAAACAAACTTTTCATAAATTATATTATTATTTATAATGTATTAGTGACGTACTTAGTATTTTGTTTATAAATATATTTGTCGTTTAGCAAAATAATTTACCTCTATATTCGTATGTATGTTTAAATGGTTAGAAACGTCATTCATGTTGCCTTATCGGTTTTGCGTCACGAATAACCAAATATGAAAATTAGTCAGCGCGAATTATTTTTTGTCTGTATTTGGCAGAAAGTGGAGAACGTAGTATTTTAGCACTAGGTTCCCTCTGCCTTTTAGGTTCCCTCTGCCTATCCTGCTAGGTGCGGGACACAGTGTTGAGCAAAAGCGACACATTTAAAGTTAACAAAAAGATTCCAGAAAGTGGTATGAAATATGATTTTTATGTAAGTAATATTGCGTCACCCAGGTAAAAGATAAGGAAAAAAAAATCTCTTTCAAGCACAAAATTCTATCAGATTATCCATATCACATATTTCACCTTTAAGAATATACTTAACTAAAGGGAAATAAATATTACTTGAAGACAGATAACAAAAAAATTAAATTATTAACGATACTATTAAAAGTATATAAATAAACTATATACACTCACTCACATACATTAAGGCGAAATATACACCTGTAGATATAATTCACTGTAGAAGATTAAGGCAATTCAGAAGTTGAGGAGATTTATGGATATGGAGACAGAAGTAATGAAGGAGGCCTGTATCACAAAACAACATGAGCCGATCTCAAAACTCTGAGGATAGATTAAATAGTTAAAAAGTACGGAACCCTAAAAATAAACTTATGTAATTTGTGCCAATTTTATATTAATAATATTTTAGCCAGAACATATTTCTTAAATGTAAATAATAACACTAGCTGCTAGAACTACATGTCTTAAATCTTCACACTATTGACGGACTAAATTAAGACAATACGTAATATTAAAAATAAACTACACCAAAATCCACGCGAAAAATAAAATTCCAATGCATAACACTGCACAAACTAAACAAACAAACGCACATTTTTCACACCGTAACTAATTACATACAAAGATACAGTAATAATAAACACTATTTTCTATACGTAAATATTATCTTTGGCAAGACACTATGAAATCAATGCGATTTAAATCAAGGTCGTATTAGTTTTGACTATACATATCTTGTAAATTTATGTTATACTATTTATAACTAAATGAAATATTTACTTATATTAAAAAAGACGTTACGTTATACGCTTTATAGAGTCAAAACACTCCGTTCTCAACTTTTAGATCGAATTAGAGACATTGCTCATAACTTAACGCCGCAATTTGTTTTATTAGGTCGAAGAAAAGCAAATCATTTAAATGCACATTCTCCGAAAGCGCGGCTTTGAGTTACGCCACTTAACGTGAACGTCTTTAGAATTCGGCAGAAAGTGGGGAAAGAAGTATATTCATGGGAACGGATTATCTTAACTCTAGGTTCCCATGTTTCCTCTGCCTACCGTGTCATATGCGGAAGACAGCTAAAAAAAAGAATCTCCAGAGTGGGGATTGAACCCACAACCATTACGTTTACAGTTAAACGTCGTCCAAGCACCGTCTGTCACTATTTTACAGGTATAACGTAATACTAAGCCAGACGTGGACGTATACAAATACAATGCACACATTTGCCGCGCGCACGCCGATTGATACATTCGCTCAGTTTACCTCAATATTTGTTTATTTTTCTGAAAATTTAAAAGTGATTTTCTAGTGATTTTTTTGTGTATTGGATTTCTAATACTAAACTGTAAGTAATTATTTGTTTATTTTCGTATTTATGATTTATTTTTGTATATAAATACATCGATTGTATAGACTAATTGATTTACTAATATTTCATATAATTTTAAATTATCAATTTTTCATTTAAATTTGAAAATATATGAATTATTAAATATATATCATTTAAATAATAAAACAATATTACTATATACTCATAAAAAAAACAATTTTATACATATTGTAATAGAGAAAATAGATTACTACCTTCGTTTTAATTTCATTTTCAATAGTAAAACGTATGTTTAATGACTTTAAGACTTTATCATGTTAATGTTAATCGTGGTACAGTTACATATAAAAAATTATATTATATGCAAATATACTAAAATAAAATGAAAGTAACTTTATAACAATACTTCGAAGTTACTTGCCTGTTATAATTTTATGTAACTGTATTTCTTATCGTGTTATTTTTTTGAATGGTTAGATTGTTTTATAAATAAAAGATTAGTTTTATTTTATTCTAGCGATCCCCTCGCGGCGTTGTCCGCTAGATTACAAAAAATTAAAATAAATAAGCTTCACGCTGTATCCCGGCCGGCGGCCTTTATATTCTACAATATCTATTTTAAAATAGTAGGTATAGTTAAACAATACGCTTGTTAGAAATATTATTTTTCTTTGCAAGAAGACGCTTATTTGTCATGAGTATATATGATCCACTTCTTATCCTCAACCTAGATGAGGATTCATCCACTTCTCATTTAAAGTACCCAAAATATGCTATTTTCATAATTATTATCCACTCCCTAATTTCATATTTTAGTATGAAATCTGTATCTTAGTATACATGCATTTTCAAGATAAGGTTTGTAAGTTATATTTAAAGTTCCGCCTATATTGGAAATGCTATTAATAAAGGAACTTAATTTTATATAAACTACGGCATTTAACTTTATTTAATTTGTAATAAGTACTGAAGAAATTCATCATTCATTAATAATAAATAACCAAAAAAGAGGTTACGTACGCATGTAGTTACCAACGGGACAGGTTGTGAGTTCGATTCTCACTCGATGAAAAAAAAAAATTTATTTTTTCATATCTTCGCTCTGGTAACGAGGCAAAACCCGGCGTTGAATTTCGCCACTGAAAACGCTATGCCTTCAGAATTTGCCTGAAAATGAGGAATGAGAACCTCCAGCCTCCGTCTGTAATATACAACGTGATGCTAAATAATAATAAAAATATCCACGTTACATTTTCTTTCACAATTACATTTCTTCATAAATCTCAATCTCTCTATTCAAAACATCTCCATAGATTTATTTGTTTAATATTAAAAGCCATAACTTCTCATAACATTGTACATTGTACCACTAACAAGACGTTCTACGCCCGACGAGCGGTCAACTAGGTCATTTTGTGAGACTCAATTTAAAAATGTTGCAATTACTTTAGAGTCATTTTTAAGCCATTTTTAAGATTAAATATTCATCTTTTGTCTGTTTTGTTGTTATTCATTAACATAGCTTCCTAATGATGACAGTTGGAAATTTCTATTTATAAATCTTATTTCGTTAAGACCACAGATTATTAATTTAAAACTAATGTCTTTACTTTTATTATTTTTTTAATTAACGATTCCTCAGATAAAAAAGAATATGAATTTATATAAAAAACTAATTATTACTAATAATTTGTCGAACAATTAATTAAAATTTAATAATGCTTTAGGTGCTTTATAAAAATAAAGTGTCATTGAAATTAAATATTCCGTAATTTGAAGTAAAACTGGCCGATAAATATCCAGACCGTTAATGAGAGAACGGTGACGGTAATTAAAATCGAATTATTCTTATCAAAATGCCTTCGAGCATAATCGATACCGCTGTTCAATATACATTAAATTTGTACCGCATTTCTAAAGAAATATGCCTTTCTTAATAAATTATTTTTTATTTTCACGATCATGGTAGGTGGCATAGTAACTACGTACCTTTCATTGCATAACCCAACGCCGCGCTTGCTTAACCGAAGAAATAAAAATAATTGAAAATATATACATTAAGTCGAAATGTAATCAAACCCATTACTATCGCTTGTAGAAGCAGCACTTCCCAATTGCGCCACGATGTCGTTAATATTGATTGCAAAAAGTAATAAATCGGAATACTCTAAAATAACAATGCTGAAATCTGATGATAACAAAATTTTACTAGTAAAAACTTGTAACCCAATCGAGGTTACAGATTTAATTGGCCGTGACAGTTGAGACGTTGCTACTTCTAATATAAGTAAATCTTTTGATTCAATCTCTAAGTTAATTTTACAGGGATTGTGAATAATTAAAAGAACCTAGTGTCAAGGCACTCCGTTCGATTTTAAGTCATTGTGTGTTGACTGGCAGAACTGAACCTTATTTATTGGAGCGGGGGAAAAAAACAGTTTAAAGTCAGACATACATGACCTTAAAGAATATTCAAATGTTTTGTAACTACGAAACGTTAAAATATTCTTTATTCTCTGATGTTGTGTTACGCCATTTATTAAGTCTATTCTTCGATATATCACGCTGTCCACGCCCACTTCAAAATGAGAAACACCATATTACGAAGTAAAGCAAAATAAAACTGCAAATTCAAATACAAATCTTTTTTTGGTATATCTAACGATTATAAATTAAAATGATAATAATTGTACTGTACTCGGTAAAAGTACCTAAGTATGTGTTTAAAGTTTCCAAGTCCCAAAACCGGTCTAAGACAACAAGAAGGTGATTTGTAAGGAAGTAAACGATGACGTCATATCCCAATTCTCGGTAGATGCAAAAAAATTCGGAATTCCAATCTTTCGTGAATCACGTATAAAGAGAAAGGATTTTCGGCATAATTTAGGCTCTGGGGATTACCTTTGATATATGACGCTTCTTAATTATAATATAATCTAATTATTGCCAAAAAGATCCTGAAGTTACCTGATTCATCTAAATTATGCTTAATAAATTTATTACTTTTAATGTAACTCTGCTGACCCTGATATGCGGAATAAAAACGCGAGGTTTGGTAAATTTAATATTATATAATTTATCAATTTCAATAAGCAGCTAAACGTGTGTGTAAAGGAATTTAAGAGGCCGATGGTCTATTAACATTTTATATTTAAATTTTAAACTCAACGCTAAATGTCACTGTCAAGGTCACCCATTCAACCGGTCGCAGCGTCACAACTCACAATACACACTAAACATTTACTTATTGTGCTAATTTACAATATTAGAAACTAGATAATAGTTACATTTTATGTTATGTAATAGAAATAAACATTTTTTTAAGTATAAACAATTCTATTTAAATAAGCAATTTTGACTTTATTTTTATTACTTGTCTAGAAAAAAATTTTTTGTGTAACTTTTTTAATAACAGCCATGTCATTTTTATCTGTTATATTTTTTAAAAATCGATATTCAATACCTAATTCTAAAACTAACAATTGTGCATAATATATTCTATTATTTTATCGTTTTTACTATTTTTTATGTTAGAACAAAAAGCAATCAGAAATGGTTAACCGTTGAGATGTCGTGTTTATTGTACAAGCGTTTACGTTATCGCAATAGCCCGCATTGGATTCGACACGCACGATATTGACGCCATTCGACCAGCAAGCGTTCTATTATAACTGTGGATTGCTATTTTTGTAACTATCAATTAATTATATTTTGAATAAAAAAATATTTATTTAATTTTTTTTATCATGGCTTTCGACGGATTCACGATTTTTACTAAGCCAAGTAAAAATGTCTAATAATGCTATGAAATTTATGTTTTGCTTCAATACATGAAGATTGTCGATTTATTTTAAAATAAAAAATATATAAAAAAAAATATCAACCGATTTTGTATAGAGTTCTAGTCCTTTATAAATCTAAGGTGAAAGACGAATATTTAATAACTCATGAATTATATAATACTTATATTACATATCGCAAAATCAGACCATTACAAATTAAGGAAGAAACTTAGATACATTTAAATATACCTTAAATATTGCGTCAATCAAAACGATGTAATCTGTCTGTATTGCGTTGTAATAGTACTGCCCGATGTGGGTCAACTATTATCAAACATTAGATACATAAGCTTTAAAAAAATTTGATACGTAGTAAGTATTTTTATATAGTATTAGATTTATTCATCTTGAATTATTATTTACATCTAAGTTACAATTTCAATAGAAAACATCAATAAAAAACTTTACCTAAATGAATTGTATCTTTATCATTATAAGTATGTAGGTATTGCATCCTCAGAACAAACGTGGCCTAAACCAAAAAAGTACAACGCTTAGGAGATAGCCTAGTTGCCTAGAGGCTTTTTATTTTGGGTTTTTATTTTAAGATTTTAGAAAAAAAAACGAATTGGCGCTAGTGTAATTACTTCATTATCAATATTTTTTTGTGATAGATATTAAAATCATGTGATAGATATAAAAATATTAAACACTGCGTTGAGTTCCGCCACTCAGCAGCAGTGTTTCGATTTGCTGATTGGCAGGTGTTCTGAGATGCCTGCTTTTAGCGGGATACAGCATAAAATTATAAAAATGCCATTAGAAAAATAATCTCCCCACACATTTGTTCTAAAATAAATCCATTAAGATATCTGAATCTATTTTAAATGAAAGTATGTATTTCTATTACAGAAATAAACAAGGATCATGTCTATATCAACTAGCCGCCAACAGTTCTTGGCGTACGATACTCACAACGAAGATATACAGTATGGACGAAAAGGAGGCATTTTTATTTCTACCTGTATTTGTATAAGTTTTATCATATTTGCAGTATTAATAGCAGTTCTTATTGGTTTAATTGTATATTACATAACCTACTTAAGGGTAAGTTAAAGTTATGATTATTTTTAATTTAAAATTGTATGTAAATGTTTATATCTATGTTATCTACTTTTTGAGACATCACATGCGAGATAGGAAATGAATTATTTTGTAAGTATTATGTAGTATATATTTATCGTGAACTTATCAATGTGGCCTTTGACACAGTTAGAAAAAAAACACAATGTCAAAATAAAATAGTTGACAGTGACATATCAGATAGTTCGATGCTTACATTGGTGGGACTTACAAATTATAATTTGTAGTTACAAATTTTTTATATAAAATGTTATACACAATTAGATAAATCTATTTTAATTGACAATATGAAAATTTTTATAATTTGGATTATCCACCATGTGTCGTAAAAGCATTTAGTGGAATTACCAAACCTGCGTCAAAGTTAATATTATTTAAACAGTGCATTATTAAACGCTAAGCTAAAATGTTTATTATACGGTTATTTTGTTTTGTTTTATACTTAATGGTGTGTGATAATAAAAATGTAAGTTCCTTTTTTTGGAGATAAAATACATAAAGCATGAATTTGAAGTGTTAATTTAAATATAATATAAACTAAACGTAATTTTTTTCAAACTTTATTAGTAAGTTATTATAAAATTAGTATTTTAATTTACAGATATCACAGAAATCAAATGATTTCTGGGATGAAACAGAACCATTTGGGCAGTCTGGTAAACCTTCACCAGATTTGCGCCTCCCGCCTCATGTAGTGCCAAACTTTTATAGATTAAAAATAAAAGCTGATTTGGAAAAATCTACATTTAATGGTGATGTTTACATAACAATAAGAGCAGCTAAAAAAGTCAAAGAAATCATCTTGCATTCGAAGAATTTGAATATCACAAAAAATATAACACTAACTGAACCATTATATGAAGAAGTACAAACTTTTTACTCTACAAAGTTCAAACGAGAAATAAATACTAATAATACCATACAGGACAGTAATACAATAGATGAAAATGTAACTAATAGTGTCATAGAGACAGAAACTACAACTTATGTTCCTATAGACACAACTACAATATTAGACACACAAGTATCACATAGTAAAGTAAGGAATATTAAAATAACTTCAATGGAATACAGTTCTGGAGATAGATTGATTTTATCACTTGGCTCTTTTCTTACACCGAAAGTTGATTACACTCTACAGTTATCATTTTCTGGCCAAATATTGAACTCTTTGACTGGTTTCTATAAAAGTTCCTATGTTGAAAACAATACAGATGTCAGGTATTTTTTACTTTAATATCATTCAATAAACTGTAACAAAATGTATTTTTTTTTGTAAATGCAATTGTTTTGAACCACACTCAATAGAATGAATTGTCATTACTTCTCTGTTTTAGTAAGAAAAATGCAATGTTACTTACTACTCAATAAGTTGAATATTGGATAAAGTAATATATATATAAATATCATAATATATTTAAAATGTATCATTACTTATACATATTTCCTTATAAAATTTTACAGGCAGCTAGCAGTAACACAATTCGAGCCTACTTCAGCTAGAGCAGCTTTTCCATGTTTTGATGAACCAATGTTCAAAGCAAAGTTTGAAATAAGCATAGCTCATACACAGAATGTGTCTGCATTATCTAATATGAGGGTGGCTATGGAAGAACCAATGTGAGTATATAATGTTTTATTAATATTAAGCTGATTATTAATTATAATTTGTGAAGATATTTTTTATATGTATTATGATTTTAATGCTTAGTTAGACAAAGTTTTTTGTCGAACATGATCTATTTATAGAAAATTTTGAAAGTATATTTGTTCAATATATTAACAATAGAAAGTTAGGTAGGGTGTAAAGAATATATTCACATAAAATTATAGAATGATTTTTTTAAAGTAGTCAATAATGTAATTTTTTAACAAGTATATGTTTATTAGATTAGGTTGACAATGAAACTTACATGTTTAAAATGTTTGTTATGTATTAAAAAATATAGATAATAATATAATGCTATGAATATTATATTATTTTTAACCTTGTACTGGAATTTCCTGTTGTAAAAAATATGACGTAAGTAAATGATATAATTTAAGTATGCCCAAATATGTATGACCATCTTATGTTATAATAAATATTTATATATAAATAAGATTATTAGAGAAATGATATTATTTGCTAATCTCTTTTTAAGCACCTACTTTTAGTATTATCTTAGCTTCATGCTGTATTTTGCATTCGGCAGATTAGTTTAAATGTTAAGACACCTCATGCCCCACCACCCCAATTATGGAGATCTTTCGTTTTGAGAGACGAAACTTAAGGCCATATTTTGTTTTGTTATTTGAGACGGGAATAATTTACCCGGAGTGGGAATCGAACATGCTTTGATAAAACAACCATTTCACAACTTATTTATTCCCGAACGACTCAACACGCAATGTTTAAGGGGGAAAGTGGATAATGCACTTGGTTTTCCCTGCCCACGTCGCTATGCGGAAAAACGGAAAGTTTTTTATTATTTATCGTTACATCTCTAAAATATAATTCCAAACTTTAATAAAAACCGATTTGTCGACATCATTTAAAAGCTATATTTAGATATAAGAAGACCATCATTATATTGTATTTAAAATATTGTTCTAAAAAAACAAGGAAAACCATAATCTATAGTAAAACAGCCAAGTCATTTGGACTAATGCACTATAGAATTTAATGAGTGCACTATATGTAAAAAGATACATTAGTATTTTAAATACGAAACGTAATTTCATACTGTATAAGTGATGATAGTGAATGGTGATCGATATTAAAATCGATATTATAAGTCGTTTCTTCATTGTTGGTTCGATGAAAAAGAAGAGAACGCAAAGAATTTCGTCCTAAACTTATTTTTACACCTGCTAATGGCGTAGATTGTTTCACTTTCCTCCCAATTTTCGAGACATTGCGTGTTGAGTGGCCAAACTCAACTTTTGTTACCAGAGCGAGTAAATTAAAATAATTCATTCCCCTTGATTGAAATCGAAGGAAAAAGGTCTGTGGTCTAACACTGTGCCGCTTTGCTATGGCGGAGATACTCTTAAGATAAACAATTTTAACTATAAGTAGCGGCAATAAATTATATTAAAACTATTTTTTCCAGTGAATCAGAACCAGGATGGCAATGGACACATTTCGAAAGATCAGTCAACATGTCTACCTATCTTGTTGCCTATATTTTATCTGATTTTAAAAACGTAGAAACTAGTTATTTAAGTAAAGATAACATAACTAAGCCGATTCGCATTTGGACGCGGCCTTCTTTGATTTCCAAAGCTAAGTACGCTTTGGAAATAACTCCGAAGATATTGGCCTATTATGAAGATGTTTTTGGTTTACCTTACGCTTTGGATAAATTGGATCTTGTAGCGATTCCAGATTTTTCAAGTGGTGCCATGGAAAATTGGGGTTTAATTACTTTTAGGTAAGAGATTTTTTGAATATTCTACGAGCCAAAACAATTGTTACTAGAAAAAATTACAAGACAAATAAATGTGTTATACATAATTATGTATGTAATACTTTATCGAAAGTTTTTTTATCTGTTACAAAGATTCCCAAAGTTGAGATTAAGGTCGCAAACTTCATTACGATACGATGAGTAGGTTTCTTAAATAAAAAAAACTATATTGGAGAATATAAATAACAATAGATCGACATTTATCAGAAAATTTACAGAAAATCTTAGAGCAAACTTGGGGCCTTTTGAAACAATAGATCGACTCAAAAGGCCCCAAGTTTGCTCTAAGATTTTCTATAACACCAAAACACTTCTATTTCACACGCTGCCTACAATTTCCAGAGAAACGTCCCTAATATTCGACGAAAAAAACGGCCTACCACGCGAAAAACAAAACGTAGCTATCGACATAGCTCACGAGCTGGCGCACCAATGGTTCGGCAACCTGGTCACCATGGAGTGGTGGACCGACCTGTGGCTGAACGAGGGGTTTGCCACTTACATGGAGTATGTGGGGGTTGATTATGTAAGTTAATGTTTTTACTTTCTATCATTCTTATTATAGGAAAACATAAACTAAATTGTCATTAAGGTAATCATGGTTTGGGACCGTAAATGCGATAATTTTGAGGAAGTCATTATATTTAAATTATAATAATTTTCCTTCCCTTTCTTTTTTATTGATATGAACGGTTTATAATATTAGTGTAATATATAGGGATTATTTAAGTCCATGTTCTCTATTATCTCTTTCTCTCATTATTATTATAGGAAAGTATAAACTAAAGTGTGTATAGGCGATAGTTTTGGATTTTATTAACACTCGAGGAAATGAAGTAGTTTTTTTATTTTCTATCTATTTGTATTATTATTAATTTTGAAAAAATAAAAATTAGCTTCATCCCCACTTCAGCCTCTGCGCCACGACTGCCCCAATTAAGATCCCGTTTCGAAAAATGGTAGTAGTTATTGAATATATTTGTTACCTCGATTTAGCTACATGAAGTCTGCATTATCTGCATAATGTAATTCAGGATATTATAACTCTAAAAGATTAATAAAAAAAGACAGGAGAGGATTAATCTTAGAGAATGAAAAGTGCTAGTTGCCCCCTAAATAGTGATATATCACTAAGTTCTCTTTTACATCTTTCCCATACAGAAGTTTATTTCTAAAAATTAAAAATAATATTTTTTTACCAGATAACTCCCGGATGGAACATGCTGCAGTCTTTCACCCAAGACAAAATGGACCTGTTACGTACGGACGCCTTAAAAAATATATCTCCCGTATCTAGGAAAGTTATTGATGCATCGGAAATATCGCAGAAGTTCGATGATATATCGTACTCTAAGGGCGCTAGCTTGATAAGAATGTTAAACCATACCATATCTAGTAAACTCTTTCATGAGGGACTTGTTATTTATTTGAATGAATGGTGAGTGGAGATTTGTTTTTAATTTGTTTAAAACGTAAATGTAAAATTAATATAATTTTTAAGATTTATAATTAATTTGTATCTCTGTGGTATCCAACCTACGATACCATCGAGATACAAATGATTTCCGAAATAATGTATCAGTACACATTATTTCGGAGAATTATTATAATATATTTTTTATCTCACTGCTCCCCGTTTTTTATCTCGCTGCAAATGATTCGCCACTCCACTCTTTAATTTACCAAATAAAAGTTGAATACGACTTTATTAACTAGAATAAACAAAAATATTCTCTAATGGAAAATCGAACTTGTAATCATCACATATAATCTAATATTTTTAATTATAACAATATCGGAATAGTAATAACATTTACTTAATCCAGGAAATACCAAAATGCAGAGGAGGACGACTTATGGCAAGCCATGTCGAAAGCGGTAGCGGGTTCTTCAAATCTTAAAGGAATATCCATAGTAGACTTTATGAACACGTGGACACGACAACCCGGTTACCCTGTTGTTAATGTGTATAGAAATTACAGTGGGGATAGTGTTAGTTTTCAACAGGTAAGTGGTATTTGTTTTAATATTTAACTTAATTTGGTTAACTCTCCGTCCGTTTTTTCCCACCCTCCCTTCGTTTCCCCCTGTCCGTTTCTTTTATTTTGGAAACCTGATATGTCAAGTTGCTTTGCAGAAATCCGTGGTAGTTTAAAAATTTTACTTAAAATGTGTAGAAATCGCGAAAATTAAACACCTCATTATGAAATTGTTGATATTATGGATCACTACCAGCAAGTTTTTTAATTTCTACTTACTCGTCTACCTGCTATAAAAAAACCATTAATGTAAAAAAGCATTATTTCCCGTACAGGCGCTATTTCAAAGTACAAAAGTGTCACGTAAAAAGGATCAAACATGGCGTATTCCTATAAGTTACACCACAATGGATGTTCCCCCACAAAATTGGACGACATCACCTAAGCTGTGGTTAAATGATAAAATATTAAAAGTAAAGCTACCGTTAAATGATACACAAGCTTTATATGTTAATGTTGATGCGATTGGTAAGTTGTATAATTGTTTTATCCGAAATATAACTCAGGAACTGATTATAATGTACAGTTATTGTTAAAATTATGTTAAAAATTCTTATGTAATTGTTTTTTTATTAGTTGTCAAGTAATCGAAAGATCTTGGTACTATTTTGTTTTTGTTAGTACATTTTATACGCAAAATATTTTTCATATAGTAATAAATTATTTAATAGGCTTGTTTAAAAGGTCATTAAAGTGTATCTAGAATGTGTTTCACTCTATATGCAATCGTTATGGCTTCATTAATTGACCTAAAATGCTTAAAGATTTTTATTTGTTCTAGGCTACTACCGAGTAAACTACGACCAACAAAACTGGGAACTTCTCAACCAAGCTATAAAATCAGATAAAATAAATCATCCAATTACCAAGGCACAATTAATAGACGACGCGTTTAATTTAGCTAAGTCTGGACAGTTGGACTACAGTTATGCTTTAGGTATTTTTTTTTGATTTAATATTTAGAACGCGCGGAGCGCGTGCCAAGTTCTTTTATAAACAGAACTGGCGAGCAGCACCGTGTGTTATTTTACACGAACCATTTGAAGCCACTTTTTACCTCTTCGTAACTCGAAAAGTATACCAACTAAACCTGTCATATAAACAAACTCACTGCACACACTTTTTCTCTAATCTTTATCTATTTTTATCAAGAATTCATATCATTAATATTTAATACACTAGTGGCTCAACTGCGATTTCGCCCTCTTTAACTATACTATTATAAAATTTTTGGTTATTTCATATCTATCGGGACGGCAGGTACTCGTGGGCAGCGAACATAGATTTTGCCGCGTAAATCCCGATCTCGCGAAAATTCTGAGATAAAGAGTAACTTATATGTTGCTCTATTACCATTTGTATTTGAGTATTAAAGGAATGTAAATTATTCATTCTATTTATATTATGAAATCATAGACTAGATTTCAATTTTATTAACATTCGTAGACTATTGTTATTAACATACATAAATAATATTTATCATTGTGGCGTTGAGTTCCGCCACTCGACATTCAATGCATCCAGAATTTGACTGAAAGTAGGGAACGAAAATGATTTAACGGAAACAAGGTCTCTTTCACTAGGTTCCAAGGTTCCCTCTGTTTATCCTTCCATATGCGAGACATAGCGTGAAGCTAAATAAATACTTATCATAGAAAGAAATCATTTTTCTCGTCTTTTAATATATCACCATCTAGCAGTAACATCAGTAACTTTTGTAATAGCCTTGATTCATGTCTTTCATCCCTTAAGCACATCAAATCTGTAGCTGTAATTGGTGATATGAATATTAATATCGCTCCAAACAGTTCCGACTTAAATTGTGGTACATATTTGGACATGATGGCATTCCACGGTTTTTTAAGCGCTCACAATTTTCCGACTCGTAACGAAAATTGCATTGATCATGTAATGCTACGAACTGACAGACACGCAGCTACGTATATTCTCGATTCATATGTGACTGATCATGCGCCGTTGGTTTTGTGCTTATTATGTAACATAAAATATGATAGGTCAAAAATTACTATCTCTAGAATAGACTATCCGTCATTATTTCAATCTCTTTCTGAGATTGATTACACATGTGTGCTTAACTCTACTGATGCCAATACAGCCGCTATACTCCTGACTAATATAATTTCTGAAACTATAACTGCTCACTCAAGATTAATTAAAGTCTCACATCGAAAACGTCCAATCAAGCCATGGTTGACTCCGGGACTAGTACGATGTATTAGACACCGTGACAGACTGCATCAAAAGAGTAAACGTGACCCGACCAATGTGATACTAAGAGTTACTTACACCAGATATCGTAACTTTTGTACTAACTTGATAAAGAAAGTAAAGATTGCTTATGAGAAAAATGAATTTTTGATATATAAAAATAATCCAAAAGGTACATGGAACACAATTAATAAAATTACTTATTTTAAGCCGACCTCACCTTCTCCTGCGGTCTTACTAGATCTAGATAGCGATCCTCATGTCTCTGTCAACATTGTTAATAAGCATTTTGCTGAAATTGGTGCGACATATGCCAACGCCATACTCACCAAACGTCCTCATAATCTAAGTCCAGAAAATGCTATCAAAAATCCCCATCCTTATATTTCAAATGACTCCATGGTACTTTATGACACCGATAATGAGGAGATCAAGGCTATCATCTCCAATCTAAAAGAAGATTCTGCTCCTGGCATTGATGGCATTCACACGATGGTAATTAAAAGGGTTAGCGTTAGTATAATCCCTGCTCTTACTCATATAATTAATACTTGCTTTTCAAGCGGTGTTTTCCCTGATATTTTTAAAAGAGCTTTGATTCATCCCATCTATAAATCAGGTGATAGAAACAGTGTCAATAACTATAGACCGATATCGATTCTGCCAATCCTTTCAAAGATCTTAGAAAAAATATTAAATAAAAGATTAACACATTATCTACAACGCCATAATATCCTTGCTAACAATCAATTTGGGTTCATTAAAAACAAATCCACAGAAGATGCTACTTTGTTGCTTACGGAAACCATAGCTAAGCACCTGGACAATAAATCAAAAGTTATCGGACTTTTCCTTGATTTATCTAAGGCATTCGACACTGTTTCTATACCCATCTTGCTTAACAAAATGGAAACTTTTGGTATACGTGGCATAGTTCTAGATATCTTTCGCTCGTATTTAACTAACCGCTCTCAGTATGTTAAAATTGATCAATTTGTAAGTGACAAAGCAGGTATTTCATATGGAGTTCCGCAGGGAAGCGTTCTGGGTCCCACTCTATTCCTGTTATACGTAAATAGCCTATGCAATATGTCACTGCCCAACTGTAAAATTATTGCTTATGCAGACGACACTGTGTTAATAATACATGGGAGAGAATGGATTGAGGCCAAAAATTACGCCGAGAATGCTATCAGATTGGTGACACAATGGTATGATGACAACCTTTTGACTATCAATATTGATAAAACTAAATTTGTGGCTTTCTCTCACCGACTCAGCTCCCAACCGACATCTGACTTTGTTATCAAAGCGCATACTTGCTCTCATCAAAACGACTGTAGTTGTTTTAAACTTTCTCGCGCCTTCAATATTAAATATTTGGGGGTTACTATAGATTGCTGTTTAAGCTGGTCACTTCATATTCACAATTTATCCAACCGCATACGTAAAATAATTCCGGTATTTAAAAAACTAAGAAACTCATGTGATTCTGACATCCTACTCACAGTATATTATGCTCTCATACAAAGTCTTCTAAGCTACTGCATCGTTGTTTGGGGGGGCGCCAGCAAAAACACAATACTTTCCTTAGAACGCGCACAAAGAGCCATACTGAAAGTTATGCTACGGAAACCTAGGCGTTACAGTACGGATCAACTCTACCGTGACACCTCTGTACTATCAGTCAGGAAGCTCTTCATAATGTTGGTAATACTCCGCAAGCATAGAAGTATTGTTTTCAGGCCTAATTGCAACCGTAATAAGTCCAGGGTCTGTGAAATTTTGTATTCCAGAACGAGGTCTACTCGCACGCACTTTTACATTATCAGCGGCCACATTTATAATAAAATTAACCAACATAAATATATATATCCACTACCTTTTATTAAATGCAAAAAAATAATTAGAACTTGGATTCACAAACTGTCCTACACTGAAACTGAGAATTTTCTTCTCAACTAAATTGATACACACTTACATATCTAAAAGCACATACCCGCGAAGGCATGCATACACATACACACCCACATACATAAACATACTCACACATACATACTCTCTCATACGCATAATCACACATACACATACTCACATATACACATACTCACACATACACACACTCACACATACACATATTCACACATACTCGATGTTACGCTGGACGTGATAATTACGCTTTTTTGATTAATAATTTTATAAGTTTAGTTAGTTTTTCTTTTTTTTGTTTCGACGATTTTGAAAGATTATATAGTGTTTCTTGTTTTCCACTTTATGTTTATGCACTTTATATTTATAATATTCAACTGACAATTAATGCTTCAAATGTCTAAAACGTCATTATAAATAGTTTAAGGGGCAAAGACGCTGGTGGCTGTGACACAGTCTATACTAGTACGGCTACCAACGCACTCCTCTTCACTTAAGAGGCAATTTGTAAAATTTAAGTTGATTTGAATAAATATATTTTGAATTTTTTTTTTTTTGAATTGTTACTTAGAAATCTAAGCGAATTTTTTATTAAATTATACTATAATTCAAGGTTTAACCTCGTGTGTCATAAATGGCGAAGAATCCAAGATGGTGTGGGATTTACTATTAAACAACATGGCGTTCTTACATCAGAATTTACGAGCTACCTCAGGGTACATTTATTTTCAGGTTAGTCACATTTTTGTATTTTATTTTAAAGGGAGTTACACACTAGTCGTATTATAAAAAAATATGTATGCGGCTTCCTCCATTACTTTGTTAGCAATTAAATAATAATAATTTAAAATTGTAATTTAAAATTATAATACTTTGTTAATAAAATTTTACTGAAAAAAATCCTAACAACAAATTTGACACAAATAATTTAGTTTTTTACATTATGCTTCGTATAATTGTAGTTGTTAAAGACTTAAGTCATTTGACAAAAAGTAATTACAAATTTAATATTGGAAAATCTAAAATGTTAGAGTCAACTATTTTTTTATTTATATTAACAAGGCCAGGCGAGTCGTGGCGCAGTACAAATGGTTCTCAAACTTGAAACGCATTTTAATACTATAAAAATAAACTACTATAATAAATTATACTGCGGACATTTTACATTAAAATGAGACGTTTTTTCAATTTCTGTTTTCTTACGTGTAAAGTTGTTTTCTGTTATTTTGTTTTTATTATATAGATTTTTTATATTCTACAACATGAACAAACCTGGACCAAATTAAATAGAAGTTACATAAAAGTTTTCGATACAGTATTTCTTTGTTTACATTTTATCTCATGCCAAAATGAATAGAGTATACAATTGTAGTATATTTTTCCCCTGCCTACCTAGTTATGATCGGGATACAGCGTGGAGCTAAAAAAAACAATTAAGACTTGCCTTAACAAAATAATATTTCCAGGACTACATGAAAATAATACTAGAAAAACAATTAGAAAAAGTGAACTACGGTTTAACACAACCCAAGGATGATAATGAATCGTTTCTAGTGGAAAATTTAGTAATGTGGGAGTGTCTAGTGGAAACACCTAGATGCTTGAAATGGGCAAGAGATGAATTCGACAAGTGGACTAGTAAAAGCAATTTAGAAGATAATCCGTGAGTATTGAATTATTATTTATATTATTTATTGTCATAAATATTTCATTATTATACAGGGTGGAAGAGGCAGCGCTTCTTTTACTGAAACTGCATATAGGGTAAAATATTTAAAACCCGGAGCTAAAGAAATGAATCAAGGTTGGTTTGGACGTAGGATTTTTTTTTCATTTCACTATTTTTATCCATACCTGTATTTCGTGTGACGCACACATACGTAAGCGACGTTGTAGCTTTGACAGGTAAGTGTGTGCGTGCCTATGTTATACTTTACAAATGGCGTTTTATTTTAAAACGATAATTTTATTATTTATTTTGTTTGAAAAAATAACTTTTTCATTTTTGGGAATTATTTTTTTTCTGAATTATATTAGGCTTTTATAGAGTAGTTAAAACTGTGGTTTGATTTAAAGTGGTGCTGACAATTCCACCCTGTATATTGTTTTTCTTATCTTAACTATCAGTGATGTCAAGTGATGTCCCAAGTCTCCTAACTTGTCTAACAAAAATACCCTGCAAAATGTTAAATGTTGAAAACATATTTTTTTAAATTCTATTTACAGTATACCAATATACCTACGCTCGTTGGTGTACAACATGGCGTTGAAATACGGCGGTAGGAAGGAATTCGATTTCTTCTTAGATCTGTTCAATAACTCAACTGATCCTAACATGAAGAGTTTATATATAAGCCTCCTACCGAGTATAAAAGATGAATCTTTAATAGTTTTGTAAGTATATTTTAATAATTATTATACATTAGAATGTGATCAGAAAAACCAACTGATTTTGTATATTTAAAGTAAGCAAAAAAAACATCGTTTTTTTAACGCTATTTTCTATAATAAACATTTGTCTAGGTTTACCTTCACTGCCAATACCTACGACTCGATCTCATGAATGTGAGGCGTATGCGATCTTGTCGCATAGTGTCTGTGTGGCGTTTTATTTTGCTTTGTTATAAATAATAATTTGTTCCAAATTCTAATTCCAGATTATTAGAAAAAAGTATAACGGACTTACCAAATCAATACGCAAGTTCCTCTTGGAACGTAGAACCCCCGATCGGTACTAAAATAGCTCAAGATTTCCTCATAGACAACTTCGACAGAGTGTACGACAAGTTCAACGATATGGATTCCTTTATGTTCCAGTCCGTATTAAATGGCGCATTTGGTTTTATAAAGAATAATCATGAATTGGATAAGGTATGGATTTTAATATTATGTTGTGTGGCGGAACTAAACGCCGGACTTTGCGCTTAAAATATTTCGCATCGAACCTGTAACTGTCGCGTTTACCGTAATACGCTGTGTGCTGGAATCTCAAATACATAAAGCCAAAAAGATAACAATATAACTTATAAAAAAAAAAGATTAATTTACCTTTATAATATTGTCGTTATTTATTATTTTAATAATTATTTTATATTAAATATAATGGATAGTGGTTCAATACATACATATCTGATCTGATAATATCATTATACTCAATGCTTACACTAAAACTAACAAAGCATTAAACATATATTGCTACTGTAAAGAGGTAGACCTCATTATTCTACCAAAAAATATATATAAACATTGTATTAAGTTATTTTGATATACATATTATATGATATTACATTTATGCATTTATATCATAATAAATTAATTCTATACTAATATTTTTCATTGTTCACAGTTAAAACACTTTGCCTTACAACATAAAGAAAAATTAATGCCGATGTCGCAAACGCTGCAGAAAATAGTAGACACCGCCGTACTGAGAATTAATTGGATAAAGGAACATTCTCAAGGAATCAATGAGTGGTTTAAAGAATATGTTACTGGTCAGTACTCATAAATTTTATTTTAATACTAGCGACCCGGTCGCGGCTTCGCCCGCTAGAATTACATCATTATTTATTTACTAATCTGAATGACTTGTTTTAATAACTTTATTACTCTAAAGACACTATCTATACATGAAAAATTTTAGTTTCAGCCAATTGAAGAAAAAAATGTAGCAATTTTGTCGCGTCAAATATTTTATTCTGTTATGACTTTTTTTATGAACCATGATTTGAATAAAACAAACACTAAATGCTAGGGAAGCAGAGGCAGAGGGAAATTAGTGTTAAGGCACTCAGTTCGCACACAGTGGTGGAACTCGTTGCCGACCTCGGGAAATGCTAATAATTTATTGCCCCAAGTGGGGTTCGAATCCACAACCACCGTCAGACGCCACAATATTAATGTAATATATTTCTTTACAGGTAAGAATAATCAAACAATAACCACAGAAGTACCAACGCTTACGGAAAATATAACTATAAATATAACGCCTAATTTTACATCTAGTCCTTAGAAATTTTTCTTAATATTATTGATTTTAGAAAAAATTGTATTTTTTAATCTATTTTTTTATTAAACTTGTTGATAAAAAAATAGGAATCCGCAATTATTTGAATGTAAAAAATAAAATGTGGCCAGACTTAAAATTTATATTTATATCAGGTACTTAAAAGTTTTTTGAGTCGTTTTATGGTAAAAAAAAATGTTTGTAAAATAATCATGTGTCACAAAAATCTTTAATAAAAACATTATCATAAAAATAAACATGGAAGATGCATAATAAGTATTTTAATAAGTTTTTTAATTTAATATAAAATCAATATTTGTAAAAATATATCTTTTTTTATAAAGAAACTAGTGTTCAAGTGTTATAGTATTTATTCAAGAATACGGCTAAATGGAAATTATTAAGCACTTTTCGCATAATATTAAGAATTAAATAGTGTATTTTGTAGCTTTACGCTGTATCCCGCACATACGCCCGTATGCTGAGGGAATCTTGGAACCAAATGTTTTAACACTTGGTTCGTCGTAATGTGGACAACGTGGAGTGTTAAAACACACACATTACGACACTTCTGTTTCCCACTTTCCGCCGTATACAAGGCATTGCGTGTTGAGTGGCGGAACTCAACGCCGCGCTTTGCTTCGACACCAGAGCGAGGAAATGAAAATATTTCATTTACTTACCCACAACCTGTCGCAAGCTTGAGCTCCTGCGTCAACACTATATTCAGTACTGTTGTAAGAAAAAAAAACATATTTTACAATTTAAATAAAACTAATTATTACAAACCATGTTACTTTTTGATGGGTGCTCTCTTTTTTTGCATTTTCTATTGTATTTATAGAAAATAATAAACTTGTTATTACAATTGTAATATTAGTACAATTTTTATCAAAACAATATATTTAAAATATATATGTATACAGGATGAAACTGTATTAAATATTACAATACATAAATATTATACATAAATACATATTTATATTACTTGTTTCATCTTAATCCGATTTAAATATTTTATTTATAAGCTCTAATTTATAGTATCTTATAATTTAAAAAAAACATAATTATGTTCTTACTACTTAATCTACTTATGGTCTATTCTCTTGTCTTTATAGCTATTTTTCTACTTATTGCACAAGTTGGTTTCCTTATAATATTTTTTTACTATCACTGTTTTTGATTATTTTTTATAGTAGTTTTTTTTTTGTAGAATAGATAAGCCTATTGTAATTAAAACTGCCTTTAAAAATATTGTAATGTGTACAATGATATGATTTAGTATAATTTTCATTTATATATGAAGAATTTTAAAATGAGCTTAATTGTAACTGTTATATTTAACTATGGTTACCGCAACTAATTAACAAAATGTACAAATAGTATTATTTAATATGTGTTTATTTTGTTGTTGTTTACTTTTGTTACTTTTAACAGTAAGCCATATTGTTTTGTAGTTCCTATTTTAGTTCGATCATCTCGAATAGTATAATATAAGTAGTACCATAGTACATGTTAATTAAAAAAATAATGTGAACTAAATTGTTAAAATAAATCATTTTCTTTTGTCTTATTCTTAATTTTTCCTTTATTAATTATATCACTTGTTCAATAAATGCCTGGTAAACACACTACAGTATAGACGTCCGGTTTTAAACGGGACTGTCCCGTTTTTCGCCTATATCTCAGTATCGCAAAATATGTAACTGAAACTGGTCGTGGTACAATTATCATAGATAATTTGATTGTAATAGTCCATAAAAACGAAAGTTCTATACAGTGATATGTAACTTGGCTTGACGCGCTACCGCGCGTCTAGGTATGTGGGAAAAGGTTCATTGTAAACGACTTACAGGACCTTTGGGCTCCATTATGGGTCAATTCAAGCGGGAATATCGGAGCCACATATTAGCTAAAAATAATTATAATTGCAAATTATAAAACCATTGTCCCGCTTGAGACGAACGAAGAATGATCACGTTATTACGTTACCCATGTGTCAAAGTTTATATTTGGCGCTAAATGAAAAATCAATAAAATCACAGACTCGATATTAACAAAACTACATTTAAACGTATATAAATATCCATGAAAACGCTAATAAATCTAAAAAAAATTTTTATAAATTAAGTGTGAAATTCAAGAATCATAAAATGTAAATAGTATGTTAAATTTAATTTCGAGGCCACGTCACATCAACATGGCGTCGCAATGGCGAGTCCCGCGAAAATCAATAATGCTTGTAAACAAGTGCAGGGAAAGTTTTGGCGTAGTAACATTTTGTACCATTATAGAGTGCGTTTAAACGTTTATATTATAATATATTTACTTGTATAGTACAAACTAATGGCAATCATGGATACAGCAAACGTAGGATATTCTTACCATTTGCCTTCTGGCGGATGGAATTACAAAATTCGCAATACACTATCACAATTTAGCGATTTGTTCAGTGAATTCAACAAATATATTGCTCCCGCATATCACCACGATCGCTGTGAAAGGTATTTTATTATTTTTTAATTGTTTTTATTAATTTGTTATTTTTTTTTCAAATAATATTTTTTATTTTTTTTTATTATGGTATGATGTCATGTTCCAGGTCTGTCCAAATGAGGATTTATTCGATGCACAAAGGAGAATTTGTGATGGTTTTTATAGCATTTTTTGCTTGCTTCGGACTGGGTGTCTTCATAGGATTAGCAGGTATTTTGTGTATCCATTTCATAATTTTATATTTATTTTTTGTAAATAATGTAAGTTATTATAATAATAATAAGTAATTGTAATGTTGCATGGCGGAATTCAACGTCGCACTTTGCATCGTTTTCAGAGCGAAGAAATTAAAATATTAAATAAGTATGACCCCGAATGGGAAGCGAGCCCACAATCGAACCGTACCGATTTTAACCGTACTTACTTAATATAAGTGTAATTTATTATTATTATTATTATTTTCTATACTAAGTATGTATCCATATGTTAACATAATTTATATGTGTATATGTATGAACGTATGTAAGTATGTATGTATTTATATACATGTATGTATGTATTTATGTATATATGTACCTATCTTTGTGTAGGTTTATTTATTTTTTATTTTTTTTATATAGTTGTTTGTAGTTGTTTGTTATATCTATTCACACCCTACTCACTATTTATTTATTTATTTTTTGCGATTTCCAACGCCTCAAGGTTACCTGGAAGAAATCGCTATTTCAGCGATAAGGTCGCCTATTGTACCATATTCTTTTACTTGTATTCTTCTATTTCTTTTTGGGTGTACAATAAAGAGTTTTTATTATTATTATTAATCGATTACAGTCGCATTCCGGCCTTATATTCTTTTTATTATTATGCATTTAATATATATATTTTTTATTACTTCAAAGAAACTTTAAAGTGGAGGACCGTGTCTCAACACTTGTCAATGTACCTAATATGAAGTTGTTTTTAAATGCATGCAAAGTGTAAATTCAATGCTCGTGCTTTTCTACATTAAATATAGCCTATACGGTAGTATGTGTGAGAGAAAGGGAAGCCAGACAGACTGGCGCCGTTACGCGTTACGTAACGAAGCGGTTTACCCTCCCATAACCCGTTTTCTTCTAGGTCCGTCCCCTACATCCACAACGTCGGTAGCAGCGACCTCTCTACTAACAAATGCAAGTGTGATATACCGCGGGCCGTTCCACTTGCACAGCCCGGCGCTCGGCACTCGCGTGCAACAGTTGTGGTTGCTGGCCGAAATACTAACTGAGAATAATGACGGTAGGTGTTTTACCTTCACGCTGCATCATCGCATATAGCAAGGTAGGCAGAAGGAACCTGGGGACCTAGTGTTAAGACACTACGTCTACGTTTAGATATTTCATATTATTTACTTCACTTTCTCACTCACTAATTGATCGTTATTGTTTAACGATAGTGTTCGTTTATAATTCTTGGTTTCTTTTCAGAGGAGATATTCGATAAGAGCTTCCAAATAAGTATATCAATAGACGGTGTGTTAAGTGACCATAGTACGACCAATCTTGTCCCTGAATCTCAAGCTACTAATAGGTAAATATATTTTTTGCTTTCATACAATATCCCCTCCATGGCAAGGTAACCCTACCAGGAAAATGTTAAGATACTCCGTTCCCCTTAAGACACTTCTGTTCCCACCGAATTCTAGAGGTAAATATTGTAGGTAAGGTACTTCACCTCAATGCTTTGCTTTAGCCTGGCAAAAGGGAAAAAAATTATTACCTCAAGTGAGTAAGCTTTTCTTATTGATATCATTTAAAACATATATATTTTTATTTTTTATTTTTGGTTCAAAATAAAGACAAATACCTTGGGTAGCTCGTTCGTGTGCACTCCACCTCCCCGCGAGCACAATCATGACAATAAAGTACAGTAGAGTACGACGCTAAGTATCGTTTACTGCGCCATACTGTATATAATTATATATACGGCACAAAATGATGCAGAATGTATTCACATTAACTATTATGCACACGACTGTACATGCGCAAGTTTTTGTCGTTTTATAGCTAGTAAATAATCTTACCTTTTATTTCAGAACGCAACATTTAAAATGCAAAAAGCAGATTTGCGAGGAAGTCATGGTTTTACACTTAGGTTCCTTAGAATACACACATTACATGTTAAATATACAATTGTATGGTCTCCGAGAGTTTCATAAACGATATTTTATAAGGGAAATTGTGTTTTACGTAAGTATTTACAATATACCTACTTAGTTGTAAGTTGTTTTATTTTATTTTTGATTCATTCACTGCTGACTGTACAATGCGCAAGAAACTCAAAACGCCTAACTTCAGAGCAGCCGCGACTATCGACAGACTGTACTATAGTTATCCAATTCTTTATTCAATGCCAAACAACAAACAAAAAATATTTAATTTTCAGTTCAAAACCTACAATCCGGCGTTCACTCAAATGGAAACGTGGTTCCGTTTCATCTTCCTTCTAACTACATTTAATGTCGCTGTAAGTATGAGACATTTTTTTAGTTTGCTTTATCCCGCATTTAGCATATTAAGAAAGAGGGAATCTAGTGTTAACATAACCCATTCCTCACACTACATCTAATTATTGAGATATTGAATGACGGAACTCTTCGCCGCCCTATATCTAGCAGAGTAGGGAAATGATAATAATTGAAATATAATCATCATACCAACAGGGGATGACCTCGAGTACAGAATTCAAATTAAAAATGTAAATAATTAAAAAAGTGGCTTTAAAAAATTTTGAACTTTTATTTAAGTTATTTTTTAGTTTTAATATTTTGTTTCTAAAATTGTGGGGTGGTCATGGACCATACTATTACTACTTTTATGATTAAGGAACATAAAATGTCCATATTAAAAATAAAAAATGTTTTTACAGTGTTGGTTCGCGCACACGCTACGCAAATATTCCACACAAGACTGGGCGATCGAACAGAAGTGGCTCTCCATATTATTGCCGCTATTATTGCTTTATAATGGTATGTTTATTTACTATTTACAAAACAAAAAAAATATCAGTGTTGATTTTAGTAGATTTGTCATCCGTCATTCTACATCCATCACCCGTCATCCGTCAGTCATCGACCAATCTATACATTACCGCTTTGGTTGTAAAAAAAGTTAACTTCAAAGATACAAAGACTACGCGGCTAGAACACAAAAACGAAAAACGTACGTGTTTCGAAATTGCTATGAGAAATAAAAAAACCGGGTATTCACGTTTTTATTATCCTATAGGTTTTGTTTACGCGACTAATTTCAATGCTGCAACAACACTGCATAAATGTTTGTATTTTTTTAAGGTGAAAATCAAATTTTGAAGTAAGTACTATTTTTAGTGCGAACATTAAATAAAATAGTGTAGCAACACAACTTTCTTTCTGCCTACTATATGCAACTTACCTATATATGTATATAATTTTTTTTTCAACAGATCCAATATTTCCGCTGCGTCTCGTGACGGGCGGATGTTTCGCGCCATTACTCGACACCATATTTCAAACTACGTTTTTAGCGTGTGTCCTGTTATCTTGGCTTGCACTTTACCATGGATTGAGACAGGTTAGCTCATTTTATTTATACAAATAATTGAATAAAATAGTAATAGAAAAAGAAAGAAAGTAGTATTCTTTAGCTTCCTGCTCTATCCATTTACATGGCAGTGTGGGCAGAGGGTGTATAATATTATTTTGCCAATTAGCTATAAGTACTTCCTTCCTTTACCACCAGATCCTAAAATCAGAGAATCAGATATGAAATGAATCGGTACAGATTGGTGACCCTGATTTTAGGATCTACGCAGTCATCTAACTTCAGGGCGGCCACGGCTAGTTGACCGTACTATATGTTAACACTAGAAGTGCCGAAGATTGAGACCCCCTTGAACCGCCGTCGTGACAAATTTGTCCCATTCTACTTATTATGTTGATTGTTGGTATAATACAAAAAAATATTATTATAATAATTCGTAAAATATGTAGACCATCTTTAATAATCAATTCTTATTCTTTAACAAACATAAAAGTACCAAAAAATAATACACAAAGAAAGAATCAAATATTTCAAATACGTTCTAAGGTCGTGACAACTAACTGAATAACTCTTACAAAATTATAAGTTATTGAAATTAGTTAATATTATTAGAAGGCCAAGTATTGTATTAATATATTCTTCATCAGTGATACATCACAGATGATTTATAACATTGCGTGGTAATGCCTCCAGAATTCGGCGGAAAATGCCAGTGGAGTGCATAGCACTAGGTTCCCAGGTTCCCTCTAACTACCCTACAATTGCCCACATTTGGTATCAAGTGTTTTTCTGAAATTCAAGCCTAGCTTAGTCATCCTTTCATCTGATACCTCACTTGGACTAGCGGCCAAATTTAGTATTGACACCAATTTTACCCCACTTTTCAGGCTATTATTTTTTAAGATTTATGCATAAATGTATAGTTTTCAGGTTTTTTCCTGTATTCGAACTACATGTAGATGCTAGCTGCCAAATTTCATAATTCTAAGTTAACTGAAAGTACCTTATTAATTTGATTTCCTTTATAGTGTCGAAATACACGTTTTTTACTATATAAATGGTCATATCTTTTTTTAAGGGCGCTTTTTCAAGAAATCAAGGGACTGTAGATCGTCATATAGTTTATATTCATATACTCATATGAATATCAACTAGATTTCTCCAAGCATTCCAGAGATAAAGGCACATACAGAGGGATGGAGAAAAAAATGATCTTATAAGGGTTTTTTTTTCCTTAAAAGCTACAGAACCCTAAAAACTTAGGCATTGACTGCTAAACCTACTATTCAATTTTTTTCAGCCCCCGCATTACCCTTTCCCCTCCACCTCGTCCCCAAGGCATGAAAATATGTCAAATTATACCCTCAAATAATAAAATAATAATGGCGGGACAAAAATGACCCAGCGGCAGTTCTAGGTAAACCTAAATTTTTTTCAAAAAGTATGACTGCTATAAAATTATTTATATTTTTAATTAAATAAAGGTGTAAAATTGGTAATAGTAAAAAAAATTCATCTACATAAATTAACAAATAAAAAAGTTATATACAATCTACCTTGCGTTTGGGTCAAAAATGGGACGGCGGCGCTTCTAGTGTTAAAACACTCCGTTCCCATTTAGAAACTTACGTTCTCCACTTTCCGCTGAATTCTGAAGGCATTGCGTGTTGAGTGGTGGAACTCAATTTAATGTAATTTGCTTACTAATTATATTAATATGTTTTCAGAATGAAAGAAGCTTCATATCTTTCTATTTGATTAAAGTAATAGTTGTTGGTCTAATATGGCTGCCCGCCATGATAGTGGCCATGTGGCAGAAGTACTACGCGTATTACGATCCTACGTTCAATTATTATATGAACTCCAATTACCCTGTAAGTATTTTCTATTTAAATATTTAATAATATAAAAATTAAATAAGTATTTAAAAGAGCCAGTAACAGTAGGTGTTATAAATATTACACAAAACATTAAACATTTTTTTTTATTCCAGGTGGTAAAAATAATGTTTTTCGTCGCTATAACAATATACATATTGTACCTGCTAGTTCTTATTATAAAAGCGTATAGTGATTTAAGAAATATGCCATATTTTGGTAAGTAAAATATTTATTTATATCATAATTTACATTTAAAAAACAAAACGTTCACAACTGACGTAAGTATGGACGTAACTTATAAGCAGTGTTATTTTGTTTTTTTTTTAATAGGTAAGTGTACATATGTATGTCGATAATTAATTCTTCTTAAAAAAATGTTTGAGATGCCATCTTATCGCAGCTGATCGAAAATACGATGATGTTTTAATTTTTTTTTAAAATGCGTTATTTATTTTTAAAAAAATGTTTACGGAAGAAGCCAAAAAAAACCATTCATACAAAAAACTAAACCATAAAAATCTCCTTTCAGATATAAGACTAAGGTGTCTCTCAATAATAGTATCGACAGTGACCTTCATATTACTCCTACTATCTCTCCACCGCTGGGGCCCCGCCGCGCTGCAGGACCACTGGGCGTCGCTGCCGAAAGTCCACTACGACACGTCTGCCCCATTCATGGCTTTGTATGGGCTGTTTAATTTTAAAATGTATGTTCTGGCGTATTTGTTTTCGCCAGGCAGTGGTGGTATACATGGTGAGTTTTTTTTTTCGTATTTTTTTTTTGTTCATGTTGTATACTGTGTAATATAGTAGAATCGGCTGAAAGAATCTAATATTAAGAAACTAGTTCTCATTGCACTCTACAGTTGTCGAGAAATTGTTGTTTGAGTGGCGGAAGTCAACACCTCGCTTTCTCATGCTATCAGAAAGAGGAAATTAAAATAATTTATTCCCCCGAGTAGGTATCGAATCCGCAACTGTTGTATGTTTACCGCCAAGCCAGTCACACTGGCCTCATTAAGCATAGTTATTATTTATACAAAGGATGGAAGTATTAAATAGAGTATTTTAACATCATGTTTATTCTGCGTATTCTCTTAAGGATAATGTATGTATATGTATAAATATAAACAAATGAGGTCAGCCGTGGCGCAGGAGCACAAACTGCGAGAAAGGCTGTGGGTTTAATTTCCACTCAAGGAAATATTTTTTTATATTTTCATTTTCTCGCTCTAATAACCAGGTAAAGCGCGGTGTTGTGTTCCGCCAATCAAAACGCAGAATGAAATATAGAAATTTTAATAAAAACCCTCTAAACATGAAACAAAAAATAATTACGTTTTGTTTTTTCAGAAACCGCCATAACAAAAGACAACCCCGCGTTTTCCATGATCAACGATTCAGACGAAGAAGTCATTTACGGTTCAGACGAAGAGAGCCGGCGTCCATTAAACTCACACTCCCATAGAGCGACTAGCGAAGATATATGATTAAATGAAAATAAAACTTTTCCAAATATTCTGTAAATTTTCTTGTTACAAAATAGATTATTACGAAACTTCTTGTCTTTGATTTTTTTCCGAAGTCAACTTTTCCAACTTTTCACATGCCTAATATAAATTAAAATATTGTTATGAAAACAATAAAAAATACTTTTAAGCCTATTACAAAACAAACTAAAACGTCTTAAAACCAATTCAAAAATATGAATTGCCAATATATGTAACTTTGACAAATACGAGCGATATTTTACGCTAGGTATGTCTTATTATAAAGCACATTGCAAGAGTGTTTCTGTTTTATACGTACTACGTAAAAATTTGCACCCATGGACATTCAATAAACCTTTTAAAATACATCAGTATAGAATAAAATCTGAATTTTGTAGTCTGTTGAAGATACCCTCATGAAATGGGTAGGGTCATCTGGCACACAGAGAACAATTCATGAAAAGGTAGTTATAATTATTCTTTTATTATTCTAGGTAATGGGTCATGTTCTTATTTCACAGTGGTTGTAACTGATGTAATAAAACAATCATTTTGCAGTTTTGTCTTATATTTGAAAAATAAATAATAAAATTATCGTTATAAAAAAAAACGCCAATGTTAAGGACGACGCACGCACGCATAAACCTATCAAAGGGACACCGCCGCACACGCCTCATTACGAAATCAATCGTAGGTATTGTCGATAAAGTTCCAAGTTGTTTAATCTTTAGTAGTATTTTTGTAGTAGTAGGTGTTTACGCTATTGGTATCTATGAGTAACTGCGTCACACGAAATACAGGTATGGATAAACATCGTCGAATGAAAAAAAAATCCTATGTCTAAACTGTTGAGGTATCTGATTAATTTCTTTAGGTATGGGTTTTAATTGAAATATTTTACCCTATATGCTGTTCCCGTAAGAGGAGCGCTGACGCTTACAGCCTGTATAAAACTATATTTTTATGTGGGCAACACTGAATATTACAATGAATTTTAATTTATTAGTAAAAACATTTTTATTTTAATTATCATCGAAAGTACCAAATTTTCACACACTCAATATTGGTATGATATTGGGTTTTTTATTAAAACATCTATTATCTCGTTTGTTAATACGTTTTGGTGACGTAGTGTTGAAAATAATATTGAGCTCAGGCTCATAACAAAACGAAGATTTACTATTAATAAATTATTTTCGATATTTTAAATATGTAGACTTGAAAAAAATTAAAGCTTATTAAATAACTTCAATGTATGAGAATTTGTAAGAAACGGGGTTACGCGAGATACATGCATAATTAGTTTTACATTTTTTTTAAATGTCAAATGTTAAACAAAAAATACGTTTAAAGTAATTCATAGCCTTTTATTTAGCATGCTCTTATACAATATAGTTATCAATATTATTTCGTTAAATTCGATGAAATTAAAAAAATATATTATCATATAACAAGCCTGACTATTTTATATGTCGATATTTTTTTACATTTAATAAAATACTATTTTTCAGATACTTTTAAAATTGACATAAATATCAAAATGTTATGTATTGATCAATTTCAATTATTTAATTTTAGGTCTTCTCTAGTCATAAGAAGAATCAAATTCGCTTACATAATTTACACAAGTAACGCCGCCATTTTATATATCTATAGTCCGCCATTTTGTACAACTCTGAATTACCTTGACCAAGATTATTTTTACTGAACTTGAAATAAAACATGAAAAATGAACATTAAAAGTTTAATTAAGAAGATAATAAATAAATTTCAATATGTATCTACAGTTTAAATATTACATAACATTAGTCTAGAGCTATAGTCTGTAAATTGTTCAGTGAATGTGTTATAAGTATAACAGGGTGCGGCTGAAGGATAAGAGAGGGTAGAGGTCTTTGTCGAGCCCCGCAGGGTTCTGCAGGGAGAGCCTGCGGTGTTGCAGCAGTGCGTCGTAAAACCGCACCCCCTCTCATAACACAGGTGATCCCTGCCCGAGGATCACAGTTCTCATTTACACTAGGAGACTCATCATCTGAGCACAAATCAATCACTTCACAATCATTGTCAAGTTTTTTGAGAGGATCACAATTTTTTACTTCATCCATGTTCAGGTCAGGTTCAAGTCCATCAACAAACACTATATCTTTTTCTGCAGCTTTACGCTTGGCCTCTGACTCTATTTTAAAATTATCTATAATCTCCTGCATTTCTTTCAGAGACATTAATTCAATATTTACAGTGACAGGCTTGCATCTTAAAAACAACAACTGGCTTTCGAGATCAAGTACCTTTTTGTTCCTCTGATTTGGAAATGTATGTTTTCTCTGCCAGTAATCAATTGGTCTTCGATATCTGACAGGGAAATGAGAATTTCTACTTTTGCTACCTAAATTTTTACACACTGTTGTTGATGGACAACAGTACCTTTCTATTCTTTCTCTTGTGTATGTTGTATCTCTTTGTACATTAACTTTTGCATTCTTCATATATGCCAAAGAGGAAAAGGGGTATGGAGGACCTCTATCTATATTTGCTGCATTTCTAGAATTTTTTGGTCGACAATCAGGTTCATTTCTCTTAGTTGAGATACCATCATTGCCGTCACCTATTGGTTTAAGTTTCAATGCTGAAATAAACTCTGGCAAACCTCCACTACATGTACTTGAAGGTATACTGTGTATATCTTCATTATTACATAACCTTTCGTGTGATTTTAATATTTCCAAATTATCAAAATGACTGTCACAATTATCACAGAGGTAAATATCGGCAGATTTGACTTGTGCTTCAGTCAAGTCAATTGGGGTCTCCCTATCATAAAACAGATTTTCATTACGAAATGTGACTAAAAGGCGACCGCTAGGCCGGTAGTAGAGAGACGTTGTATGATCGCGATTGTCAACATACCTCAGCCTTTTGCGTGGGTACCTAGCGAGCTGAGCAGAAAAAACTAGAAGGAAGGTGCTTTTGTGATAATCGTAGCATCTCTTTACTAAGGTCTTTAACCTCATCTCCCAATCTTCCGGTACAATCGGCGGCTTAACGAAGGGGTGTGAAAAGACAACATTCTGAGGCCACCATGGTGGTTGCCGGATATCTTTTGCTGTATCGTGCCCCCAGGAACATGTCACCATGAATGTAATGAACTTCTCCAATTCTTCAGCGGTGGTCTTCGTCAAAGCGGTTGGATTACCGTTAGCAAAAAGCAGCGGCAGATTGGCAATCATATTTGCTGTTGCTTACAGTCATCGTCTCATCGTAGTCGGAAAGCCAGCGCTTGCGATCTCACTTTGCTTAACACAAAAACAGTAACAATACGCGCCATATCACCGTCACTGTATAAAAACATTATCATTAGAACACATTTGATTCAATATGTATTATTATTAAGAACTAGAAACAACAAACTTATCTTATACTTGAAAAATACGCAAAAATGCTCAAACGCGTTCGTTAACTAAAAAGAGAAAGACATAGCCATTATACCAGAAACCCACAAAGCCACAGAGTATTTTTGCTAATTCCCATCTGAAAATAAGGAATTATGTCTCTAAAACTCGATTCTGAGCTTATATCGATATAGTACATTTACTAAAAGAGTTTATATTAATCTACTAGACAATTAATCTTACTTTTTAAGAGATAAAATCAAGTAAATACGTATTATAATAATTAACACATATTTTATGTATCAAAGTTTAGTTTCTCTATTCAAACCTTTGGTAATTTGTAAATATTGCTAAATTTTTTTTGGATTAAGTATTAAAGAATATTAGTATTTTATGAAACTTAAAAATGTCTATTATCACTGCTTCGTGAACTTTAACCGAAATTGGATTACACATTTTATCAAATCTGTAATAGAAATTGAATTCAAACATTCCTTATGAAGAACGTTAATAATATTAAAGTTTTATTTAATAAAAAAATTATCTATATCTTCTTATCGTTAATACTACATAATGTATATTTATTTTAAGCATTTAAGCTAGTGGTATTAAATAAAATAAATCTATTAAAAATCGATCAGAAATCGATTCGCCATCGTTCGCTTTCAAATTGTCAATTAGCCTGTCAATACGTCAATGGTTGTCACATTCAGCTGTGTTGTTGAAACATTTTTAAACTTCCAAAACATTTGTATTACATGTTGTTTTAATATAAAAAAAACATTGTTTTAATAAATATAATAATTAACAATAGGCATGTTAACCATGTGATATAATAGAGCTCTTCATTTTTGTTCTATATCATCAAAACATGGTAAGTATTATTTTTGCTTATTTTTTATAAAATTTCATTGTGAGTCATAGAAATAATATAATATAACATTTTTAAGGAACAAAATAGTATGAACGGGTCACCAAACTCGCCTTCGAAAGCATTTATCGAGGCCAACGACTACGAGTAAGTAAAACAGTTAGTTTAAAGCTTATTCTTCACTTACAAACATATCTTTATGTATCGTTGTATAGGATATATTTATTGAAAGTATTTACATTATACGTATTTGCTTGATTCTAATTAATTAAATATATTGTAACTATTTAAATTAACAAATGAGATCTTTTTTTTATGCATTATTCATCATTATATCTTAAATAAACATGAGCTTTTAACATATATCATACAATTTTTTTAAGTAACAAAACAGGATCTGGCATCTTTTGAGACTGTTTCCAAAAGGCATGAAATCATTTCCTGCTGCATTAAGATATTTATGTTTTTAAATATGTTCATTGCAGTTTTAATACATATTTATTTTATGAATGTATAATATTTTCAATATTTTCAACTTCTAGTCATAATTAAATATTTTAGGAAAATTTTTAATAAAATCACTTACTAAATGATAAAATCACAGTTCTAATTTCTTAATTATATTTATCTAATGATTGTCAAAATCAATAACAAATGTCAATTTCAGCTTGTAAATAAGAAGTTCTGATTAGAGAACAAGTGATGTTAGTAAACAACCCAAATGCACCTTTCTTTATATATTACTTAATGTGCTATTCTCAAGTATGAAATATATGTATGAATAAACATACTAAATATATCATAGGAAAAATATGTCACAATTCATTTTAACTAGGGTTGCAATTAATAGTCCTTAAATTCAAAATATAATTTATCTATTTTTGAAAGCACTTTTGTTATCTCTCATTGTTTTAATTGTCTAATGAACACGATGCTACCACCAGTTTGGATAGCAGTTCTAGTAAGAACCAGCAACAATCTGAATTGTACTTTGCTTTTTTCAATATGAATGTTGAATCTTACTCTTTTGGTAAATTAATCTATTATAAAATTTTATTAATTTGTCCATTTATTCTTTATTGTTTGTACATATCTAAATAACCTTTTAATTTCTTGGCAAAGAAAGACAAAACCTATTAAAATAAGTCTGTTTGTAGTATTATTTAATTCATATTAATTAATCAATCAATAAAATCTTACTACAAGTGAATACATAGGTTGTCATTTAATAGAACAAAACCTAAATACATCATATTACAGTGATCATATTTCAAATTCAGCATAGTATACAAATACTACTTACATTGTATTAAGTAGTCTTGAAATAATCATAAATAAAGTGTGATATATAAATAATGTTGCCCGAATTTTATGATTTTTTGACTCTTTCCCTATTTTTGTCAATGCTGGTCACATTTGTGTGCCATCTTCCTAGTGTGACGTCACACATTTTGCCATTTTACACCTAGAAATTATTAAAATAAAACGATTAGGTTTGTTTATTGTAACACGAAAAGTCATAAGGCCCTTCTCGGCCCTTGTCCCACTTTGTTGACCACTTCACCTTCTTAACCTACAATAATAACTATATGTTTTTACAATTTTTACTCATTTTTATTGAAACTCTTGAATCAAATTAATCACATATATTTAGTCATAGAGTTAACATAAAAATGTAACTTAATAAATATACGCGACTAATCCGATTTAATAATTTCATTTAAAATTATAAATTTCTTCGTAAAATTACAATATTGTGATAATTAATTTCCAAGCCTACAATTTCCGACATGGAGTATGGAATATTTGAAGAAAGCTGCTGAAGAACTAAGATTGGCACGACCAAGGAGTTTGGCATGGGGCGTTTTGCTTAATGCAATACCGCCGCCTTCGGGAGATATTTTAATAAGGTAATTTAGTTAGTTTTATTGTTATTTTTTTATAGTTAAGTATATATATTAAATAAGTTGTTGGCATTTTGGTAACACTCCATTCTGTACACAGTAGAAACTAGATTAACCGGAATAATTGTCGTCATTGGAAATTTGGATACTTAGTTATACGAATATCCGGATCTTTTAATATTTACATGAGGAAATTATAGTTAAATTTACTGGGCTTATTTATTTTTTTATATATAAATATTTTTTTATAAAACTATTTTATTATTTTCAGTCTGTACCCTTATATAAAAGTTTGAGTACTGTTTTAACCTTTTGTTTTAACTTTTCGTATTCACTTTAACCCGATTGATCGTCAGGATAATCGCAGTCTGTATGGCTAAAGAATCTTCTCTCTATTGTATCAAATCAGATCTATATACCTATTATCCTCAAAACAGTCGTGATATTTGGAAAATGATTAAATATTGTTAAATTAAAAAGATATATCCTCTAAATTAATATAATAAATGTAAATGTAATCCAATCGTTTAACCTTAACCTAGCATTGATCTACAATAATTAAATGGCCTTCTTCTGTAAGTCGTACATAATGTGGCGTAAACTAAGAGGATATAGCAAAACAGGTAAAATCTAGCGTTAAGAGGCCTCTTAACGTTAGGTTCTACAAATTTAGCTAAATCCTTCTGCCTATATTGCCATAGACATCATTCGCAAACGGCACGCCTGACTGTAATCATAGTAATAGTTATGTGTTCGATTCCCATTTGGAAAGTCAGGAACGAAAGTGTCTTAATGAGAACGGAGTGTCTTAACACTAGCCTTCCAAGTTCCCTTTGCCTACCCTGCTATTTGCGGGCGATGCCTAAAAGTATAGACATTTATATTGACAGACACCTATATATTTTTATTTTAGTATAAGGGGCCATCGTAACTTCTATGAAGATTTACGAAAGAAATTGTCTATGGACCCGCGGGCTGTTGTTGGCGATGATCCATTATCACAAAATGATGAAGTAAGAAAAAATACAAAATTTTACCATGTTTTCCTAGTAAATTTAACTGCATTATGTATGCTATTTAAGTAAGATTTTTTGAAATTGATATTATAAATATTGAATTGAAATTGATACTTAAAAAGGTTAAACATTTTAAAAAGATGAAATTTTGTTTTCAACAATAAAAGTTAATTGTTAATTTATATTAAAAACTGAGGCATGATTCATGTTATGTTAATATTAGCATTCTGTCTTTCGGTGAATATTGAGAGGATTTAGAGTTCAATAATTAATAATATAAATAAAATATTTTTTTCTAGAGCGCTTGGAAGCAACATTTCTGTGACAATGAGCTAAAAGCGCTGATATTACAAGACGTAGTACGAACTTTCCCCGATGAAGTTTATTTTAGAGACAAGGATGTTCAGGATTTAATGGTAATTATTAAGTTTTATTTGAATTATACATTTCCGTATAGAAAATATGTTCATAATAAGAGACAAAATTAATTATTTTTGCATTAGAATTTTTCTCACAATAATTATGTTTATAGATATCTAAATAACATAACTAAATATAAAATTCATGTATATTTTACAACTAAAAACAAAACTTCTAAACTTACCTCAAAAATTAACTTAAGTATAATAATTTAGTGGGGGTCATTGGGACCAACGGAGTGTCCGTCTGGCTATTTTGCTTTATGCGGGATGTAGCGTGAAGCTAATATAAAAAGGTGTTCTGTATGAATATAATATAAACTTATATAAATATATTTCCAGGTCAGAGTTCTATTTTTTTGGGCCCGTTCCCATCCAAGTCCGGGATATAGACAAGGCATGCACGAGATATTAGCACCTTTGCTTTACGAATTATACACTGATAGGAAGTTTAGACCCCACGATTTGAGGTAAGTAAAATAATTTTTAATAATATGTTTGTTTTTTGTAGGTATAGGTATTCCACAATGAATAGATAATTCTGAAACATCATCGAAATAAAATACAAAAAAAATGACGATGGTTCCTGAGATTAATGCAGTCGACGAAACAAACTCGGCTCGGCTTTATTATATTAGATATTATAGATTAAAATGTGCAGCTTTATTAGCTTCACTTCACTGAATACATTATTAAACAAAAAGTTTTAATAATAAAAATTAGATGATATTAATTTTGTATTTCTAATTAGGAATATATATACAATCAGTTTTGATTTGTTTTACAAAGTAGAAATAGTTTTATTTTTTTTTATTTTCTGACAAGAAGGAGATTGGACATAAAGAGTATGTGTACATTGAGTTACTCAACTGAAGGCTTAGAGAATAAAATAAAAACTTATAGTACTAAAGTGCTCCCTCGGTGGCAGCATATTAGTTAAGTGTATTCACGGATTATAATAAGATTATGTAATTTGCGTAACTGACCACATGTAAGAAAGCACATTTGTTTATAAAATATACCTAATGTGTAACTATTTTACTGTATGTATACAATATACACATTGTTTAGGTATTAGTGTTTAATTTTTTGTTTCTTCATTTGAATAAATAAGAATAACAAGAAGTTATTTTGGCGTTATTGTATTATTTAATTTGCATCTTGTTCACTGCTTTTTCGTAAAAACACTGACCAAATCTTTAATATAATTATGTCTATTAATATATACGATGTGTTTTACGTAGCGGAATTTTAACCCTCTCCCTAGCCTTTACTAAGCGATACGATTGCTACTAAAATATTATGTATTAAATATGATATCTATTGTTATCAATTTCAGCGACACTCTGCGGTATTACTTACAAGATGATTATTTGGAGCATGACAGTTAGTGAGTATATTTTATAATATGAAACTTTATAATCTCTATCTCTATACATAATAAAATAGTAAGAATATTTTGTCTGTACATTAAGTATTTTTGACTGAAATGAATAGAGGGAGACTTAAAAAGAATAATAGGTAGCAAATTTTTTTTTTATTTCTTGTCTATCTGTTTGTATGTGTGTATGGTCACGCTAATCTCTGAAAGTACTGAACCGATTTACGTAAAAATTTCACCAATTTCTTTGTTTAACCCAGCTTAACATCTAAAGTTTCATCAAATCATTTGAATGAACTCAAGGCATCAGTTTGCCTGCAAATATATAGCAATCCATATCTATATTTATAATAAATCTGTATTTGTTTGTAATGAATCTGTATATTTGACCGACTTTCGAAACGAGGTCCTCCGTCCAGAGAGAACCTCCTGGTTCTCTCTGGACTGTAGGCCAAAAAACCACTTAGTCGGTCTGCCTTTAGTAGATATATATTTATAAAACCATCACGTTAAGTCAGTTTCGAATGGATTTAATTATTTTCTCTCATAACTCTTTTATCGTTTAATATATTGTGCATAGGAATTTATATTATATTCTTCTTTCAGTATGTTATTCAGTGCTATAATGAAAGGTCTAGAGAAGTTTTATTCGACTGGTGACGTGGTTCCTACACCTAGTGGGCGATTGCCCACGTCTAAAAGTGTTCATGTAAGCTACTTTCTTTATTCTATTTATTTTTACTTAATGTATGTAACAAGTGTGTTAAATCATAATTTAGCATCCTATATATCTTATAAAACAAAGTCGCTTTTCGTGTCTGTCTGTTGTTTCTAACTCTTCTTCTAAACCACCCAACGGATGTTGATGCGGTTTTCACCATTAAGTCGAGTATTTTTCATAGAAGGTTTATATATAGTTTATTATTTGTACATTCTTATATAAATTAACATAAATACGATAAATGTGTATAAAGTCCTACCCGTTGAGACACTTTCGCGCATGCGCTGCTTTAATGGTAAGTACTATATGAAAAAAATGTATTAAAGTATTGTTCCTCTTAATAAGATCTACAAAAAAGTCCGCGACGGCATATTCGTATCTTTTAACACTAGAAGCGCCCCCGTCCCATTTTTGACCCAAACGCAAGTTTGATTGTATATAACTTTTTTATTTGTTAATTTATGTAGATGATTTTTTTTTACTATTACCAATTTTACACCTTTATTTAATTAAAGATATAAATAATTTTATAGCAGTCATACTTTTTGAAAAAAAATAAGATTTACCTAGAACTGCCGCTGGGTCATTTTTGTCCCGCCATTATTATTTTGTTATTTGAGGGTATAATTTGACATATTTTCATGCCTCGGGGACGAGGTGGAGGTGAAAGGGCGATGCGGGGGCGGAAAAAAATTGAATACTAGGTTTAGCAGTCAATGCCTAAGTTTTTAGGGTTCTGTAGCTTTTAAGGAAAAAAAAACCCTTATAAGATCATTTTTTTGTCCATCCGTCTGTCTGTGCCTTTATTTCAGGAATGCTTGGAGAAATCGAGTTGATATTCATATGAGTATATGAATATCAACTATATGACGATCTACAGTCCCTTAATTTCCTGAAAAAGCGCCCTTAAAAAAAGATATGACCATTTACATAGTAAAAAATGTGTATTTCGACACTATAAAGGGAATCAAATTAATAAGGTACTTTCAGTGAACTTAGAATTATGAAATTTAGCAGCTAGCATCTACATGTAGTACAAGTACAGGAAAAATCTGAAAACTATACATTTATGTATAAATCTTAAAAAATAATAGCCTGAAAAGTAGGGTAAAATTGGTGTCAATACTAAATTTTGCCGCTAGTTCAAGTGAGGTATCAGATGAAAGGATGACTAAGCTAGGCTTGAATTTCAGAAAAAACACTCGATACCAAATGTGGACAATTGTAGGGTAGGTAGAGGGAACCTGGGAACCTAGTGCTATGCACTCCGCTGGCATTTTCCGCCAAATTCTGGAGGCATTACCACGCAATGTTCATCATCATCATCATCATCTGTGATGTATCACTGATGAAGAATATATTAATGCATTACTTGGCCTAATAATAATATTAACTAATTTCAATAACTTATAATTTTGTAAGAGTTATTCAGTTAGTTGTCACGACCTTAGAACGTATTTGAAATATTTGATTCTTTCTTTGTGTTTTGTTTTTTGGTACTTTTATGTTTGTTAAATAATAAGAATTGATTATTAAAGATGGTCTACATACTTTACGATTTATTTTAATAATATTTTTTTTGTATTATACCAACAATCAACATAATAAGTAGAATGGGACAAATTTGTCACGACGGCGGTTCTAGGGGGGTCTCAATCTTCGGCACTTCTAGTGTTAAGAATAAGGTGTAGTGATCATTTTTCTGTCTAAAAATAATAATTTCAATATATTTTTTATTGTGAGGGATATTTTTCCATAATGGTATTAATCCTTATCCTTTAAAATACTTTATTAATTTTCTACCTTTAATGAAGATAAAATTTACTTTTTACACTATTTCGAAATTGCGAATAGTTTTACAGAAAAACGCATTTAATTGTTGACACATCCCGCCGTTGACACATCAGCTGTATGTTACTCAAGTTTCACTTATCCCTTACTCTCAGCATATAAATAAGTATATTAGTTACGTTGGCCATTTAATATAGACCAAAGCTGTCTTTTACTGTTTTTCATTTTAATAAGTACTTTAGAAGTTGTTACAATATCAAAAAATCCTTGCTGCGAAAGGGCTCGCCATTCGCCATGCTTCCGCCGCGCCCGCCTGCCTTACACGCATCGGTGGTTCGGTGGTAGAATGCTCGCTTGCCATGCGGGCGGCCCGGGTTCGATTCCCGGCCGATGGATTCTATTTAATTTTCCTCACAGGCAGCCACGTAGTGCTTGCTTTTCATCAGGGACAGAATACCCTCTTCAGCATTAACCACAAGCTCGAAAAAAAAAACCCGCCTGCCTTTATAGCAACGAAGGTTTAGATGCGTTTGCACGTATTGGATAATTGGAGTTGAATGTATTATTTCAGCGCGATATATTTGGTTTCATATTTTTCGTAGTAGTTATTAGTAGGTAGGCTTTTGTTTATAATTTCTTCCGTTTAAAAATAGTCATTTAACTATCTAAAAATAGTCATTTAAATATATTTTAATAAGTACTTGAAAAGATTAGTAGCACAGATTTAAAATTACGGTACCTACTAAAAAATCCTTGGTGTGTAAAACAATTGGAAAATCCTTATTGAAACTACGAAAATGCGGGTTGCATTAAGGTTTAATTAATTTTCACATTATCTTAAGTGCTTTGCAAACATACATTATATGAATAATCCAGTAGTAAAAGCGGGCGAAGCCGCAAGAGGGTCGCTAGTTTAATATATTTTGCACTGATGCTTTATATAATATATCAAGAATGATATGAAAAACCTCAATTAAAATCTTATTTATAATTATATATTTCAGAGTCAAAACGAAGTAGTGCGATATTTAGATAGAGTGAGAGAGGAGTATTTAGTCGCTTACGATCCGGAGTTGGCATCTCATTTGGCTGGATGTAATATTTCCATGGAATTGTTTGGAATGTAAGTATGTAGTGTAGTGATTAACTACAGTAACTCATTTTAGTAGTTTATGTAAATTTTATTTTTATTTTATACAATATAATTTTTAAGTAAAGCCAAAGTATATACATAACAATGTATAATTGATTTGTTTTGTTGCACCGGTCTCGCGGCGAGCTCTGCGCGTACGCCGGTGCACCAATCCGACTTCATAACACGACGGCGAATGCACGCTCCTTTTGTGCTACTCGCTAATTACGTTTTTCTAGTTATTTTATTCTTTTGCTTATATAAATCCTTCTATTTTGCCTTATTATATATATAAACTCTGGTGCTTGCTATAATTCTTTAACTGTTCTTCCGTTGTTTATTGTGTTGTGCTTTCTGCTGTGACATGTAATGACATCGACATTACATGTTTGATTCTTGTTTGGGGAAGTAAAATATAATATAATTATTTGCTGGGTTTGGAAAAGAGGCAAAGGGCGGCTTGAATGAGTTGAGTCACTTAACACACAATGCAGCGGAATATTCCCTCTTGAATACAGCGCCAGCGGAAGTATGCAAGTATCTTCACACCAGATTCCTAGGTTCCCTCTGTCTGCCCTTCTATGTGCTCGATATACTGTGAAGCTCCTCATAGCTCTTTCATAACACTATATGTTCATTGTAGAAACAAAAATAAATAATAGTAACTAATAAAAAAATATATAATATATTTTCAGTCGCTGGCTTCGTTTGCTATTCGGTCGGGAGTTCCACCGTCAAGAAATACCAAATCTATGGGGTTTCATATTTTCCGATGGGCCAATGTTGCCGAACGTCCATTACGTTATATTGGCAATGCTATTGTCTATTAGGAATATTTGTGAGTATTTTTTTATTAAGCCATACATTCTTATATATGCATTAATTATTAATTATTCTACCCTTGTTACAGCTTACGTTTTGTTGTTAACATCTTTGTAGGGGCATTTTGCTATTAGAGAACTTAATATTAACATACTTCCCCACTTTCTCTCCGTTTATAAATAAATAAATAAATAAAGGATGTGGCCGAAAGAAGCATGTTTAAAAAAACTTCTTAGTATTTTCATGTGATATCTGTGTATATGGATAGGGCTATCCATACACTACCTATAGACAGATATCATCAAAAAGGTGTGTTATGAAATGTTCAATAGAAGTCATTCGTCATATAAAATTTATATTCTCATAAAAGTGGGCTGTTTATTCTGGTTTTACTCTTACTGTAATTGCGATCAGACTTGATGTCGGAAACTAGAATGTTTCATGTGTTAGTTACAACTCTTAGTTATTTCCCTTTCACCAAGCAGGATGCGAATAAGAACTAATATTCTATATTTCAGTGCTAGATGCAGATACGGGCGCGGCACTTTCAATACTGATGCGCTCGTCGGTGGTGAGTGTGCGCTATATATGCTCGTTCGCGTCGCACCTGCGCGCGCCGCACTTGTACGCCAAACCATCCGCACCTGACATTGTTGAACATGTGTGAGTGTTTGTAAATTTACTTTGCTAGATTTGTTGATTGAAATCTTTTAAGTTTTGTTTTATTATAACTTCACCTTTTTATAAGAAAAGTTTTGTGTGATTAGGTTTATAATATACTTAGCAGTATGAATTCATTAATATTATTCTAGTCTTTAGAGGAAACCCCCTGGTAACGTAATTATTATAAGTATTTGTTCTTGGATATATGGGTATGCGTTCCCGAATCCTCGAAAGCGGCGACAACTTGTCCATCGTACTATACATATACATATACATAACATCTTCAGCATAGAAACCCCGACGCGCACGCACACGCTGTCGCACAGCTACACGGGTTCGTCGTCGTCGTCGGTGGCATCGGGTGTGGCGGAGGGCGGTGACGTGGCGCACTCGCTGGCAGCGCTGGCGCTGTTGCGCGCGCGCCTTCCGCCCGCCGCCGCCGCCCTGCGCGCTGCCCTGCCCGCGCCGCCGCCCGCCGCGCGCGCCGCCATGCACGAGATACTGCAGGTCAGTGACAAGAGCACGCACGAGCACACACAAGTACACGCGAGCACAGCTGCACGGGCTCATCGTCATAAATAAATAAATAAATATTTAATATTTACTTCGCTCTGGTAACGAGGTAAAGCGTGGCGTTTTGTTCCCCTACTCAATACAGTATGATGGAAATGAGTGGCTTAACACTAGGTTCCCAGGTTTCGATTGCCTCTGCCCTGCTAGGAGTGGGATACAGCGTGAAGCAAAAAAAAGAAGATAAACTTACTTACATAATGTGCTATTAGAGAATAATAATGTATGTGTTACATACATTTAATAATGAATAAAAAAATGTATATGAAAATAAGAAAATATGATTTCAGCTAGCAGCCTTACTCCAATGTCGTAACCACGCCTTGATAGACGTTGAAACAGCTCTAGAAGCTGCTGAAAATCAATCAATAGAAACAGTAGGCAAAAAACAACTACTTCCCGTTGTAAAGATATCAAAGTCCAAACAACTGAATAACCAAAATATTGTGAAAAAAGTGAAAGAAGTGCCTCTCAAAGTGTTCCACGAGTTCGAATGTGACGGCACCAGTGACTTGCCGTTTTTAGATCCGCTGAGGTTGAGGACAGAATGATTAAGACGGAAAATTATGCTTTTTAGCTATTATCATTAGTTGTTTTGTAAAGATTACGTATGAGAATATCGATTTTGTATCCATTCTTTTAGGTTCACGCAGTATCCCGTATAAACTAGTTTACACATGTCTGGTTAACAAAATAGGAAACTGAAAACTGTTAGTAAATAAGAAAAATATTGTAAAAAGGAGAAAAATTTGCTTCTCAGTGTTTCATAAGTTTAAATGTGATGATGACGCAAGTGATTTAGACCCACTGAGGTTGTGCACTGTGTTGAAGGAAATTAGTGTTAAGACACTCCATACTCCAGGGTCTGACTGCAAACTCGACGATGGATTTGATTCCTAAAATGAAATACTTTCATTTCTCGCTCTGGTAATAAAACAAAGCGCAGGGTTGAGTTCAGCCAATCAACACACAATGTGTCGAAAGTTGGGCGGCGCCTTAACGGAGTGTATGAACACTTGGTTCCCTCTGTTAACTCTACTATATGCGGGATACAACGTGAATCTGAAAAATACTTCTAATACTAATATAACAAGGTAAATAATAAAAAGAAAAAGGTATTGAAAATATATGTGTATATATTTTGAGAATATAATGTTTAAATAATTTCTTTTTCCTATCTAATTTAAACCAATTTAATATTTAAATTATGACATTAAGGTATTTAATGAATATTATACAGTTTTAATATATTCGATTTTTAAGTTGTTTAACAAAGTACAAGTAAAGCTATTCAGATTTTACATAAATTATGAAAATATTGAATAACAAAAATACATTTAATTTATAAATATGGTTGTATATGTTCATTTCTTAGCATAGAAACGCTTTGTTACATTATTTTATTTGTTTGTATTGTAGGCTATACACATTATATTAAAATGTTTCTAATTCTATATAAATTAATATTTACTTTAAATAAGTTACACCTTTAAAATATTTTGTATTTAAAGTTACATATAACTTCTATTATAAAATACTTTGATTATATGAGTGCTAAGCAATATAACAAAATGATAATTTTGCGTCAGTTTTAAAATTTGTTGGATTATCTATGATGATTATGTGTTGAAGTTCATTGAAAAAAAGGAAAAAGGGTTGCATGTTTAGTCATTAAGTTTATATATGTGATAGATACGGACAAATGTAGCTTTTATTTAAGTTCAAATTAGTTTAATTTAGTATTAAAATATAATTTTCTCGCACTGTTGATTTTTTAAAAGTTGAAAGTTACTGATTTAAGTTATATCAATATTTTATATCGATTCTTTCAGAGTTTTATCGATTTTAATTGATATCGATATCGACTTTTTTTCGACTAAAATTTGCTGCAACTATGTTTATTAATTGTTTATTTTTAGTTTTTTAAATGTATAGTAATTATTTTTTAATTAAGTATAGATCGTTAGGTCCTATTAGTTAAGATGTAGGTGATTGTTTAAACCTCGCCTCGTTCAGTTTAATGTTTTATATATATATTTGTAAGTGAGAAAAGCAATTATAAAAGTATAATTTAATATTTTATTCTGTTACAAAATGAATAAAGTTGCCATATATTAAATGATATGTATAATAACAAAATGTTACAGGTTTTCGAACATTTTATGCTTATTATTATGTTTAAATACAATATATTCATATTATACAGAAATAATTTAAAAAAAAACAATGTCGAGTTTTAAAATGTACCGATTTTGTCTCAAACAAGTATAAATAAAACAATTATATTAAAATTGGTCTCAAAACAGTATGTTTAAGCTAAATCTTCAAAATAAAATGCTAAGATCATCATTGTTAAATTAATCCCCTACCTCCTCTCACTTATTTTTCGTCTTTTATATTTCATAGATTTTTTTTAGCTTCGCAATTAACACGCAAAATTCCGGGACAATCTCGTATTTCCCAGTCATAGTGCAATCCTACATCTAAAAATATAACGACATCGTGATGCTTTGAAACAGCTGTAACTGTACATTCGATTTCCACTCGGGATAATGATTATTATTATTATTATGAAATCAATGTCTCGGATTGGGCGGAAAGCGTAGGCGAAGCGTAACTAGGTTTTCTTCCTAGAATACGAGAAAAACGAGTGGAGCTGAAAACAATTTATAAAAATATTTATTTATTGACATACAAAAGTAATGCAGTTGGGAAAAATATTTTCTCTAACTACAGAGGTGCCACAAGTTACGTAATGGAATTTGTTGAACTTTCTAAGTGCAGATATTCTATAAAGAATCAAACCATCTTTTGTTTAGTGCTTAACGTCTAGAACGCTGAAATGAAATATATTTATTTTTATGGAAAGGATGTTGGATGAAGTGATGGTAAGTGATCAACGCCGGACATGACCACGTGTAAGAGGTTTCGGCACAAAATGTGGAACGGAGTGTCTTAATACTAGATTCCCTCTGCCTAACCTGCTGGGAGCGGGATACAGCGTGAAGCTAAAAAATATAATATTTTTAGCTTTTACAAGACAAGTTAGGTGCTATTTTCAATCACTTTCTAAATTTGTGCCAACTTCATACCTACTGATATATTCAACGTGTAGGTGAACATGTAAATTGAGGAAACAACCTATCTCATCTAAGTACTACTTGAACTCGACTTCGAAATCTGTCATGTACCTATTTTTTTCTATTTATATCTAAATATCAGAATATATTTATTAACTTTACACATCTTCATTAGTATTTAGTTTGCTAATCGTCATACACTGATACAAGTGAAGAGTATATTTAAAAAAGTACTCGCCATTGTGGGATCGCCGTGGCGTAGCGACACTGTATTTTACTGTAAACGAAAAATGGTGAAGGAAAAACGAAATAAATAAAGAGGCCGTTGTGGCGCAGTGTCACAAGTGTGCGTCTGTTAAGGCAACGGTTGTGGGTTCGTCCATCTTATTCCTTATGACTTTTTGTGGTGATTTGTGAATGAATAAATCAAAATATTACCTACATGAAGACCCACAAACAATACAGTCGCGGTGAGTGACCATCTTCAAATATTTGCTATTATGTTTTTTCGTTGTACTCATTCCCTTTTTTGTATATTATTGAAATGTAGTTAGGGGGCGCCGAAAAAATTTCGCCCAGGGCGCCGGTAGTGCAAAAACCGGCACTGGTCATATCATATGGGGGATATAATTTTCTTAAATAAATCGGAGATGTTACGAACATAAAATTGGTAAAATTTTATATTTATAATGTAACATAGTTTTTTAATTTTTGATTAATTCATAAGTTCATTTTAGAAAATTAAAATATCATACTTTGGTATACACACAGATAAGAAAAGAAACTATACTAGAACAAGTAGTAGCGCGTTAGATGGGCAAATGATCTCTGGGATTGTTTATGCACAATACAGCGTGAGATACCATTGCTATGCATCCGACAGGCTTCCAATACTAATTTGATTTATTCAGTGTTTTGGTGATCAAATTCGTGATGACCGCTTCGTAGATACGTCTACAGGACAGATTTTGTGATTACCTAGTAATTCTTTAGAGAAAGTTGAGGTTTTTTTTAGTTTTACTCATTTTTTTCCTACCATACTGGTATAGTGCACCTATGGTGTCGTTCCCAGAGAGAACCTAGTGTTGAGACCATTCCTGCTGACCTCCGTTAGAAACGATAAAATACGTGTTTATGATTTCTTTGAACGTTTACATACCAATCATTAAATTATTTACGGAGCCTCGGCCACTTATAATGGAGCTTACCTCAAGCATTCCGCGAAAAGTGGAGAACAGAAATTACTGAATGGGAACGAAGTGTCTTAGCACTTGGTTGCCAGGTTCCTTCTGCCTACCGTTCTATGAGTCAAGCTAAAAAGTTACTTAAGTATTGCAAATGATACTTTATGTATAACACACACATAATACAAACATAGGTATAACTCATTCATAATTGCATCCAAATACTCCAAAATAGATCTAATGATAGGCGATAAACAAACAAATAATGGCTCCCAATTTACAATCTTACTGGAAGGCACTGAAAGTTGCCGCGAACATAAATCGTATTCGATAGTTCCGATAGTTTTCGATAGTTCCGATAGTTTTCGGTAGTTTCGATAGTTGAACCACCGACGGTCTCAGCGCAACTATCCCGCCGGTGCACTTTGTTTGTTTAGGGATTAATATGACGTGTTTAGTTTTACTTCTATATGTAGAGTTAAGAGTTTTGAATTTATTGATCTAAGGGTTTGTACTGAGAGGTCTTTCAAAGTTATGGTTCATAATTTTGATTGCTATGGAAATAGTTAGTCTTTAAACTACTAAATCAAGTTGTAATCCACAATAAAAATGCATAAAGTAAAATTAAAAGTATACTAATATTGGATTTTAAAATTTTTAATATAATTATTTTTAATTAGTAATAAACAACATGATTTTGTTCAAAATGTTATCAAGAACTGAATTCGCTACTACCGACAAAATAAAAACCATTATTTAAATAAAACTAATATAAAAACCTGTATTTTATTAGTAATTGGACTATTCATCGTTAGTTTAGTACCTATATAGCAGGAGTACCAGGACCAATGCAGCGTTTATACAACTTTAGTCATTTATCTCAACTCGTGGAACTTGACAGTTCAATACAAACTCGAAGTCAGTTCAATCTGCATATTGAAAAACTTTCTATTGCACCCAACGCAATAATAGAACCGGCACCCATTGTGGTCTAAGGAAATCTATGCATCTAAGCTATTATCTATTCTCTAGGCAGCTATATTAAATATTAAATTAGAAGATTTGTAGAGGACGTATTTACTGCTTTTATACGTAAGATCCATTATTATTAGATTCCATTATTATATATTCTATTTATTTGTAGTCATATATTCTAAGTAGAAAGATCCATGTGGCGCAAAGGGGCAGCATCTGACTGTTAGCGCCATGGTTGTGGGGTCAGTCCCCACTCAGGTTTATGTATTTGTTTTAATTCTTTCATTCCGAAGAGACAAATTGCAGTTTGAAGTTGTGAACTGTCTTCACACTCGGCTTTTACTGTCTACCTTGATATGCAGAGAAAAGCGAGAAACTGGGAGAAGAAAATGAAAGAGCAAGTATTCAGCTATTCTGTTTTTCATTTTCGCCCCTTTTCCATATATTGTTTACCAAACCCAAAGTTTTACTACATCGGAGAGAATAAGAAAACAAAAATGTTATATTTAAATAGTCCCCAAATATCGAATCGAATTAAAGTCATTAATATCGCACATTAACACCTAACTACTTCACTAATGGGATTTATTAAAAGCTTACTAAATTACTTTTTCTATAAGTATTTCTTTCTTGTTCGTTTTATTAAGTTGTTTTTGTGAATACAAAAATGTTGCGAAAGTCTAAGGAATTGCTAGCCACTATTGTACCTAAATTTAGAATGTAGTTTAATCATGTTTTCTTATTTCTATAAGTACGTGTTCATATTTCTATAGAGGCTGGGTTTGGGCAGGTGTTGAGTGGCGGAATTCAACGCCGCGTTTTGCATAGACACCAGGGCGATGAATTTAAAACATACATTTAAATAAATATTTTGTATCCTCGAATGGGGATCGAACCCACAACCAGTCGCTTTTATAGACACACACGTGTATCCCCGCGCCAGGACTGGCCTCTATATCTATATATGAAAATATTAAATAGCAGAAATCAATATAGATCACCAGTTTAGCAACAATCAATATCAATAAAGGAAACTCCCATACATTTTGCGTTCGAATAAAACGAATGTCAAACGATTTAGCACCAGTAAGCCGTAGCCTGTATCGTATGGCCAATTGACTGTAAAGAGAACCTTATGTATAACGCTTGCTTTACTACCGATGCCAATGAAAACTAACCTTTTAAGTATTTTTGCCTTTTTTTTAGCTTCATGCTGTATTCAGCATAATATGCTGCTAATGTGGTGCTAAGACACTCCACTTTTTTTTAAATGTGTTTTGAGGATCTATTTCCACTCGAGGAAATAAATTATTTCTTCGCTCTCTTATCAACACAATGCGCGGCGTCGAGTTCCGCCATTCACCGCAATGTCTCAATTTTGGGCTGAGAGCGGAGAGATTATTTGTGCAGAAGTTTGGATGGAATTTCAATGTAAAATTAAATATACAAATATTAACTTTTACGAAATACTTTGATAAAAAAATTATCACACACACCACTAATAGATTAAACTGATATCATCCTTTTTTAAAGTCGATTTAAAAAAAATCTAAAACAAAAACCAAAAAAAAAAGAAATCTAAAAATCTATACAAAGTAGCTATAGGTACTTATTGTATACCTATACGAATATCGATTACGATTCACGCTAGCGATAAACTTTTGATTTATGACAGCATTATGAGTTAGCTGAAACAGAAACTACATTCCAATGAAACAGCGGAAATGTTCCAAGTCCGTTAACTGTTCTTTCATTAGTTTACGTTCTTATACGATTTGCTAATATTGGTTTGTATATATTACTATAATAGTTATAAACTAATTTTCGAAAGTCATTAAATGGAATGACTTGGTTGTTTGTAATTGAATATATTGTTAGGATTTTCTTTTTTGTTTTTATGTATCCCGCACATACCAAGGCACTTCTATTCGCCATTGTAAGCCGAATTCTGGAGGCATTGAGTGTTGAGTCAAGGCCTTAACGCCGCGCTTTGCCTCGTTTACCAGAGCGAGGAAATGAAAACATTAAATATTTCAACATTAAAGTATTTTTTGTAATTTTAATATTTTTATCTTTTTTTAATATATTAATATTTTTCCAAGATAAGTATTTGAAAACGTGTCAAAATTTAATACATTGATTAAATTTACGACAATTTGTTTTTTTTTATTTCTTAGAAAAACAGAGAAAAAAAAATAATAGGGTGGGAGGTGAATGCTTCGTAGGCGTAGTTGGTATAGTACATCATCAGGTTATCTCACTAATCGCATGAGTGGTGGTGAGCCTGCGAGGAAAGTTTTGATTTATGATTCTTTGTAACTCTCCGGTAACTACACCCTGTTGGTCCATCAGGCGTGAGTACGCTACTTCCATTAAAACGCAACATGGAATTATATTAACATTATTACATATACTGTGTATGTATATTTTTAGGGTTTCGTACCTTAAAAGAAAAAACGGACCCCTTATATGATTATTTTATTGATCGTTTTCCCGGTTGTTAAGACCAATTATCTCGCGAAATTTCCTGGCAGAATCAAGCTGAAATTAAAATCAAGTATTACGGTATACGTTCCTTAGGAGTACAGAATAAAATCAAGCTTCTAAGTCAAAAAGATACAAGTATTCATATTTAGTTTTTGTCGCAGTTTTGTGAAGTTTCGCTGCTTAATCACAATTTATAGGATACTTCCCGTAGACCTAATTTCATAGCTAGCTAGCTAGTTATGAAATTAGGCGCGAAATGAAAACTTACAATCAAAATAAAAGAAAAAAATTGAATCTGGCATTTCATCAAATCAAAAAAATGTTTACAAATTTATATTTAAATATCATTTCATACAAAATGAGTGCATAGGCTCGCAAATTTAAGTTTATAAACCTTTATAAATTGCTCTTCATGTTGTACGGAACATTCCGTGAGCGAATTTAACTCGCCTTTGACTTGTTTTTTTATACCTTTATGCTTTGTCCCTCATCACACATTTAAACAAAAATTATTAATTTAAAAATATGGGAACATATATATATTGCTTAGAAGAGAATAGAAGTATTGATTGTTGTTTAATTAAGTGCATCTCGCGCTAGTGTCTCCAAACTTAGTTGGTGGCAGATCACAGCACAGATGAAGTCGACAGCAAACTGATAACTTGAAGCTTCAGAACCAAAACAATAATAAAGTTTAGCTTTGAGGTCGGTCTAAGAATACTAACTTAAATTTGACTTTCCATCGAATTTATATTACGTATATTTTACACGTTTTGGTGAATAAAGGGTAGGCAGAGGGAACCTAATATTAAGACACTACGCTCCTCACTTTCCGCCCAATTTTCGTAACGTTGCGTTTTGATTAACGGAACTGAACTCCGCTCTCTGTCGTCTAACCAAAGCAAGGTAATAAATATATTTCATTACCACGGTAAGGGTAAAGCGCAAATTTTATTTTATTTCTTTGTATAAAAGATTATTTTTCAAAATATTCAATTTAATTTTTATTTTTAGTATTTTGGATTTGATTTTTATTGATAGTGTATGATGATAGATTTAATTACAAACAATACTAATTATGCATAATAGAATTGTCATCAAAACTTTAATTTTCTATTAAAATTTTATGTTTCGTAAAAAGCATGACATGATGAAGAAGGGAAGAAGTATGAAGAGATTGACGACAGCGGATGAGGTGAAAGAAATATGCAGAGACACCGTTGCGCCGTTCTCCCTGACTACCCCGTTAGGGATAAAGCGTGAAGCTAAGTTAAATTACACGTACATTTTGTACATATTACGTACATTTTGTACATTAGTAGAATTGTAAAAACCGTGAATAAAATTTTAAAGCTAGGATATCCGGTTAAAGTTTTAAACCAGTCTGCAACATCGTAATAGAATAATAAACTTTTTCCGTTAAAACTCCTTTATAAACTTTTCACTCGACACCAGACAGACCGGAAAAAAGAGAAATCTAGAAATATATTATTTGTACTCTATTATTTTATTGTATACAGTTCAAAGTAAACATAATTATATGTACAAAGCTATTGTTTATGAATAAATAAATTATTATGAGATTTTTTTAGTTTTAAAATATAATAAAATCGTCGTCTGATTGTAAAAGCGATGGTCGTGGATTCGATTCTCCCTCTAGGGTATGAAAAAGACGAGGTGTCTCGATCCATCGAAATGAGCATTCGGAGTAAAGTGGGCAACGAAAGTGTATTAATGGGGACGGAGTGTCTTAACATTAGGTGTCCAGGTTCCCTCTGCCTTGTGCGGGATACAGCATTAGACTAAAAAAAATTAAAAAATAGAACGAACTGTCGAAAATAATTCTAACGACAAAAAAAAACAATTCGTTACAAGGAACTTTTTTTTCTGTATTCCTCATTAAGCGTTATTCCTTCAGCCTGTAAGCCACGTGATTGTGACTTTGAAATGTGTCTTTTGAAATACAAAAAACTGTAACAATTATATATTAATTATTTTTGTGGGAAAAATTGTATTTATGTAAAATATTGTAATATTTTATTTAAAATCTATTAGTTTTGTTTAAAAATATTAAATCATTAAAATCAAGTATCGAGAGGGAACCTATTGTTAAGACACCCTGTTCCCCACTTTCCGCCAAATTTTTCTATGCATTACGTGTTGCAAAGCGAAGAAAAGAAAAATATAATTAATTAATGTAACTCTAATAAAGGTCTAACATACGTAAGGTATTCTTTTCATTTAGTTCCATTAAAGTAAACATTGGTTCTAATAAAAATAACTTTATTAGAAACGTGTTCGACCGTTCACTTTCTTACATACGAAGGTGGGCTCGATATTAGGTCGTATAAGATAAAATAGTACTCTCAATATTGTATCCGATTACAGTAGTTATAATAAATTATAATGGTTCTATGGAGAAAGTAAGTAAAATATAAATATTTTTCTTGTTTTATTATTTGTAATATTAAATTTATGATTTATACAGAGTATAATTTATGAACAATAAAAAAATATATATTTAATACATTTTCCTAAGTAAATTTATGTAGTAACACTTTTTTTCCTTGTGGCAACACTGGAATAGAAACGTCTTTAGTCCTGTAAAAATAGTTTAAATTTAAATATTTGTTATAGTAAAATTGGGTGCAATTTGTGAATAAGTTCTATGAAGTAGTCATTTGTACTTAAAGTTGTTTAATATCATAATCAGTGCATTTTCTTCTGTAACTCTAAAGTGTTTGTGCTGTGTATTGTTCGTCAGCTGGCATCGCGCAGGTAAGAAACTATAATTTAAAAATTTGTCATCTTACTTCTTTACTTATTGCATTCCCCGCGGTACTATGGCCCGTCAGGTGGAAGATAAGCTCCAACTGCGTTCCAGGAGCTAAAGTCATCCAGGGTGTAGTACAAACAAGTTCTGAGAGAGAAAGAATTTTCATTATTGCGTACCAATATTATGACAGTTAAACATCAAAGCCATTCGAAAGGGTATAAAATAACGAATATCTAATGAAGATTCTTTGGATCCCTTGGCGTAGTGATAATCTGTCACGCACAGAACGCACTGTCACAGACAGAATAAAAAAATCATTTTTTTAATCATTTATTTGGAGAAGAATTTCAATTACAAACATTGTAAATACGTTGTAGTGATGCATAAAAACGGTTTTTTTTGGTTCACCTATATCATGCGTAAAGACAAAGTAGACTAAACTCCTTTTAAAAGGAAATTTAGTGTTAAGACACTCCGTTCCCAACTTTACACGTAATTGTGGAAACATTGCGTATTGAGTAGTAGAAGTCAATGGCGCGCTTTGCGCTATTACTTTAGCGAGAAAAAGAAAATATAGTATATAGTAAAACGTCCTAATGGTTATTTCATTAACTTCACAAGTCACGTCAGCTACTCATAAGTAAAAATTCCATAATATAAAATGAAGTTGAAATATTTGAATCAATACATACAACCAGGGTGGCTGGCGGCGCGCCAAGTCGACGGGGGCTGAGCGTCTATGAACTTTAGGGAAATCATTGGCACGGATACAAATCTTGGTCTAGATGAAACGTTTCAACGACGCTAATAACAAATATTTTGAAGAATATTAAAAAGTGTTTTGATGGAATATTAAAAAATATATAGGATCGTGGCTGGCGTAGAGCAGCGCCAGATCGTCTGACGTAATTATTTTCATTTCTTCACTCTGCTATCATGATAAAACGTGGCGTTGTATTCCGCTATTCAATACGCAATGCCATCAGAAATTATTGGAGAGTGTAGAACGGAAGTGTCTTAACACTAGGTTCCCAAGTTCTCTTCGCCTATCCAGCTATGTAACGTGAAAATATAGAGTAAATAATGGAGTATCTGAACATTGTGGATCTGCTAATTGCGGGAAATGTGTGAAGCTAAAAGAAGGTTATTTTTTTTTTGTAAAAAGTTACTAGCGAAATATATCATTATTAAATCATTAATTTGAAATATTAATTTCGATTACAAGTAAAAATTGAGTTTTCATAATTTTTATTGCTTTGTAAGTTCTCGGAAATTCAATTTGCCACCTGTAATTGAAATCTTATAACAAATACGTATTTATTGTAACAAATTTATCTGGTTTAGAAATAATAAAGAAAATAAGAAACAGAAACGACTGAAGGCAATTACTTCTCACTGCAAATCGGTTTAAATCCCTAATAATATTATTCATATTATAAATAGGTACTTATTCAGTCTAGCTAGATAAACAAAACGCAGTATTGGTGGTAGTAATTTTAAAATGTAGTGTAAATATTTTTTAGTAAATACTAACCTAATAATACATAAATATTTTGATAAATTTCTGATTTAAATTTTATTTAACAAACTATATATTTTATGGCCAAAAATATAATAAAAATAAAATGACTGTAATACTATGCACCTGACACCTCTTATTACAGGTGGACTCGTATATCTAATATTCGTCACATTACGTGTTGAGTCGCAGAAAGTCAACGCCGCGCTTTATCTTCATTAATGTTTATCAAAACGATCCATTTCCCGACTGGAAATTGAACCCACAACCGTCGCGTATAGTAACAAAGTCAAAAGGAATAGATGATTAGCAAAAAACAAAACACATTTAAAAATAAAGATCTGTATCTGGAGCGTTGAAATGTACATTTAAGTGTCACATTTACCTGGTCGGGTGCAACTTCTCAACTGAATACATGCCCCAGAATATCTAATAAGTCAAGCAGCTTCCACCTTCCTTAGTACAATCGACGAGTCTTGGCCGCTTTGAAATTAGGTTTTAAGAACTTTTTCGTATTATTCACTCGGGAACGAAACAATCAAAAGCGTGAAAAATCTTTAAATTAAATCTACGCAGCCATCTACAATAAGCTTCAGGGTGGTCACGACTTGTTGACCGTACTGTACCTCTCGGACTTCGCAGTCAAGATGTCATAAATATTTGAGCGGGAGCCACAAGTTTAAGGGAAACTTTGCCATACCGTGATTTTTGGTTGTTCAAATGTATTTCAGTGAAATCCTTTTTTATAAAAGGTGAAATTTCTTATAAATTTAATGTAACGGAATTTGGAAACTGCCCTGGAAAGCAATGATACGTTGAAGAGGTGCAGTGCATATTTTCTAAAAAAAAAGTATTTTTTTTAATTAGGTGGTTTAACATTTAAAAATTTTAAAAAAATGTATTTTAGATTAATACATTTACCTATAAAGTAAGATAGATATAGACAGCCTAGTAATATCAGACACTCCATTCTCCATTTACAGCCTGAATTCGGGAAAAGCCGTTTTGGGTAGTTGGTTTTTAACGTGACTAGAACACCATTATAAAATATAACGACTATACGACTGCATTCTTACAAATATCTTAACACTCTTTAAATAAAAAGAATAAAAGCGCTCTTAGTTAAAATAAAAAAAAAAACAATATAAAAGAAAAAAGAAATTACTTCGATATATCGAACAAATCTTAACTTATTAAGCTCAGTTCCAAAGTAACGAAAACAAAACTTGAATCACAATATAAGATTCAATCTGCGCCCCCACCTGCCCCAGCCGTTTTAATTAAGAAATATTTTCCTTGCCAATGCTCGACGCGATAAATATTTAGATCGGAACCGTAAAAAATTTCGTTGATACATTAAAAACACTTTGTTGCTTAATTTCCTTACTTTATTTTCTAGCAGCATCACGTTTTTTGTATTATGACATTAAGACACATTTGCCACTTTCCGGGCAAATTAGAAACATTGCGTGTTGATTTGCGTAACTCAACGCCGCACTAAAAAAAACAATAAGATATTAAAGAAAAAACAAGATAAACTTATAGTCAACATATAGATATGAAGATTAACGACAAATCAATGCGAAGCTTAGAGGATAATGTAGCAGAAGTAGTCGTGACAAAGTCTCGCATGGCTATTAATGGTCTGTCACTAACTTGTGATATCCACTTCCTTTGTTCAGTGTAATAATGATACAGGCTAATGTCGCAGTATTTCTTATTTCCTCGCGAAAGATATATTATCTTTTGTCAATGATTTTAACGAAATGTATAGAAAAATAGTCATAATATGAGGAAACTTGGTATAAATTGTGATTGTAATAACAAAAGTAGAAATCTACATTTTATTCTGATACTTCTTTATAATCATAATAAAGCTGAAGAGTTAGTTTTGCTGAACGCCCTAATATCAGAAAACATTAGTTCCAAATGAAAAAATGTTTGAACAAGGACACTAAGCATCAGGCAGACCTTCATGTAGCAGAGGAACAGGGCCATTCTCCAAAAAATCATTTTTTTTAGTATAATGTGCCTGCTATTCTCTATTTTTTGCCACTATATTTATTATTGTACACATTGACGAAGCAATAATAATTATACTATTACTTTTGTAAGACGTTCAATTTATTTCTGTACACCAAGTAAACAAACGTATCCAATTCAAATTCCAAAGCAGGCGTGCCAAATTAACTTCCATAGATACTTTAATTCCATTGTTCCCTCCTTGCCTTATTAAAAGTTGTATTTTTCTCAAAATTCATCCCGCGCCAATTGCAGGGCATTTCTGAATAAAATATTTTTACTCGTGCCCCAATTGCTCTTACGAGTACACCATCTAAACAATCTTGAGTCATGCTTAGAAGTGGGAGGCTTTGATTTTTTTTTGCTTTAACATTTAAGATAAATGTTGGTTGAACGTTTTAAAAGGTTTATTAAAATGGGGTAGGCAGAGGAAACCTGGGAACGTAGTGTAAAGACATTCCGTTTCCCACTAAAACACTTTGGTCCCCACTTTTCGCCGAACTCTTGAGGCATAGGAACCCAGAACCGACACGTTTACAGTCGCACGCTTGTTCCTCTGCGCCACGACGGAATAAATCAATATTAAATAAAGCATATCATAATTAGTCATAATATATGGTATAAGTCTACACGTGTTTATATACTCAGGATAATTAAATAGTTGGGAAGCAAGGAAAGTTTCAGTTATTTTCGAGAGTCCGAAGTAACTTTCCTTGTTAGCGGTTTGTGTGAAAATTTTCATTAAGACTTTAACGATTGTGATTTATACTAATTAAATGTTGTTATTGAGATTTATTAAATTTTAAAAGAATCGAAATTTCATGTAAATTTCTTGCTACTTACAGACATCTAGGCGAAGGTTATAGGTTCGTATAAACGGGAATTTTGCTCATTTGATGCTACTATAAAATATTTGCAATGATATTGAATTCGATTCCCATTATGTTCAATTCCTCGCTCTGGTAACAAGTGAGCAGAAAGTGGAGAAAGTGGAGCGTAGTGTCTTACCACTACGTCGCCTCTCCCCATTCTGCTTAATACGGGATACAGCGTGAAGTACTTCTTAATATACAAAGATCCTTTTTCAGAGTTGAAAGAAAATTTCTTTCATAAATATACGATAGAGACAGTGCTATAAATTGCATTTACATGGCGTCATATGCGCTAAAGTGAACAACTTTATGATGGTTCGATCGAGAATTTCATCTGCGATAAGCTTCTGGTGGAGCAAAAGGACTCTTAAATGTTACGTAACCTATTTAAATAAATGGTTTCTCTTTTTTTAGCTGCTCGCTGTATCCCGCACATAGTAGGTAAGGGGAACCTGGGAACCTAATGTTACGACCATCCGTTCTCATTAAGACCCTTCTGGTCTCCACATTCTGCCGAATTTTAGAGTGCGTTTCGATGGGCCTCGTACATACGAGTAAGTGGTTATTAGGCAATTTATTCATTCGATGCCATCAGTGTGTGGCGTGAGTTCTAAGACCACACGCAGTATCTCGAATTCCAGCGAAAAATGGGAAATGGAGTGTTCTGACACTTAATTTACTCTGCCTACCTTGCTTGTGCAATGCAGAAAGCGTGAAATTAAAAAAATGATTTGGTTATGTTTTTGCTCTGATTCGTTACGCAGATAAGACAAATAAAGCTTAATGATGGTTCAAATATATTATTTGATTTTTCTTTATATATTTAAGTAAATTATATTCATTACATCTCTTAATACCAACATATTACCTAAAAGCTAAGCACGACACAAAGACTTTTATTACCCGGAGGGTTTATTTTTATTGTAAAAGGTCTTGATATCAATAGTACGGAGCAATTCAAAGTAATCGTTTTGCTACAATCTTAGAGACAATCTAGCGTCCCCTAAGGAAGGCACTGTCTCACCCGTATTGTTTAATCAGCAGGCAAATGGAAGCTCGAAAATGTTCTTGATTGGATAAAAAAGAACAGGAATTATTAGATTGGCACTGTTTATATTTAAATTTGTAATGTTTTTAAATTTAAAAACAAAACATGAATAATTATAATAATACTGTGCCTATTACAATAATAAAAAAAATTAAGTAGGCTGTAGTAGGCTTAATGCTACATAATACTACGAAAGTAAAGGTAGAGTCCATTTTCTGGTTTCCATCCTTATTCGAGAATTTGTATCTTGAACGCCCCCGCCTTTCTGGACTAGGGCAGCGAAGTGAAAAAAAAATCCCCAGAAATGGAATCGAATCCACAACCGCCACGTTTATCAGACATCCTACGGCGTCAGCATGGACTAAAAAATGTAAAGACTCAAAATATTATTTTCTAATTCCAACAAATTAGAGAAAATAAATAAAAATACTAACTAATGTAACTAAAATCGAACTACATTTCGTAATCCCTACATCCCTACAAGGTGGTTTAAACTGCAGCTTAACGCTAACCCGTTCGCAAACTTAAACAAAAACTGTATAACTGAAGTATCCAGGGAGAGTAAGTACACCTCTAAGTGCTCACGCCCCATTTCATCTTATCGGTTTCTGGCCACCTCTCACACGGAACGCTTGTAGATGTGTAGTATATGAAAATTCTTTGGTTTCTTCTTTTTATACTGTAAAAAGAAGGATATGTAGCACGTATTTTTATCGGTTTAGAGACAGGACACTTTTTTCTTCATTTTATTTTATTTATTTAAAAGCCGTTATAGATATTTGGTCCGTTTCATTTTTTCCATATTTTTATTATTATTTCTCTTTCCTCAAGGATGTCTGAATCAAAAAACCTGCTATTTTTTGAGGCTTGCGCGGGGACACGGGTCCAACGACTAGAAGCCTAATAGAGAATAAAAATGCGTCATTGTGACGCATTAGCCTTGATCCGTCTCTGAGTAATCACATATAATTGCCCAGAGATGGTCTATGGAACTATGGAAAATATGTAAAACTATATTAAGATAATGGAATGGAATTTAGATGGATTAAAAATTATTAAAGGGTATAACGGATATCCGCCTTTTTCCAAATAGAATGGTTAATATTTATAAGAGAAAAAAATTCGGATTGCCTAATAAATCTTAAATAAGGATATTTAAACTTTTTTATGACATAATTTAATTAGAATAAATAATATTTTAGGCTGAACGGTGTAACCCACACTCACTTCTCAATTATATGACCAATATATCCGATGATGTGTGAAAGTTATTGTCGATTTTATTCCTAATGTACCTAGAGTTGGAACTTGCTTCAGAGTATTTCAAGTTAATTCCGTGAACATGTTTAATATTTATCTTTTTCAGTTCATTTCTAATATTTGCTCCTATATATGTTGATCCAGGTTTTATAGTAATGTGGAAGTTTGGAAAATGCTCGTTTCCTACTCGTTTAATATTTGATGGACTGTATTTTATTATTGAGTCCATAAGATCGACGCTATTACGGTACAGTTGTTGTTTTTTAATATATTGGTTTAAAGTTGAAATTTTTATTAGGTGCTTACATTTTCACCACATTCAGGTATTTTTTAAATGTAGTCTGACAAAGGTTTTCACTGGGATTCCTAGTCTTATAAACGATGGCTAAAAAGAGGCTGAAAGCGAAAATTATTATCAGCCATCGCTATCATTTGTATCATCATTAGATACGACGATGATTTTACGACAAAATAGTATAATAAAATATGTGATCATATTTTATTAGTACAAAACATTATGTTCTTCCGTTACTGAGTGACTGAAATTTGGACGTAAGATTCTTGTAAAGAGAATTTCCCGAAATTTGTATGACAATGCGAAAATGCGTTTTATACTCGAAGAAAAAAACGATTCGTATAAAATATTTTGAAAAAGTTGGATTTGATTGTAGTTTACACGTTAGAACAATATATTAAACAAAGCCTCGCTGAAACAGCTAAGACCGGCTCTTAATAAACCTTGTCTAAAGCAGGCGGAATAATAAATGCCTACTTCACTTGCGGTTTTCGCGGCGTATCTGTTTGTGTATAAGGAATCTATGATACGATATTATATCTATAACGATATGATTTTAACAAACGTTACTAACAATTTCTGCTTCACGCTGTATCCCGTAATAACAGGGTAGGCAAAAGGAACTTGGAAACTTATTATACAGACACTTCGTTTCTATTAAGACTTTTCCATTCCCTAATTTGCGGAATTTTTGAGGCATTGCGTGTTGAGCAGCAGAATTCAAGGCCACCCTTTGCCTCAGAACCAGGGCGAATAAATAAAAATGTTACACAATTCAATTCCTCGAATGAGAATCGAACCCACAACCTATCTCACTTGGGCTATTGCGCCAGGACGGCCCTGAAATTTAATTATAATACTCATTTATCAACAAAACCAATAGCTTATAGAACAAAACTATCATCCGATATTAGGTACTCAGCCGTGCAAACACCTACGTACATACTACTCGTATAATAGATACATCGTACCGCTTAATATAATAGCGCACAAACAAGCCAGGTTACAGGAACAAAGCCGCTCATGTATGAGAGCCAGATAAGCGTGATTACAGCGATTAGTTATTTAAATGAGTGAACGAATGCCTATATGAAATCCACCGTATTAAGATAGATACGTGACCAAAATTAAAGCTGTATATCAGAATATATGTACTTACTAGCGGTCCAAACGCGGCTTCGCTCGCTTTTATTTGTTGTTGTATTATGACCAAATATCACAAAATCTTTATATAAATTGTAGCTTATGTTTTATTGTGATATATAAGCTATGTTATTGTAAAGTTTTATCGAAATCTGTTTAGTAGTTTTTGCGTGTTAGTGGAACAAACATACATTCTCATTAACTTTGGCATTTATACAGGACTTTCGTGACCAAAACCCGCACACACCCCACACATGCCTACACACCGCACGACGATTATCACAAAATCTTTCCACTTACCCCAGCACAGACCAGCGGTTACCCAATTAATTTGTCAACAGCCACTGCTAATGGCTAATCGAGGTGAATTGGAGCCGATAAATAAGAAAATTGGCGACCCGCACGTGGCCAGCAAATACAATTAATTACCCGCCGCATGCCGCTGACTGCTGCCATTACTGACCAACGGGTGTGGAATTTTGATGGATATTAGCCACCTTTCGTTAATTTGGTATGTTTTTTGCTTTGGTTTCCTCTAAAGTCAACTATCTTGGTGTTAAATTATTTAATCAATTATAATTGTTCACGCTGATGAAAGTCAAATATAGTCGATGTCGGAGTGAATGATGTGGAAAATATTTCATTGGACTGATCATAATGATATGATCATTCAAAATAGCGACACAAAATCGAGATGATGAGTTTCACCACTCAACACTCAATGTTTCGAAAGTTTGGCGGAAAGTTAAGAACGGAGTGTCTTAACTAGGAAGGATGATGTTTTCTAACAATATATGTATTAGCGTTACAAATTCGCTACCAAGCCAATTTTGTGACTTTTAGTAACATCGAATATAGATATTTTTTATACAATAATATTTTCCTAATCTGGAATAGAATGTTTAACTATCAATTGTGTTCAGTGTTCAGTCTAGTATAGTAAAACTGCATCACATTTAGATGTGCGCAATGTACAGTCGACAACGATGCTAGTTTGCAAATTAGGCGTAGACCGTTTCAGTGCCAACAGCCGCAATGATTTAGGTAATTGTTGCAATGGTCCTCTTTATGTCTTAATTTATTTAATTGTTAGACTACTTTGGAGTCGAGGTCAGTCGTGGTGCAGTGCACAAGCGTGTGACTGTGAACGCGACAGGTTGTGGGTTCGATTCATTCTTGAGGAAATGAAATATTTAATATTTTCATTTTTTCGCTTTGATGTCGAGGCAGAGCGCATTTTTGAGTTTAGCCATTGAACACGCAAAATCTTCCAGAATTCACCGGAAAGTATACCTACTGTGAAGCTTAAAAAAAGTTCATTTCGATTAAAGGTTTAATATTCTAAAAAACTAAAACTATAAATTCATGAAGATAGGTTAGATTATGTAGGTCTTATACATTATTTAAGTCATAAAACATGGAAATGTCCTCGCGAGTATTATTTATCTAATTATAATTTTTCTATTAAAAATGCCGATGAGTTTCACCACCTATAATGCGAAAAAAAGAAAGCTGAGAGTGTAAATACTAGAGTCTGTATAACTACTAATAAGATAAACCTGAAAGAAGCGTCAATCCCAACTTAAAAAAAATAAATTTAACTCATTTTCTAAAAAAGTCTATAAGGGTTATATCTGGCATAGCAAGGATATACGTTAGAATTTATACTTCATTGAGAATTTTATGAATCGTGACCCAAAAGAGTTTGAAATTGGAAATGGTCCAAAGGGTGGGAGGGTACCCTGAGATACTGCTATGTGGTAAAGACTACGAGTAAAGATTCGTGCGGCGATTCATTCCTAATAAACGTCCGTCGATCGCAGAGGTCATGCTATTTTTCCTTTCATTGATGTGGGCCATTTCTGTGAAAAACTACTTCATTGTTCACGTGCTGATAGGTTTAAGAGAACTTTACTTTTGGTTAAAAAAAGGTTAAAGTTTACTTAAAAATGGTTTAAATTTGCTGTTTTGCTAAAAATGAGACACAAATTAATTACAATAAGGTGAAATTTCTATTAGATTTTATATATTTGCACGAAATGTCAGAATTAAAGAACGGAGAAATACATATTGAACTTAAAGCTATCGCGTTCAGTCAGTATTTCTCAACTGCACTACAGGGTCAACGAGGGCGAGTTATATTTTTTTACCAATTCATAAGTACCTTAAGCAAATTCTTATAAGCATCAAGCGTATTTATCTATAAGATAATTTTGATTTACTAACACGATGCCATTCTAAATCGATTTGTAGTCGATTTAGGCCAAATACATCGTCTAAGTAGAATGTCTTATATAATAATATCTTAGGTTTTTTATAATAGTTTATAATAGAGTAAAAAAAAATTATAGTACACAAGACACTGACTATACTAAATCAATTCTAGTATATTCAGTCAGTGTTTTAACTTAAATACTAGTGTTAGACAATAAATTAGAAATTCCCAAACGCGTGAACTTCCGAACTTCAAACATATTTCAGGTAAGCTTCAATGGCATATAAATTGAATGGGACGCGTCGTTCAGAGATAGGAGGACTTATCACAGCTTACGTTCTATTAGTCTTTTGTTTTATATTTGTTTAGGATAAACTCGAATTTATTTTCAAATGTACAAAATATTTAAACTAGCTTCACCCTGTTGCTTCGCCTTCCGTATTTAAATGGAAATAACTGAGAGTTGTACATGACTCTTAAGATTTTTTAAGTATTCGAGGTGCCTTTGAAGTAGTGGGTTGCGATCGATTGGAATGCAATATATCGAAACGATTTACGTAATGTAATATAGCCTATAGCCTGCCTCGATAAATGGACTATCGAATATAAAATGTTTCTTGTGGCGCAGGGGCACAAGCATGCGACTGTAAGCGCGATGGTTGTGGATTCGATATACTAATTTGAGACAATGAATTATTTTCATTTCTTCACTCTGGTAGGATACGATACAATTGGATAGAAGTCTGACAGTTTATGGTATTTTCATTCCTTGCTTTCGTATTGAGGCAAAGCACGGCGTTGAGATCCGTCACTCAGCACACAATATCCCGAGAATCGGCGGAAAGTGTCTTAATGGAGAAAGATGCGTCTAAACACTAGATTCTCAGGTGTGCTTTGCTTATCCTGTTAGGTGTAGGATACAGCGAAATGCTAATAAATAAATTGTTATATTACAGTAAAACTAAATTAGTATTACATTTTATTCAAACAATATACTCGTATGTCTGTTAGAAATGATTATTAAAATAAAACATACTAATATTACAAGATACACTGTTCCTAACAAATAGAAAATCTTATTCTAAATACAAGTGTTTACAATGATCAAACAAAGGCAATTTAGTAAATAAGAAGCAATTTAGAATATAACAAAAGAGAACAATATCACTTTCACTAACTAAATTTATTCTGAAATTGCGAATTCAATAGACATTGATAAGTTTTTATTACTTTGATGTACTTATTAAAATTAACTATAGAAGTCTAATAAAGAATCCTTACAATTATTTTTTTATCCTTTTTTGTTATTTAAGTAAATCGCTCGAAGTCATAATTTTATTGTTTTATTTTTTAAGACTTCACGCTTTATCCCGCCTATAGCAGGGTGCCCACCTGCCCACAGGTGCGGGAACCTAGTGTTATGAAACTCCTTTGCGTAGGCACCGCTTAATTTTTGAGACACTGCGTGTTGAGTGGCGGTACTCCACGCAGGGCTTTGTTTTGTTACCAGAGTGGGGAAATGAAAATAGGTTTTGCGAATGAAAATTATTAATTTCTGAATAAAAATTATTCATTTCCGAGTGCAAATTGTTTGAATTCAACTTAATGGGAAATGAACTCACAGCTATCGTGCTTACGTGCGCTGCGACGCTGCGCCACGACGTCCTTACTGTTTTAATTTCTTGTCACAAAATGCGGCGTTGTGTTCCGCTACTCTAAATAACCAAAACTGAACAGCGGAGTGTCTTTACACTAGGTACTCTTAGCACCCTGGTAAATGCGGAAAATATTTTGGTTTCTATATAAAAACAGAGAAACGAATTCCCTGCAATGAGCTCCCGCGGCGTTGGAAATCGACTTTTGTTTGGAAAATCACAAACATTTTCAATTTCAAGTAATAATGAAACTGTGTTCACTATTTGTATGCAGTTTTCATTTTCGTACTGTTGTAGGTACTTACGTAAGCATAGCTTTTGATGTTAAAGTACTTATGTATGTTTGTATCTACGATATCTTTGCTCTTCGTGTGGTTTTGTTAAATAAATTGTTTTACTTAAAGTTCCAAGCTAGAGAATAATTATAAATTTTATTTTTAAAATTTATCGTTTTGATAACGAGCGTGCAATATCTTGAGAATTAAACAAAAAGTGGGGAACAGAGTGTCGTAACTCATTAGGAATTACTGGTTCAAATAGAAAAACTCTTTTTGTATTCTTTTTTTTAGCTTCAAGCTGTATCCACACAAAGGTGGCAGTAGAAAACAAGCAACCCAGTGTTAAAACACTTCGTTCTCCAATTTCGTCGACTTCTTAAGATATTGCGTGTTGAGTGGCAAAACTCAAATAAAATGAAAATATTTCATTCTCCCTACGCCACGACCTCCTCAAAAATGAATAATTTTCAAATTTATTTTCTTTACTGGTTAGATAGAGCTGTACTAACCAAAAGCTGTGAGATTTCATCGTATATCATCTTACCAGAGCGAAGAAATGAAAATAGGTAATTCCTTCGAATGTGTATCGAACCCGCACTCATCGCGATTACAGTAAGACACTACCAGCGTGCCACTACGGTGTAATCATTAAATAAACAAAATAAATTCGTTCAAAATAAAAATTAAAGTAAAAACTTATTTAAAGTGAACACAATTATAATTTGTATTAATCTACTTACTGAGTCAGTGTTCCTCCGTAGAAGCGCAACGTCCCGTTTGGACTTGCGCCAAATAAGTTAATGTTTGATAAGCGAAGGTTGAATTAGCTTTGTTTTGAATTTACTTCGGACGTATAGAATTTTGTGTGCGCTATCAAGTTGTTTGTGAATGCCTTGGAAATAGTTTAGTAATTTATTTAGTACTTAAATGTTTTGTAGATTTTGTTGTTTGTTTGTTTGTTTGTGTGACACCAGCCTGGAGTAGTTGCAACGTATGTATGCGTGATGCGTGTGAATGTAAACGCGATAGGTTGTGGGTTCGATTCTTACTCGAGTACCGCCATTTATCACGCAATGGTTCCAGAATTCGTTGGAAAGTGGGGATCGGAGAGTCTTAACACTAGGCTTACTCTGCTATATATCAATTTGCCGTTGTAAGTTCAGTTCCCATTTAAAGAAAACTATTTTTTTTATTTCTTAGCTCTAGACAACAAGACAAAGAGTCGTTTTGAGTAACTTGACCCAGAATGTTGCGAAAATTGAGTGAGATAAAGAAAAAAAATAAATAACAAAAATTGGTAGGAGATGACTAACATTGATGACTAACATACATTTCAAGATATTGTATCTGTTTTTATCAGATTTAACATTTTTTAATTATTTACATTTCGATATCTTTATTTGTAGGCATATATAAAAATGGAAGTATTGTTTATTTTGACACTCATAAATAAGGCTCGTTAGCTCAGTAGGTTAGAGTGCCGATATGAAATACTATTTGACCATCGGAGGACGAAGGTTCAAATCCTTCACGAGCCGTTGCCTTTTTGGTTTATTTTTAATTCCATTAGTAAAACTAATCCATTCATAGCATTGAGTACCTATTTTACAACATTATTGTTGTTAACTGCATCATTTAACTACATATTTTTTTATTTACAAATAGAAAATAATAGAAATAAAATATTTTATATTTTCATTTCTCCATTCCAGTGTCGAGGTAAAGTGTGGCGTTGAGAACCGATACTCAATACGCAATGCCTCCAAAATTCTGCAGAAAGTAGGGAACGAAAGTGTCTTAATGGGAACGGATTCTCTTAACAATAGATTAACGCTTATCCTTGTATGAGTGGAGCTAAAAAATATTTTAAGCACTTTTCATTGTTCAAAAATATTTTAATATTTTTTGATGACTGACTGAAAAGGTGACGTTTATGGGTTTAGTTCCCATTCGAAGAAAAGTATTAATTTTGTTCCCTAACTCCAGGTAACAAGATAAAATACTGAGTCACCGTAAACACAATGCCTCCAAAAGTGGAAGAGATGTGGGGGAAAAATAAATTTAAAAAATGATAGAAGGTGACTAACACTTCGTGATATTGTATTTATTTTTATCGGAATTATTTATATGTTAATATCTGTATAGATGATGACATAATACGAAGATAATGTCATTAAATGAATAGTATTTTAGTCATTCAGTAATAAGGCTCGTTAGCTCAGTAGGTTAGAGTGCCGATATGAAATGCTATTTGACCATCGGAGGACGAAGGTTCAAATCCTTCACGAGCCGTTGCTTTTTTGGTTTATTTTTAATTGATTTAAGAGAACTCCTATAGAAGAATGTGAAGATACCCACAGATACTGCATGATCGTACAGTGCAGTACAGCTTTTATTTATTTTTATTGATTAAATATTTATTTAATTAATTAATTATTTATTTAATGAATTAATTATTTATTTAATTAATTGTTTCATTTATGTAACTGTAACTAATTCAACTATTATTGAAACAAATACATATTTGACATCATACCCATTCCTTATTACCTTCAAATATTTATATAATTCGATACTAATCATATGTCTATTGAGGCCAATCGTGGGCACAAGTGTGTGACTGTAAGCGCGACAAGTTGTGGGTTTGATTTCCACTCGAAGAAATATTTAATATTTTCATTCCTTAGCTTTGGTGTCGAGGCAAAGTGCGGCGTTAAGCTCCAATATAAATCTCCAATGTAATGTCTTAGCACGAGACTCCGTCTGCCTTCCCTAATACATAATGGGATACAGCTTGAAGCTGAAAAAAAAGCCATATTTCTGAATAAATTTTGAATTTGAAAGAGAAATGGAAAAAATTGTTTCAGACCTCATATATTCGTAATTTGTATATACAAATCACGATCGAGCACTATATATATATAAGTGGCTAGGTACATATTGTGTACATTGATTAACACTCAACAAGGCACCAATTAAGGCAATGGCTTAGATTTAATTAGTCAAGTTTTCCTTCCTCGTACTCTCACTCGTTTCGGATTTTGCAGGAAGCGAGCTGACGCAAGTGGAGGTTAAACAGTTAACCAGTGGAAATTATGAGGAAAGTTTTTATAATTTGCGTTTAAAATTTAATTGTTATGTTGTGAAATATATTTGATTATGTGAATTATTTCTTTTCTTACATACCGCATGTAAGGCAGAAAGAACCTAGTATGTACTCCGTTCCCCATTTCCACCGAATTGTAAAGACATTGTGTGTTGAGTGGCGAAACACTATGAAAAAAAAAAATATCTACAACCTATAAAATATATTATATTTTAACATTATTTTACAAAAGTTAGATAAGTAAGAGAATACTAACACTACAAGATATTTTATTATTTTATTATCTAACTTCGATATCTTTATTTTTATCGATGATGTCATTAAGCCAATAGTATTGCTTATATTAAACATACAGTAATAAGGCTCGTTAGCTCAGTAGGTTAGAGTGCCGATATGAAATGCTATTTGACCATCGGAGGACGAAGGTTCAAATCCTTCACGAGCCGTTCTTTTTTAGTTTTTTCTTTCATTATCAGAGAAAATAAAAATATTGTTTTATTTTTGTACTACTGCGCCACACAACCTCATATTTTAATAATTTCCACTATCGCTTGAGTAACACAAAGACCTTAAATTTCGAATAGCCTTGACTCTAGGACTCTGATTTTTCCGCTATATGATGGCTAAAGCATGAGCCCGTAGAAAATAAATAATCATAGTAAAATCTATAAAATACTTAGATAAATCCGGTCGAAATAAACAATAACGATTTACAAAAGGCTACATTTTATTTTTTAGAATATATTACCTTCAACGCGGTGTGTCTTACACTAGGTTCCCTCTACCTTCCCAGAAATACCGACTGCCCTTGACTATGCATTCCCGAATCTTAGCAGCTGACCACCTGACACAGTGGAGACGTAGCATATGATAGCTACATTACAATTTAACATAAGAAGTTACGTGAAGAAGAAAAGACAAAACTATTTTTAATTTTACATACCTAAAAGGATTTTTTATACGATATTGTTATTTCAAGGGGTCTATTTATTTATTTATTAATTAATAGACCCTATTTATTTATTTATTTTAATTAATTGCTAGCAGGTCCCAAAATTCATTTCACGATTATAGTATCCTAAAGCCTTCTCCTACACAAGTTTTCCTAATGAAAATGAAATAGAAATAAAAAAAGACGGCTCGTGAAGGATTTGAACCTTCGTCCTCCGATGGTCAAATAGCATTTCATATCGGCACTCTAACCTACTGAGCTAACGAGCCTTATTACTTAACGTTTAATAGAAGCAATACTATTCGCATAATGACATCATCGATAGATATTGAATTCAGATAAATTAAAAATACTGATAAAAACAGATTTAATATCATGTAGTATTATTAGTCATCCTTTTCTATACAACTTGTTAATATTACCATACGTATCTATATATTAATATTTTTTACGGTAAGTCATTGAAACTAAATTTCGATATACAAACGACTACATTCCATTACTGATTTGACTTGAGTAACCCGCTCGCGGCTTCACCCGCTTGAACGATACAATTATTTATTTACAAATTTGAATTACTTTCGTGGAAATATTATTATTATTTTCATTTTAAATATATTAAATACTAAAGTTCACTTAGCGAATTCAATAAAATAGTTCTTTTGCTAAAATTTTTTGAAATCTAATATTTTATATTGATATAACATACTATTTAAGTAAAATAAACACTATATGTTAAGGAAAGTTTTCCAAGATACCTACAGAAGTGATAACTGTATTTAAATCGTTTAAGCCGTTAGTAACCGATTAGCGTGCACGAGCGCACAGACAGACAAAAATTTTAAAATCATTGCTTTGGTTTCTATATCTGCCCCCAATAATAGATTTTCTCATACATTTTCCATATAAAGGCAGCGATTACTTAGTATTTTATTACATGTATGTATAGATATAGGTATAATCAGGTATTCCAGTCAAACCCGTGTCACAAAGTTGATCCTAACTCAGTTTCCGTTTGACTTGCTCCGGTGTATAAAGGATGTTCAATTAAAACTCAAGGCTCAAAGTGTACGGTATATGTAACATTTGCTATTATTGAATAAAACATCAGCTTTATGGTGTATCCCAAACACAGCAGGGTAGGCAGAGAGAAACTAATGTTAAGACACTCCGTTCCTCCCTTTCCGCCGTATTTGATGGAACTCAACATTGTGCATCGCCTCGAAACCATAGCGAAGTAATTAAAATATAAATTTAAATAAATATTTAATTTCCTTGAGTGAGAATCGAACCCACAATCGTCGTGTTTATACATGCTTGTACCACACCACGACTGGCCTCAATTATTTACGATTTTAAAATTATTATAATAATTGTAATAGCGTGCTACATCTTTGTATAACGCGTTGTGAATACAAAACGCTTTAATGGTAATTTACCCCACATACTCGTAAGTAAGATCGATCTAGAGAAAGAAGCCTAAAGTTGTTAAATAAAAGGGCGTATGGCATCACGTTCCGCATCGGTTTTTTATCGTAAAACTTGTTGAGGTTAACGCGGGACGTGAAACGAATGTTATATATATTTGTATTCTTATTCTTGTTTTTTTAATTTCATGTGTCGTGGAATTTTCTACTGATATGTTGGGGTAAAGATCTGATCCATACACCATCTTCCAGGTCTAAAGCCTCGTTGGGCCTCCCACAATAGCCTTTAGGATCTCTCTACTGCATTATATTCTAGCTAATATATTAGCATAAACCACAGATTTGAATATTTGATATTAATTTCAGATTGATGTATCCACTCAATCTCGAGATAAATTGGCTTGACAGATAGACAACAAAGTGATCAAAGTTTCCGTTTTCCTTTCCTTTTGAGGTACGGGAACCCTAAAAAAACACCCATAAGCCCTTCCCATAAAGCGCGCGGCAGTAACGGTCGAAGCGAATGAATCGCTTATAGTTAAAGTGAAATTAACATATTTAACGACAAAAGAGTGCCACGGGTGATTATTTAAAGTGTATCGAATCAATATTCATTAAACATGAAATTGCGAACTGGAGAACTGCCAGATGCGGGCGGCAATTACTTTGTATATAGGTAGGTAGGTATATAGGTATGTAGGTAGGTATGTAGGTAGGTACTTGTATATTGTATGGCGTAACGGTTAATTATATTTTCTAATAGCCTAAACTACCTAACTAAGGCTATTGTAGAGCCGGTTTGGCTAATTGTTTTGTGTGAATACGAGTATATTAACTTTATATACTATATCTTTGGTTTTTTTTAACAAAATTATATTGTTTATGAGGCAATTGTGTATTTATTTGTAGAGAATAGACAGATGATCTAGAGAAACTGCGTTGAAAACTTTTCACTTTAAATTTACAAAAAGTATGTATGGTTTGGTATTTAAACACATATCTCCAAACAAGCAGACGTGGTGTTGCGTATTTTGAACTCGATAAAAGCAGCTTCACTTTTTTGATAATTTTTCCTGCAGTAAGGTAGGTAGAGTTTTTGTGCTTGCCCACTCCGTTCTTTACTTTCCGCTGAAATTTTAGAAACACTGCGTCTCGCCAACCAAAGCGGAGAAATGAAAATAAACTAAACGAGGCAACGCTTATTACCTCGAGTGACGACGACGACGACGATGACTTTAAATAAACTTGAAAATGCTAAATAATAAGCAAATTTATTATACAAAAACGAAATACAGTAGCTTATGCATCAGTATACGAGGATCACCTCCACTTCCACCTCCACCTCCACCTCCACAAAACGATAGAACTAAAATTTAAATTTCAAATTAGATTTTTAAGTATAAATTTTTAAAGGTAGTAGCTAGTCATAGAATTGCTAATATCCTCAAGAGTCTGCACTGAAATCCAGATACTCGTTACGTTCAAACTTCATTAACATAATGTGTCGCTTTACTGTAAATTATCCAATGATATTATTTGCATCATTATCATTATTTTACATATTGTTGTCGTTTCGCCTGAATGTTTAAATTTTTATCGGAGTTGCCCAATTATGTGATAACTGTAATGGGTTATTTTATTTCGATAAATGTCCTTTTGGGGCCAGAGTGGCGCAGTGGACAGCGTCTGCTTGTAAACGTGATGATTGAGGATTCGATATTGGGGGGAATTGCAGAGAGAATGGTGTGTTTTTAGCTTTTCTCTACTTACCTACCGTATGCGGCATACAGCATGAAGCTGTAAAATGGAAACAAAATGTTCTGTTGCTGTGGATATTCATTTTGGTTTTGGGCTATTGGGAGGATGAGGAAACAATCAAATATTTTTCAATATCCCTCTAGTTAAAGTTTGCAACCACAACGTGTAATCTTCTAAAAGTGAATAAACAGCCTATGTAAGAAAATCAAGCAGGACCGAAGTTCAAAAGGTCATATTTAGAATACAAGTTAAACAATTTACAACATTGTAAAACTCGATATAAGCATTTCTGAGACATTTACAGTCTTTTCTAAGAGACAAAAGAATATCCTCCGGCCAAGCTTTATAAGACATTATAGATAGTACAAACTTGGGGCAAGTTCTGCCTGGTGTCATAACTTTTATAATGGAATTTGTGGGACGACCCGTTACAGATATTGACATTTAGATAGGTATACCTTCAGTTTAAACTATAAGGTTTTTCCTTTATAACTTAGTTTACGGATAATTTATAGAGCTACGGCGTCTGTAGTTTCGAGCTGCTGTGAAATCTCTCAGTCTCGAGATGAATATGTTTTAAACTTTACCAGCCATTATGTAATTTACAAACATTTTGAATAGTTCAGTGGCGTACTAAATCTGTAGGACGTGATGCAATTTGCAAATCAAAATGTTAGTGCTTAGGATAATATGTTTTCGATTATATTATTATTTTATTAGAGTTAATACTGTATAAAATAACATTAGTTATTTTTGTTTGGGTAGAGTGGAGAATAACACTATTTACACGAGGTTCACTTTGCCTATTCTTTTTTATTTTTTTAGCTTAGATTGGAATAATATTGAGACACTGTCCGCCAATAAAATAAAATAAAAAATCGAACCCACAACCGAAGCCATTACCATCAGACGCTGCTCTGCGATGATCTTCAAAATAAATAAATATAAAAAAATAATTAAATATCTAACTAAAAATGAAATAGCAAATAGAATATCTAAAGCACTATTGGCGAGTCGCTATGATTTCCCGTCTGGCTCAAACGGGGGCTGCACGTGACAGCCGACGGGGCTCCGGAACGCTCTTTGCATCGACGGCGGACTGTGACATACCAATCTTGTAAAGTAGTGCTCAATACAGTGTGATATCTATTTCTTTTCGCATTTCTGGTGATAAATTAATTTTTCAATTGATTTCTTTTATATTTATATTTTTTAGATTCACTCTGTATCCCGGACATAGTATTGTAGGCAGATAGATCCTAGTGTTAACACAGTCCGTTCCAGCGTTCCTCATTAGTTCCTCACTTTCTGTTATATTCTCGAGGCATTGTTGAGTCGCGGAGCTTAACGCCGCGCTTTGCCTCAACTCTAGATCGAGGAAATTAAAATATAAATAAAATCATTCCCGCGTGTGGAAATTGAATCCACACTAGACGTGTTTACAGTCGCACGCTTGCGGCCCTGCGCCATGACGATAAAGAATAGCGACTTATCGGAGTAGCATTTGGATACTAGTTCAGTCAAACAGTTAACATACAAATAATGCGTAGAGTGTTTAATAGTTGAGTAGAAAGTTTTATCACTTATGTCACAGTATCCGAAGATAAACTGCTATAGTACTCAAGGAACCATTAATTTAGAAATAAAATCTTGAAAAACAAAATCAGGCCGAACGACTCTATACAATCATATAAAAATAGTACAAAAAATAACCAAAAAACATAAGTTTATAGGACCACACTCAATATTTTCTATATTTACTGTACTTCTACAGATTCGCCTCTACGTTTAAGATACGGTATACACTAATATTGGGATCTGTAGGTCTAATTCAGACTTACGTGTGTCGCTTTTCAAACATTCTCTATAGTACGGTCAACGAGTCGTGGCCGCTCTGAAGTTAGTAAGTGAGAAAAATATTACTTTTGATTATTCAACAATGCGTGAAGTTAAGGAAGTCTTTCTTCAGGGCGGCCACAACTCTTCGGTTGTACTTTACTTGAATGCCACGTACACGTACACGTAGATATAAGAGTGAAGCTGATATGTCGCAATCAGTACTATTGAGAAAGAGATATGAAAAAATGCTGTTATATACTTTTATATGTAGTTTTTCATGTATTGAATAGGCTAATTTCAAATATTTAGCAGTGGTGGGGAACGGAGTGTCTTAATACTACTTTCTTTTTGTCTATCCAGCTATTATACGGGTATTGAAGAATATAACCAATAAACTAAAAAGCTCCAATAACTCCATTTATACGTAGCCATTTATAGAAGTTTTTCTTGTATTCAATAAAAACATAGTCATCGAAAGGTTTCCCCTATCGAGTAAGCACGCGTCACTGCCCATGAAGTCGATATTCCAATCATTTTTTCGTGTTGCCCGTTGGTTTTCCATTAGTTTTTATTTAATAGAGTATATGTATATGTTTCAGACCAGTAGCGCAGGGGCATAACGTGAAACAAGCGAGAGCTTGTGGGTTCGATCCTCACTCGAGAAATAAAATGTTTAATATTTTTTCGCTCTGGTGTAGAGGTAAAGCGCGGCGTTGAGTTTCGCTATACGCAATTTCACCATAATTCTTTCGAATAATAAGAAACGGAACGTCTTAACATAAGATTCCCTAGGTGGAAGCAGCTTCATGTTTTTTCCCAAATAGTTCTTTAGAGAGGAACTTAGGACATTCTATTCTTCATTTTCCATTCCTAATTTTCAAGAAAGTGTGTGCTAAAAGGAACCCAGTAAGAATCGAACCCATAACGCGACTATAGTAAACGCGTGCGTTATTCCACTAAGACACGACGGTCTCATGATAAAAAATATATATCTTATGTAGGTAAATATTTAGATTCTAAAACGAAATATTAAATTAATCACTAAATGCATAGTTTACACAAGTTTATTACTTCTATATCGTGGTAGCTCGGTACATGATGTTGACGATTCAGCCGTAACTATAAGCAACGTTGAATGGGCAAGGGTCAATGGTTCGTTTGCGATACCAGCGTCGTTCACCAGTTTTACTGCCGTCGAATAGGCTGCAGGATATGTGGGTAGATATGTCATGTTGAGTTCAGCTAGTTATTTACTATTTTATATGTATCTTTTATCTTGTATAGATATATATGTTTATTTTGTTATTTTCTTTTAGCTTTACGCTTTTAGGGTAGACTGAGGGAACCTAGTGCTAAGATATTCCGTTTGCCATGCATCGCCCGACTTTCGAGATACTTGTTGCATTGAAATAATTCATTCACCCCAGTGGGGATCGAACCTATCATTATAGAGTTTCCTAGTTAAACGCTGTGCTGCTGCGCCTCAACGGCTTGAAAATATATTAAAATTAAACACGATAGGTTACGAGTTCGGTTCCCACTCGAAGAAATGAAATATTTAATATTTTCTATTTTAACACTAGGTTCCCTTTGTGTACTCTGCAGTATCTGGCAAACAGCGTGACGCTAAAAAAAAAAAGATGGGCGACATAGATTTTCTCCACCATAAACAGCTTACATAAACATAATAACAGAATTTCTATATTTTTTAACTTTCTTTACTTATAATTTAACTTTGAACCCACAATCACCGCGTACACTCTATATTCTCACATAATATTATTATATATAGATTACAGTTAATAATTAAGTGAAACCGCAGTGCGTGTGTTTAAGCTCATTGTTTTCGAATATTACAACTTCTTAGCGAACTGGTAAAGTTTTGATTTATGCTTCCATTATGAGTCAGCTAAAACGTAATACCATTTCAATGCGTAAGGAATCGTTCTTCTATATTTATTTGTATATATTTGTGTTGTTGGAAGGCATTGCTATGCAGTAATGTTACTATGAAATTACTTACTGACTGTAAATTCGAATCCTAAATGTGGGGGTGTGACTTTGAAAATTCATACTTTTTTTAGGTATTTAAAAAAACACAAACTGTATTTTTCTAAGAACTATGAATAATAAACTTGATTTATCACCAATTAGAGTTTCTTAAATACAAGTTATCTTTACTTGAGGCCAATTGAGGCATAGGGACTCAAGTGTAAGTCTGTAATCACGACTGGTCGTGGGTTCGATCCCCACTCAAGGAATTGAAATATTAATTCAAATATATTCGGAATTCCAGAGGAGAGAATTCCTCCAGAATTCGGCAGAAAGTGGGGAACGGAGTGCCTATGTATTAATTTATATTACCTAATGGTGAGAATAAAAAATCATAATATTTGTATTATGAATTTTTTTTTGAGATAGGAGTGATATTTCATTATTTTACCGTTTTTTATTCAAAGATATTAATTAATATGTATATTTTTCCAAAAAAAATCGTATATATAAAGCAAATTTATCTATTAGCTATATTACCTATATAACAGCAATTTTCAAATGAAATCTTTACGCTTAGAATATGTATGAGAATAAAGAAACCTATCTGTAAATTTAAATGTGTATTTCATTCATTCATGCTCATTCTTTGTCCTTTAATGTTACGCGTGCATTAAATACATTATACTTACTTTGGTTAAAACATTGTTTGAAAAAAGAAAGAAATTAATACAATAAGTGCTTTTAAAGATAAAACGTAAAATTATATGAATAGTTTGTATCGTGAGGCTGTAATCTTACTTAGAACTCGGATTTCTCACTCGACGTAGAGAAATCTGTGTAGAACAAAAACAACTTATGTGTTTTCTCGGCAAACTTCTAACTTTTATAGTAATTAAACTCTCGAGTTCAAATTGCTTGTACTATATATTGTAGATATGGGAATTAGACGTAGAATGCTTCAGAATCTTTTCGAAACAAATATGTAAATCTATATACAGGCTGTAACTCGATCGATGGATTGAGTAGTTTACGAATAGAGGATCTCAGTCCCCATTATATATGCGGTGCGATTTACACAGTTTCATTAGATATTTGGATCTTAGTTTTATTAACATTCCCTGTGAATGTTAATAAAAAAATAAAAAAAATATTTCTCTAGTGTTTTATGAAACCGCCCAACTTAAAAACTACTTATACCTATACAATCATCGCGTTTATATAATACACAATCCTACTACTGCACGAAGGTCTCATAATGGGAATAAATTACAGTATTGGTGGTCCTGACGTTTTAAAAAAAAAACTTTCATAATCGTTGAGCACTAGATTTATTAACGAAGTTAAAAAAGAAAACGAATGGATATTAGCTATCACTTGTCAGTTACAATCTATTTTAATGTCTGTGGGTTTTTTTATCTGTAATTTGATTTTGAAGAAAGATTCTTTATATAGATTGTTTTTTAATCAAGAGGTTATTTATACAAGCTAATTATAAGGTAAAAATAATTTAAATGTCTTATTGGACTTTTTAAGGAAAGATTCGATACTTAGAATTATATTTTGTTTTACACAGTCAATAACGGGATAAACTTGTGTTCACATTTTGTGTGGATTATATAATTTTTTAAATTTTATTGAATGAAATAACAACTAGGGGAGAGCGGGGCCAAAAGTTCCGATTTTTTTTTAACCTCAAATATTGCTACGAATACTTGATTTCAGTATTTATACAATATAATCAAATTGAACTTACATATCTAGACTTGCAATTAAAACAGTAATTTGGGGTATTCTTTGTAAGACTTTTTTATTATGAATTTTTTTGTGACTGAAGTCGGAAAGTAACAACTTACCCCGATTTGGGGCAAGTTGTTAACAGACCGGGGTAAATTGTTACCATATCTTTTAAAGCTATTATTTGCACAATAAAAAACAATAAATAATCGGACAAAGCCTGTTTATTTAAGGAATAATCAACAGTATCATAATAATCACCAGGCGCAAAAGCAAATCTTTTTTAACCGACTTCTGTAAGAAAAGGAGATTATCATTTTGACTGTTTTTTTTATGTAAGTATGTTACTTCATAACTTTTGATTAGGTGAACCGATTTTGATGATTTTTTTTATTTGAAAGGTAGTGCTTCCCATGTGGGAACCAATTTTTTTTTATTCTAATTTTGACAATGGTATCTATGAGAAAATCACATAAGTATTAAATTTATATTGGTATGTGTGCGACAAAATGACGAATAACTCAATATCACGCTAACCGATTCCAATGTTTTTTTTCTTATTTAAAAGGATACACTTCAAGGATAGTTTGATGAAAATTTGGTTAGGATCCGATTATAAAATTTAGTCAAAATTGAGAAAATTTGTTTTTATTTTGGTAAATTTTAATTATACTGGAATAGTTACAAGGGAAAACTTTGTTAAAATTATTGTCAGAAGTAAGATTCCCCATCGTTGCATTTCTTTTCAACCAACCTCAAAAAATATGTTTTCATTTTCAACCGACTTCAAAAAAGGGAGAGGTTCCCAATTCGCCCGAATATTTTTTTATGTATTTTCTTGTCAATATACCAAAATGTTAGTTTCCACAAAAATAATACCTAATTGAGTCAAGTTTTACATATCACAACAGATGCCACTCGTTAACAACCACTACCACCACAACCAACACTCATTTAAAAAGTATCCTTTTAAGGTTACTTATCACTTAAAATCGTAAAAAGAATTAATTTTGAACAAAAAAAAACTGAACCGAAAAACAACGAACTAAAAAGTAAAAGATAATTTTATATAAAATAAAACTTATTTTGATTTTGTTAAACCAAAATAATAAACAAAGATTTTATAGCTTTATCTTTTCGCGCTCAATATGTATATGTAATCCTTTGGTAATAGTTTTTATCTTATTATTGCAATCTTTCAAAACTACCTCCGCTGCTTTTTGCATCAACTCATATGACACATAACCTCGAGTTGATTTTCGAGCATAAGTCCGCATGTTACTAAATTACAATACTTTTTAGTATGAAAAATTACAATATTTACATCCCATTATGGGTACAAATGAATTAGCGAAAGTTTTCCGAGGTCACAACATGCCCCAAAAAAAAGGGAACATCTAGCCCCAAAAACACGTGTTGAAAAAAAATTTAATATAAATAAGATTAGGAAAAACACAAATAATTTACAAATAGTGTTCCGAAATAGTAGATAATATATGTAAAAGAAACACTAAAATACTCGAGGCTAATCGTTAAAATTTGTGAGACAGACCAAAAATATCAAATGCGAAAATATTTACAATCGTGCAGCAACGACACCCGTGTGCTATTCCATTGGTTTCGGGTGCCACTGGATTGTTCAGTATGCTGGACATGGGTGCGCTATCACATTGCATTTCACTATATGTTTACTAAATATTCCTATCACTTTTCCCCGCGAAATTATTTCCATCGGAACAACTTACCTCGGTAACTTTTAGCCCCGCTCTCCCCTACATTTCGTTTATTAGTTTATAATTTTATAGTACCTAATGATTTTAACTTAAATATCATAATATTTTACTTAAATATTATGATCTATACTGTTTCTTTCTTTCTATGATTTTTAACTTATCGTTTTCTTTATAAAAGGTGCGGTATAAAAATACTGGGTAAAAGTTTTTCCATATCAAACAACCACGCTCCACTGCCCTTAAAGCTAATACAATTATATGGAAGTTTTTTTATGTCTTATACTTTTCTATGAAAACTATGTTTTATGTTATTTTTACTTTTATCCTTTAAAATTTATGATTTTAGTTATTTTCGGGTTAGAAATTGAGGCCAGGCATAGCACAGTGGCACAAAAAATATTTGAAAATTGAAAGTTCCCTTTTTTAGCTTCATACTTATACCCCGCACAAAGCAGGGTAGGTATAGGGAACCTAGGAACCTAGTGTTAAGACACTTCGTTCTCTTTATAAGTTTAGTTGTTATTACAAGTTAATATTATTAAAACCCACAGTAAATTGCTTGTATATGCTCCAAGTTTTGATTTATACTCCAATCATGACTTGCAAACGCGTTACCATACAGATGTCCGTAATAAACTACGCAGCTACGTGTTACCCGTTTGTATAATTGTATAATACAGTGTATAATTTATTGTATAATATAACGCAAGTTATTACAAATTTGAAGCAATTAAGTAAAGTCTTGATATCATGAGAGTAATAGATGTAAATTGTAATTTTTATAAGTTGTATCCCGAACGATTATTATTATTTTTGAAATTACCTATCAATTTCATGATTGCAGGTCAACAGCCTTACACTGTACCTGCGGTCAGAGTTATCTCCTACAGAATCCTACATGTACCATACACAATATGTAGTTGTTTCTATTTCAAAACGCAGGCGAAGCTGGCTGTAAAAGCTAGTTTACATATAATATTGTAATCCATTTGCATCCTCATAAGGTTGAAAGCCTTGCTTCCTCCGACTATAAGCTTGTGGATAATACAAACTGCTTCTAGAGATGACGTTAAAGAAGAGGTAATATTTTATAAGGTATAAAGAATTAAAGTTGTTTATAAATATTATTTAAAGTACTTATGATTATCTATATTTATAAAATCTATTTCATTAAAAAAGTACAGCATTTAATAAATGAAAAATATAAAAATTAAGAAAAAAAAATCCTCTCTCAGTGCTTCCCTACACTCCCCGTGGCTTCTGCATCCCAAATCAGTGATTGAAGAAAATCAATTTTACCGTTAGTCTTACCAGATAAATATAATATGATACCAGTAGATAAATGTTAAATAATTAATTTCCCGCAAAAGAAACCCACAACTATCACATTTACAACCTTCCCACTGAGCTATGATGGCGTCAAATAAACAAATACACACATAATACTACATACAAATATTTACTCCAACCCTTCAATATATATCTGACATCTGTACAGGCACGTACGTACATCCACAGTGTCAGGCGATACGTAAAATTGATAACAATAAAAGATAAAAAGTGCCAGCTACAAAGAATTTACAATAAAGCGAAGCGAATGCCTTCGTGCGATTGCATAACCTGTCTATCGCATTTGAGATTGGAGTGGAAAAGATTTCTTAATTAAATATCTAAAATGAGTCTAGAGTATATTATTTACTAGCAACCCGCTCGCGGCTTCGCCTGCTTGTACTACACAATTATTTGTTTAATGTGAATTACTTTCGTGTTCTAATAACATTATCATTTTAAAGACAATATTTATATATTGCACAAAATACTCTATATTGATTTAATTATTTATTAACAGGTTTAAATAATTGTTAAGGAAAATTAACGAGCACGGAGATACGTCTTTGCTTGGGGGCATTTATTAATCTAATAGAACCTATCTATTAGATTAATAAATACCCCCAATAATAGATTTTATCATATATCTTCCATATGCATGCAACAATCAATTCAATTACAATTCAAGTAATCTGCTACAATTTTATACAATATATTTTAATTATATAGAAATATCTTGACACTAGGTTCCCCCTGTTTATAGCAGGCAGCACGCACAGCTATAGCTTTATTCGCTGAGCGTGATGCTGAAAAAAACATACATAAGTTAACTATAACCAAAAGAAAATCCAAACAAAATTACAAGTTTCTTAACTAAAACAATGGTCTATGCTTTATAGTTACTATTTCCGCACCATCCTTTTATATTATTGATGTTTTCGTTCCTGAATTGAAGTTTTAAATCACTAGTTTTAAAGTTTCTTTCAAACAAATAGCAAAGTTCATTGTTGCAGTCTGTTACAAATGGGTATGTCTCGATCTGAACGGGATCTAATACTTAACTCAAGTATAGATTTCAGTCAGAAATGTATGGCTCAGATTATTTATTTAGTCTTTGTCTGTCTATGGTTTTGTCTTAGTTTTCTTTATAAATATTTTATTTTTGTACATTTTTTTTCTTTCACAAATATAGGTATTTTGATTTAACGTTATATTATAACTGGAAGGACAAAGTAAGAATATAATAGAAAAAAAATATGATGACTTCTAAAAATAAGATTTCCCAAGTTAGTATTAAATTAGAATGTTTGAAATTGGCCAATTATTTATGCGGTGTCGGTATCTAGCCGCAGGCTTGCCGTCCGATCAATACAGGAGATGTATTTAAAAACACTCCTCGGTGGCGTAGTTTTGAATTAGTCTATTTTACGTAAAATGTTTATAGGTTCCATTCTAAGGTGGTATAGTGTTGTTATTGAAATCTAGTGCTAAGATACTCCGTTCCCATTAAGACACTTCACTTTCCTACTTTCTGACTTGAGTGGCGGATCTTAACGCTGTACTTTGCCACGTTATCAGAGTGAGGAAATAAAAATATTCAAAATTTCATTCCAACCCACAAGCGTTTCCACGTTATAAAAAACAAAAAAATATGTAATACTAAAAAACTAATCAGAACCAGGCTAAAATGTAAACATAACTCATACTAATAAAACAAAAAAAAGTGAGGGTAGAATACAGAAAAATATAATTAGGTGTATTACTTGAAGATTTCAGTACAATTCCGTTATCCTCAGGGGAGTGCGCTGTCTCGACCCGCATCGGATTAAATCAAGGGGAAGAGCAAAAGAAAACTTCCCCCAATTAGAAAATGTGTGACAATAAAATGGTAGAATCGTTTTTTTGCCTTAAACATTCCGTATAATATAAGTTTGTGTACTAAATTTTGTATTTACAGTCTGAAGTTATTAAACTTTTTGTTAAATATTGTAACGTAAATAAAAGATTTTTCGTACATAAAATATTTTTCGCATTGCGGATAAAGAGAGAATGGAGAGATATAATTTTCTCAGAGTAATTTCGCTCAGAGAGATTAAAATGTATTGTTTTTTCGTTTTCGTGATGATGAAACTGATTGAACGTTATCGAATGTGAAAATCTGTTAGTACTACTATTAAGTGGAGTGAATTTTAGATATTTCTGTAGATTTTTGTCAATTATATTCAGTTCACAAAGAAATAAGAGAAAATACAGGCTTTGAACTGATGAAATATGATTTTTGTTTAGTAACGCAGAAAAAGGATTTCGTTTTTTTTCGCGATTCGAAGTGATTCGACAAATGAATACTGGTTCATTGTATATCTAAGTTTTGCCTAGTATATTTTAGTACTGAATTCATTTGTGATTAAACGGCTTAAAATAATTTCCTTTATTATATCTAACTAGCGGACGGGCGCAGCTTCGCTTGCGTACTTAGGGGTGAATTCTAATAAACCATGATACATGTGTTCAATGAAATATTTTTAAGAGTCTAAATTTCAAATTTTATAAAAATCGGTGGCGATTTAAAGATTTTTCCATACAAACTTTCAACCCCTTATTTGCACCCTTAGGGGGTGAATTCTAGAAAACCATGAAATACATGTTCAATTAAATATTTTTAAGAGTCTAAATTTCTAATTTCATAAAAATCGGTGGCGATTTAAGAATTTGTCCATACAAACTTTCAACCCCTTATTTGCACCCTTAAGGGAAAAATTCTAGAAAACCATGAAATATGTATTCAATTAAATAGTTTTAAGAGTCTGAATTTCAAATTTTATAAAAATTGGTGCCAATTTAAAAAAAAATCTATACAAACTTTCAACCCCTTATTTGCACCCTTAGGGGGAGAATTCTAGAAAACGATGAAACACGTATTCAATTAAATACTTGTAAAAAGGTAAATTTAAAATTTTATAAGAATCGGTGCCGATTTAAAAAATTTTCCATACAAACTTTCAACCCCTATTTCACCCCTTTAGAGTTAAAATTTTTCAAAATCCCTTCTTAGTGGACGTCCAGATTACGAAAGTAAACATCTGTCCAAAGTTCACGTTTCTACGCACAGCGGTTACGGCTGTGCGTGCGTCTTACCTCAGTCAGTGAGGACAAGTCCTTTTATATATATAGATTAGACTATAGTATGAAGATATTTGTTAAAAATTCCTTCCCATTATGTTCTTGTGAATTTAATCTAATATTTTCTTGTCCCAGAGGAGAGAGGAGAGGGACCAATGTTTCTTAAGTTATTCGTTGTTCGAAACAAAGTTGTAACAATATTGTTTTAAGCGTTAATAGTAGGTACCAGTGTAATGTTTATTTTGTAAGGAACTTTTGCGAGTTACGATATTTGCGTTCTGTTACAAAAGCAATACTAGTATAATTATAATAATATTATATTGGCCTATAAAAGTTACAAAGAACATTTCGAACTTCTATTTTAATTATTTTATTTTTATATAAGAAAAACATGCGTTTATTATCTTAATAATTTATTTAGATCAGCTTCACGTTATATTCCACACACAGCAGGATAAGCAGAGAGAACCTAGTGCTAAGACACTCCGTTCCCCATTTTACGCCGAATTCTGTAGGCATTGCGTGTTAAGTGGCGGATCTCAACGTCGCGCTTTGTCTCGACACCAGAGTGAAGAAATGCAAATGTTAAATATTTCATTTTCTCTAGAGGGATCGAACCTACAACCTGTCGCGTTTACAGTCACACTGCACGATCTATTTAGTTAAATAAGAACTAAAACTTGATATCACTATATATACTACTAGCGGACGCGCGCAGCTTCGCTTGCGTATTTAGGAGTGAATTCTAATAACCCATGAAACATGTGTTCAATGAAATATTTTTAAGAGTCTAAATTTCAAATTTTATATTGATCGGTGGCGATTTAAAGATTTTTCCATACAAACTTTCAACCCCTTATATGCACCCTTAGGGGGAGAATTCTAGAAAACGATGAAACACGTGTTCAATTAAATACTTTTAAAAATCTAAATTTCAAATTTTATAAAAATCGGTGCCGATTTAAAAATTTTTCCATACAAACTTTGAACCCCTATTTCACCCCTTTAGAGTTAAAATTTTTCAAAATCCCTTCTTAGTGGATGTCCAGATTACGAAAGTAAATATCTGTCCAAGTTCCACGTTTCTATGCACAGCGGTTACGGCTGTGCGTGCGTCTTACCTCAGTCAGTGAGGACAAGTCCTTTTATATATTAAGTTTTTGTATGCATTGTTGAATGGTAATAAAATAATAAAAAAAAAAAATCACATTTTAACTTGCGCAACTGTAAAAAAATGCTACATGCTTAAGATATCTGTAACTAACTAGTCTGTTGGACTTTGAATATTTTTTCAATTGGGAATTGTGTATAAAAGTTAACTATCGACACATGAAAAATATATATATTTAGAAACGTATAAAATTTAAACGTTTTGGGACTCTCCAATCCACGGCTTTTAGCTAAATAATCAACTACTTTATATTACACAATAAAATACAAATTCTATTTAGCTTCTCATATAAATACTAATGGCGCTGCCACCCAATTTGCAGAGTACCCCAATGTATAGAGATTCGGTCAACACTTCGGCTCTAATTAATTACCAACACTGCTACTTAATCAACCATCAACATGATAACTACCGCTGCTCGTGTTGATTGGGGACCGGCTTGGTTATTGTGTTCTAGTTCGTGTATTGGTGGCCAGGGTCGCTAAATGTATGTATGTATGTATATTTCGATAGTCCCTAGGTAAAGTATCGAAAGCGTAAAATTGTAAGTGTTTTTCGGTAAAAACATTTCGTTCTTTTTTGTCTTTTATTTTTTTAAATACAAGTTTTTTTTCTGGTACATCAAATACAAATAAAAAAATAATTTTAATTGTTAAGTGTACTACTGGACATGTATTGTTGATTTTTTTATATATATTTTTATATTATTAAAAGATGTAATGTTCTAATTGACAACAACGTTGCTAGCGTAACAGTAAACATGAGAAAGTTTTGCAAAAAAAAAATACAGTTTTTAACTAAGCCTAGTTGTATTTGAAACTCTATACTGCGTACGTTTTTGAAGTCGAACTATCGTTGACATGTAAGCTAGCTAATTAGGGTGTTGCCTGTTTCATCGCCGTTCCTCTAATTAAGTATCTGTGGAATGTTAGTTAGTGATTGTTTTATTGCTACATATACGTAGAAGCCAGATACGTATGTTATACGTAGAGGCCAGAGGCGTAGAGGCACAATTGTAGATTCGATTCCCACTCGAGGAAATGAATTGTAACGAGACAAAGCGTGCAGTTCCCCCGTCTCTCCACTCGTAATGCCCCAATCAATAAGATGGGATTTACGATTTGAACTCGATTTTTTTTAAGTAAATATGATACAAATTAAATAATAAATTTAATAAAAATTTTAAGCAAATTAAAAAATACTGTACATATCAAAATAAAGTTCATTTTTAAAAATAAAAAGAAAACCAGTTCTTCCGTAGGCACTTAAAAATTGTTATGAATTATTTCTCAAGTTATTTCACAGATAAACACAAAATAATAATAACCATACTAACTTATTTTTTTTCTTTTTTTTAGCTTCACACTCTATTTAACACATAGCATGGTAGCCAATGTGAATCTGGGAACTTAGTCTATATATATAAAAGGACTTGTCCTCACTGACTGAGGTAAGACGCACGCACAGCCGTAACCGCTGTGCGTAAAAACGTGAAATTTGGACAGATGTTTACTTTCGTAATCTGCACATCCACTAAGAAGGGATTTTGAAAAATTTTTACCCTAAAGGGGAGAAATAGTGGTTGAAAGTTTGTATAGAAAAAAATTTAAATCGGCACCGATTTTTATAAAATTTCAAATTTAGATTTTTAAAAGTATTTAATTGAACACGTGTTTCATCATTTTCTAAAATTCTCTCCCTAAGGGTGCAAATAAGGGGTTGAAAGTTTGTATGGAAAAATCTTTAAAATGCCACCGATTATTATAAAATTTTAAATTTAGACTCTTAAAAATATTTAATTGAACATGTGTTTCATGGTTTTCTAGAATTCACCCCCTAAGGGTAAAAATAAGGGGTTGAAAGTTTGTATGGAAAAATCTTTAAATCCCCACCTATTTTTATAAAATTTGAAAATTAGACTCTTAAAAATATTTCATTGAATACATGTTTCGTGGTTTATTAGAATTCACAATAAATACGCAAGCGAAGCTGCGCGCGTCCGCTAGTATTAAATAATCCATTGCGCGTTGAGTGGCGTAACTCAATGCCGCGCTTACCCTCGTTACTAGAGCGAGCAAATAAAAAATAATAAATATTTCATTTCCTCGAGTGGGAATCGAACCAACAACCAGTCGCGTTACAGTCACACCCTTGTGCCGCTGCGCCACGACGCTTAACACCGCAATTAAGAAAAAGCAGTAAGAATACAACATTTCTTGTTACATTTCTTGTTAATATGTTATGAAAAGCCATAAAGCTACAAATTAAACGACGTTACGGGAGTTCGAATGGATTTTTGATATCCCTAGCAGTCGCTGGTGCAATTACTTTTGGCTTCTTTATGTTAACGATAGCCGTCAATTACTGGCGACATTTTATTATACGAGTACGGGCGGTCCTTTAATAGACTAGAGTGTTATATAAATTGATTAATTATTTTATTTGGTGAACGCCTACGTTGGATATATGGTTTTTTTGCTTAATTTGATTATTTTTGGGACTGTTATTTATATATTAGAATTTCATAGGTAAAATTAAAATATTGTACTACCTAATATTGAAGCAAATAGGTAATTGGCAGAACTCTACGCTTACTCTTAGTTTTTAACAAACTGCGGAAATGAAGAGAGTTTCTTAAGTAAAACTAATCCCTTAATCAAAGATTGAACGCACAATCACCGCGTGGATACACACTAGCCTATATTATTTCTCATATAGAAGAAAAATCTTAGTATTCCATGCATCGTCCTGATGCCGGTTCCATCTCTTTGTAGCGTGAGAGGCAGTGCCTAGGACTTCTGGCCTAAGTGTAGCTTGAAGGCATCTCTTTGATACTCGTATATGATTTAACGCCCGCCACCAATATCTGAGCTCCTTTCGACATCTGGCCTAAATAACAATTATATGAAAAACAACAATGTAAAAAATCTAATCTAAAATCAAAACTGTAACCACTTCAAAAGTTAAATAACCCTAATATATAGTATAAATCTTCACACGAATCTATATTGAAAACCATTTCCTGAGCTCTATTCTCTGTGCGAAGTGATTTTTGGAACACTTACCTATCTCCCTCCCAGTGATTGTGACCGCGTAAATCTCTTGAACGTATCCATTCGATCCTTTTGTGCTTGATTTCATTATATATAGTCGTTTTATTTTTATATTGAAATGTCAGAAATGAAAAGATGGTTTCATTTACGGTTGGCTATTTAAAAAGTGTTCTGTTTATTTTATCTTATTATTTTTAATTAGTTAATAAATCAATCAATATTATGAAGAAATTATTTTGGCTGCGCTTAAAAATGAAAACAAAAAATAATGTTGTTTAAATTAAATTGAGGCAATTTTCGATATTATGTGTAGAGTGGTGGAAATGTAAATAATTGAAACATAATCATTCCCCCAAGGGAAAATCAACCCCCAAACAACCATCGCGTTTACAACCAGATGTGCTATCTACGCTACAACAGTTCTCTATAATTAAAAACAAAAAATACACGTTTTTCCACATCCCAAAATACAATTGGCTAAATATATCAACATCCTAAGCGATTACTTCCAACTCTTCGCTTATTAAAAAGGCACGAGCGATCGTCCTGACGTTGATATGTGGTAGACTATTTGAAAGCTCCTCTCAGATATATTGAGTCGAAATAGCTGTGCCAGTTTGACGCCGTTACATGTTGGCTTATGTTGTTACTGGCGTCATTAGTGGATGGTGCTTTGTGATGGAATTTCTGTTGTGTTGTGTTGGGATAATCAAATTTTAATATGTTTATACTTGTATAGTGTTGTAAAGAAGGGAGAGGGTGTTGTGTAAGAGCAATTTGATTTTTTAAATTGCAATATGTTTATTTAGTAGTTTTTTTTGTAGTTTCTCGCTGTATCCGGCATATATGTGGGTAGGCAGAGGGAACCTGACAAACTAGTGCTATTAAAGCACTTGCGTTCCACTTTTTCCATCAAATTCTTGAGGCATTGCGTGTTGAATAGCTCAATGCCGGGGTTTGCTTCGTTTCTAGAGTGAAAAAATGAAAATATTAAATATTTCCTTCTCACGAGTGGGAGTCGAACTCACAACCATCACTTTAACAGTCGCACGCTTGTGGGACACAACGACGGACTCATATAAAGTAATATTTATTATATATATTGTAATATTTATAAAATAAATATTATAACGACACCTAATGTTCGATAAATCAATTTACATTCATGTTATAGTACATCCATTAGGACATAGAAGGTTGGATCATTTATTATCCGTTTCAATTAGTCCTATTAACGTGATATATTGCCTTCGTTGGTGAGTGCGTTAGGTTATTAAATAAATTATGTGACAGTTTTTCTATAGTATATAATGTCATATATATTTTACATATGGTTTTGCCCACGTGGTTGGAAATAACTAAAATATGTATAAGAACTGAGGCCAGTCGTGGCGCAGGGGCAGAAGGGTGACTGTCAACCCGATAGGTTGTGAGTTCGATTTCCACACGATGAAATGAAATATATAATATTTTCATTTCTTCGCTTTGGTGTTGTAAAGCGCGGCGTTGAGTACCGCCAATCAACACATAATGGTTCCAAAATTCAGTGGAAAATGGGGAACGGAGTGTCTTAACGCTAGGTTCTCTTTGCCTACCAACCTTCTTACCTTACTTTTGCTGTGTGCGGGGTAAAAATATATACTCGTGTATTTAAAAAGCTTTCTAATAAAACCAATAACATTTTTTTCATGACATCAAATAAATTACTCCACTTTGATAGATTTATAAAATTTCATACATTTATGAAAATCATATAGCAAAAAAATATATTAAAATAATGAACGAAACATCTAAAACAAAGTAAATTCTATTTTATTCGAACAAGTAAACTTTTAGAGTAATGTACTGAAGCGCCAAATATATTGTTCAATTAGGAAATGAGAGTTTAAAAACTTTTAGAAACTAAAAAATAAAATTCTGTGTGCGACTGTTATGCAAAAAACCGGAAATTTTACATTCATTATTTCTGCAGCTTCACCTTTTTTTCACAGAGTAGTGAAGGCAGAGGAAAAGTAGTGTCATGATACTCCGTTCTCCACTTTGCACCCGAATTCGATTGTTCGCTGGAGGTGCTCAGCGTCGCACTTTGTCTTGCCTCGTTGTTTGCCTCGCATTTCTAATGCGACAACATGCTGCAAATTTATTCTATGATATAATAATAAATTAATATTTTTTGGAGGATTATCGTTCCTGCAGGTTCTTAATTATTTGCAAATTTCATGATTCTAGTTCAAAGGGTCATAAACCTAATATTGATTCTGAATAGCATGAGAAAGTCAAAATATGCAGTAGAAAACGAACATTTACGGGCAAAAGTTAATAATTTTTGTGCTCCATGAGTGAGCTGATTATTTGTTATTAATTCGTTAATTCCTTCATGTGGTCTTGATAAATAAAAGTGGTAACATACGTCCTCATAAGTGTCCGTCTATTGACAGACACATAAACAACAAAATGATACTTTAAGCGTTCCGTTATTTTATTTTGAAGAACGGAACCCTAAAAAGTGTTAAATAAAAAATGTAAAAACATAATACAATACCGACTCACTATCTAAAAGAATGAAGTAATATTATACATATCGGTTCAACGTTTTTACTAAATAGTTTTCATAAAGAATAAAATAGCAATATTTTCTTACATTGTCTATCATTAATTTTCATCATAAAAATTCACGCTCTAAAAGCACAAAATATTCCACGTATTGTTTGTGTTGTTGTTTAATCTCGGCTTTTTTTGCAACTATCGGCGAGTTATTGCTACGAACTCAACCATGAGCCCGTGGTGGTTAAAGAGAAAAGAGGTATAAGAACAGTTACTTGAGAAATACCAATAAAGAAAATCTTCAAATCTTTAAGGATACAATTTTTTTAAAAATATAAATATAAATAGCGAAACGTTTAGATTCTCCATTCTTTACATTATGCCCATTTCAGAAATATCATAGTCAGTGTAGAATTTCACCAAATTGCCAAAACTATCAAAAATGAACAAATAAAAAAAAATAAAAGTTTAATTATATTTGTTGTGCAGCAGGCAACGTGGAAACCATGGGAAATTGTATAAACGTATAATCTTTACTTATTTTAATTTATCATTCTTCGAAATATATTTCAGTCTGTAAAGTTACGTTTTAAAACTTATATCCATTTTTACCATAGTCGTAAATATATTCATTATGCATTCTTAGCCGGTGAAAACCCTCACATTTACCTTGGTAAGACATAAAAAAAGATTCCGACGAATTGAGAACCTCTTCCTTTTATTTAAAGTCGGTTAATAATACATATACTATCAAGTATGTGTAATATGAATATTATATTTCAATTCCAAAAATAAGTTACTGTAATAAAACTTCTCAATAATTTTTTTTTTCCGAAATAAGCTCAAGTAGAGTGAGGAGCTTGGGTAGTAGAGGTATGCGTTGATGCGTATTGAAGGAGACTCCATAAATTTATACTTGGCTCACGAGCCCCAAGCAACGCCCTAAGCTCAATGTGATGGTCTCGGCATCCTTACAGTGAATTCTTCTTCCTCCTGACACTAACCCGGCGTTTACTCAGTCCACTTTGCACAGTCTTTAACGTCCTGAATGGTTAGACCATTGGCTTCTACGTTATACATCACAACATCCAATCATCAATCACATCAAAACCATCCTTGGGTGTCGGAGAAGTTTCAGGGAGGAGAATTTATGTAACTCGAGAAACTGAATTGAAATTGGGGAAAGGAATATCTTAACACAAGGTTCCTTCTGCCCTATAGTAGAGTATATGTGATATACAGCGTGAAGCTAAACAAACATATATCTTTACATTGGGAACCATGAAGATATACATATATGTACATCAATACAACACTTGCCAAGCCAGTGGACTGGATTTTAACTAAGTACAGCATTGTAACAACTTTGGGACATCGCCAAATGAGTTAATGCTTGATAAGGTGAGGTTAGCTTTGTTTGAAGCGTCTGCTTGAGGCATTAAAACGTCTAATGGCCGATCTGATGGCTTGTTAACTTTATTAGTTTGAAGATAAAGGATATTGTGTTGGTGATGTAAGGTATGTGTTTATTGGGTATGACATTGTCTTTCTTTGGAATATTTTTGTTCAAAATTTTAGGGAATAACCGAAATTGTTAGAATAAAGTATTTTTAATTTAGATTTTGAATTCGTGTGCGGCGTTCAGTTTCGTTATTCAATATGCTATGGCTCGATATTAGGTAGTAAGTGGGAGTGTTTTAACACTAGTTTTCCTATATTTACCCTGTGTAGTGAGGAACGTGAAGCTACTATTCAAATTGGGCTATTTACGAGACATTTTTATTGGAGTTATTCGGGTATTTTATAACAACTATAATGGATTTTTAAATTAAATTATCTATAAATGATTCATGTTATAATATTAAAAATAATCCTCTAGCAATCGTAAAAACGAATATATTGGAGCGATTATTTAAATGATATTATATCAACGATAATCCGATTTATGCTGTAATCGACAGCTAAAATACAATATATCCTATCTATTTAAGTTTATATACCTACATAAAATGAAATAAAATTTTATTTTACTACAGACGAAAACGGAGGGTATCTGTGTTTGTATCAGTATATCTGTTTACGGCATCGTAGGTCTCAAACTGATGAATTGATTTATGTGTCTTTGTTTCTTGAATCGTGACATAATCGAGATTGTTTGTGTTTGTGCGAATGTGTTCTGCCGTTTGAAGATTGCCAGCTCTTTTCTAGTTGTTTATTTACTTTAAAGAGGTTTTTGTGTCGGAGTTCTTTTATTGTTTCATCAACTACTATATTATAATCTTTCGAGGTGAAACTATTATTTTTACCCGTAATAGACATAGAGCAACTAGAAGTGTGCAATAAGCTGTTCATAATCTATATATATAAAAGGACTTGTCCTCACTGACTGAGGTAAGACGCACGCACAGCCGTAACCGCTGTGCGTAGAAACGTGGAATTTGGACAGATGTTTACTTTCGTAATCTGGACATCCACTAAGAAGGGATTTTAAAAAATTTCAACCCTAAAGGGGTGAAATAGGGGTTCAAAGTTTGTATGGAAAAAAAATTAAATCGGCACCGATTTTTATAAAATTTGAAATTTAGATTTTTAAAAGTATTTAATTGAACACGTATTTCATGGTTTTCTAGAATTCTCCCCCTAAGGGTGCAAATAAGGGGTTGAAAGTTTGTATGGAAAAATCTTTAAATCGCCACCGATTTTTATAAAATTTGAAATTTAGACTCTTAAAAATATTTCATTGAACACATGTTTCGTGGTTTATTAGAATTCACCCCTAATTACGCAAGCGAAGCTGCGCGCGTCCGCTAGTATTTCATAAGTTTTAAAAACTTTAGACAGTTTCTATACTTAGGTTAGCACATAATAGTCGTCGAAATAATACGTGAAAATATCCAATAGCCAATTAGTTTCACAATTGTCCATTTTTTGCCCGAATTCAAGACACTGTGTATTGAGCGGTGGAACTCAACGCCGTACTTGAAAGTAAAATTTTAATGAGTAGGAAGCGAACCCACAACTATCACATTTACAGCCAGACACTGTCTCAGTGCTGCACGAAGGCTTCTAATGGAATATTAAATAAAAATAAAAATATTGACTATAAGATCAAACATGTTTTTGAAAAATTAAATCAACATATAAATATTGAATGTATAAAGTTAATCGGATTGGAACAATAACAGAAAGCGTAAATATATTGTTTGCCATTTGCCTTTATATTAAAATGTATGTAAATCTATGAATTAACTTTGTATTCATTTTGATATATCACACAGATTAACAATATTTATTTTTAAATGTATTTTATAGTGCAAAAGTTGCCATTATCTTCTAAGCTCGAATTTTGATTCGAATAAATATTTTATTTTTTTATTTTCTTTTGGCTTCACGTTGTGTACCTAATAGTAACCTAGTACCTAGTAGTAACCTAGTGTTAAGATACTCCATTATCCACTTTTTCGCTGACTTTTGGAGGCATTGCGTGTAGAGTGGCGGAACTCAACTCTGCGCTTCGCCTCAACACCAGAGCGAAGAAATGAAAATATTCATCATCATCATTAACAGCCATCTTTTGTCCACTGTTGAACAGAGGCCTTTCCCAATTCTCGCCACGACTCGATCCTCAGCTTTATGAAAATATTATTTAATTTTAATTAATAATTACTCCGAATGGTCTGGAATTTTTATATCATTATCTAATTTGCTTCAATAGTTCCTAAGATAAGCGCGTGCAACCAAGCAAACACACATCAGTATAGACGAACTACTTTCAATACATACATACATTCAATCCACCAAAATGGAACCACTTAAATACATAATATACCAGTTCATTGGTTACGTCGCACTATCGCGTGCTGTTCGCGCGTTGCCAAAACGCTTATTTTCCGATAGACTAGCTCATGTTGGGATATCAACGCGAATGGGCGTAAGATATAGATGCATAAATTTGATATTACATATTTCAATATTATTATTTGTGAATATATTTACTTTGTAAAATAAATCAGTTTCACGCTCTATCCCGCACACCGTAGAGTAAGCAGGGAACGTAGTGTTAAGACACTCTGTTTCCTACATTCAAATTTACTTTCTAGATGGATTTTTATTTTTGATTTTCGTGCATGTTTCACATATAATAGGAACAGGGTAAAAACAGCATATACGTTAGCATATATATTAGATACGTCGTACAGTATTTGCTGAAGTTTGCGGAACCCGACGCCGTATTTTATCTTACCAGATGGTGGAAACTTTGAAAACAGTGAAGAATGAACCCAAAACACACGTTAAATATTTTTCCACTATGCCAAAATGTCGAACCTAAATATAAAATATTACGGAACGCGGTTCAATATATTAGAACTATAGATTAAGCAATCTTGATACTTAATGGTGCTATTAGCTATATCTTCCAAATGTGGACTAAATACACGTCCCAATAGAGGACGAGTTCGATTGGATGCCAAAAATAAACAAAGATAGTGCTAATGTAGTGTTTGTCGTGGTGCATACAGATTGCGTCTACAGCGGAGATTGTGAATTTAAATATCGGTGTTTAGTTCCGCAAACTCAACATGTAAAGCTTATTTTCCCTAGCTTTCTATATACGGGATAAAGTTTGAAGCTGAAAGAATAAAAAATTAAACAAAATACTAATTGTCCTATAAAAAAAAATTACGAGATATTTATAGTAACTTTTTTGACATAGGCGTAACAAGGGACATTCAAAAACAACGACGAATTTTCAATGTGCATTAATTACATTTCTAATTCGTCCAGTTTCACAGAAACTTAGATAATTTACTTGGAAACTCTTAAGTCAATTTGCATAATGCTTTGGATAATGTTAAAATTATAACATTTCAATTCAAGGATGACAATAAAGGAAATTTTAATTTATTTTTACGGTATTTGGATATTAAATATATTACAATTAACTTAACAGAAGATGGGGAACAAAAGTATCTTAATAGGAATGGAAAGTAATATAACATAACATTACGTTCCCAGGTTCCCCTGCCTACACTGCTAAGGAATATGAAACATCTAAACAAATAACATAACAAAATTCAATCTACCCACATTTACTATTTTTCATCTAAAGCACACACAGGCACACAGTTCTACCAACTACTAACAAGCTATTCACAGTTGCTAATAAAGCCTATTTGAATACCAGTTCATTAACGTCCGCCATCCGAGCGGAGATATAGCGTGAAGTATCAACCTAGTACTGGTGTAGTGTGTCCTTGTGCCATTTTATACAGATATCCTAGAATTGGTTGTTTGGATTGTAGGCAAGTTACTGCTTTCTATGAATGGATGACTTATCATAATTTGGAATATATTCGTATTTTTTGTTTTTCTTTCTATTATGAGGATTTTCTAGGATTGTAGTGTATTGAGATAGCATTTGCCTATATACGCGACGGAAGTGTGTTCGATTTCCATTCGGGGGACTTGTATAAACTGCGACGTTCCATTCCGTCAATCAACACGCAAAGTTTCCAAAATGGAATGGAAAATGCAGTATCTTTCAAAATAGTTAGACTTACTCTATGAACCCTGCCGTATGCGGTTTCCAACGTGAAACCAAATAAATAATAAAGCACCATATACAATATACAATGTTATTATGTAAATTCCTCATATAAACTTTATATATCCCATTTTATTTTTTCCCCGGATTCTACATAGTTATTGCAAATAGTGAGAAGATAAATCTGAATTCCTTTCCTGGTAAAGCATCAAGGCCATTAGCATAAAAAGCCATACGACCCTAAAGTAACTCAACATGTTCAAAGGACTTACTAGGGCTGACAAATGTATTTGATTTCTTTTCAGGATCTACATATTTAACTTGAACTTATATGGTTTGGATTGTTACTCTCGTATATATATTTTGCTTATTCTTTTGGATTTTACTAGACATATAATAAGTAAGTATGCTTTAGCTGTGGGAACATGGGAATCTTGTATTAATACACCTCGTTACTCATTCGGCCACTATCAGTCCTCCCTTTTTGCTTAATTCTTAAGTGGAAAATTAATAAAATATGGATCATATCCACCACCGTCCATCCATCGCGATTACAGTCACTGAACACTGGTACTGTCACACACAAAAAATGTACATACTTGAGTTATTAGGAGAAAATTTACTTTCTAAAAATATGTCTAAATTCCAAGTTAATTTAAATTAAACAATTTTCCTATAGATTTGGTACGTTTTGAATAGCCCCGTGGGGAGTCAAGTGGATTATATTCTAATTCTATATGTTTCAATAAGGGATCAACGTATGAATAATGAAAGGCTTCTGGGCCCTTTTAATTAGTGGTCTGAATACAACATTCGTATATTTACATTTTATACTAGAGAACGAATTTACATTGAAAAATATGAGTTGCCATAGCAACGTGCTTGTCACTTTAGACAACTGTGTATAAATAATTGTTCAATACAAACAGGTAGTGTGTGTTATTTTTTTTTACTAATTTGAAACATTTCTGGTAGGCATATGGTAAAAACATTTCTGTATCCCGCAAATTGCAAAAAGGCAGGGGGAACCTAGGAACCTAGTGTTAAAATGCCTCGTTTCCATTCTTCGCTTTTTGCTTAATTCTGGAACCATTAAATGCTATGACTTCTGCATTCATCTTCTTGTATAAACTTTTATTTCCATTCAACTTTCGAGACAATGCGTACTGGCGTGACTATACATAGCGTTTATGTTTCGTATCATCCCACATTTTGCCGTGTAGGCAGAGGGAACCTAATATTAGGACACTCCCCACTTTCCGCCCAATTTTCGAAACATAGCGTATTGAGGGTAAACACAAAGAATCGTAATATGTAAAACTTTATCCTTTAAAAACACACCAAATATAAGCTGGGCAGTGTATTTTTTCATTTTGATACGCCGTCCGAAGTATAATATAGAGGGTGGACACCCTACATATTATAGTTTGGTTATAAGTTCAAAAAGTTATTGCGCCCATATTTTCTTAGGACCGTCTAAACCGGTCTGAATACAGAAAATCTTCATATCAATGTGCTAAAGATGACCGTAGTTTTTGTTATTTTTCATATAAAAATCTTTTATATATTTCTAGCGGCAATTCCCTACATATGTTTAATAATGTTCTTTGGAATATATTTTCGTTAGTCGAAGATTTGATGTTGCAGCTAACTTTTTTTTTACCAGTATTTTATATGTTTTAACAGTTTTTTTTATAGTTCATTATATACGGATATATTTTTTTTCAGGTATGGCAGGCAAAATTCTAGAACCTAACGTACTCTTATTCCATGATATACTTCCGTTACCCACTTTTCGTTAACTTCTTGAGGTATTGTGTGTTGAGTTGTAAAATAAAACTAAACGCCGCGCTTTGCCTTGTTACCAGAGCGAGGAAATGAAAATATTAAATATTTAATTTCTCCGAATGGGAATCGAACCCACAATCATCGCGCTTACATTCACACGCGAGTGCATCGAAAATAAGTAAATAAATAATAAAAAAAAGTTACAATAAATTAACTTAATACAATAGAACATTTATTAAGAAGAAAATTAGGTGTAGCAATTAATTCTTCAAAGAAGACAACCGGACTTACGCAGTAGATAACGTCGTATTTGAGAACAGAGTAGATAAAAATGTAGGTACTTATTATATTTGAGTTGTTGTGGTTCAGTAATTATATTTTCATTGGTATTGATAGTAGCGACTTGAAATAATAAATATATAGCGGGGTAGGCAGAAGGAACCTGGGCAACTAGTGTTAAGACACTCCATTTCCATTAAGACATTTCTGTTCCCCACTTACTGCCGATACCTGAAGGCATTACATGTTGAGTGGCGGAACTTAACGCCGTGCTCCTTTCTTTTTTGATTTGATTGATTTGATTTGAACCCACCACCTGTCGCATGTCGCATTTGTAATGACACGTATATGCTCTGCGTCATGACTTCCATGAGCGGAAAGTTGGTAACTAAATAACCTTATATACTTACAAGTTGAGGGTATATACCCATATACATAAACACACGTACACTTGACATGGGTTGTTGGGAACCTACTAATTTATACCGAATAATCAATGGAGTAGCACGTTTTAGTTAACATTTCTCACGTAAGTTATTTAATTGTTAGTTTCGCCTATAATCATTAATATACGTTCATTGCCGTAAATTGACGGTTTTTTATATTACATTTTGTGGAATAAAATATTTTTTTTTTTTTAGTAATTTGATTATTTGACTCTATTTTAGATTATAGTTAAATTTTTAGACAATTCGGCGAAAAGTAGGAAGTAGAGTGACTTAACACAAGGCTCTCTCTACCTTACCTACCTTGCTACACCCGGGAAATAGTGTGCGCCTGAAAAAAAAACTTTTTACCATGTTCATAAAACAAAACTGAATACAATATAACAATAAACGCACATACAAAATCCAATTTTCTAATTACAATCCACAGTAAAAGCATATACCTACACCTTATACAATAAATAATTAAAAAGCCGGAAATGGGAAAATGTGGAAGAAAATTAACACTTTGTTCATACAGCCACCGCACCGCGCCGCGGACAACTCTGTTATTAAATAAACTCTGGCCTGTCAAAAGATTTATTATTCACACTGTATAAGCTTGCCTCCTTATTGTGAGGTAGCTATGGAGTTTAATATATAGTACGCTTGACGAATTGTGGCGTGAAGTTAGCTGAAAAAGGTTGCTCGAATTTGCTGTTAACATTTTACTTATTGTTTTGATTATTTGCTTCCTGAGTAAATAATGCTCAAAAGTTTGGTCCTGAAGTTAGATTTTCAACTTCAGGGAGGCCACAACCTGTTGATAGTACTGTACTTTTGTTAATATTTCGTATGTATTTGTATTTGAGTGACAGCTACGTATGAGATGAGATCACGAGGTGGGTGAAAGATAATTATTTTGCTAAGCCTTTCGTTGTTTTAAGGTTGAGTGAGTGTGTTTAATGTTTTTGTTTTTGCTTAATTCTATGTGTATTTGCAATATTTTTTTTTCATAATTGACAAATAGATGGCTTAAGCGTGAAGTTTGGGGAAAAAAACATTTATTTATTGTATGTTATCAACTATGTACCCTACATTTTTCAATGTCTATGCTTGAAAGAGATCAAAAGGGTTTCCTAAATGTAATAAATACTCTATTAAAATGTATTTTTTCCTCTTTATTTTTAAATTTAAATTCTTGGATCCAATTAACAGTAACTCACTGTGGTAACGTGGCAAAGCGCAGTGTTAAATTTCGTCACTCAACACGCAATGCCTCAAGAACTCGGTGGAAAATGGGGATGGAAGTGTCGCAACACTAGGTTCCTAAGTTCCCTCTGCCTACTTTACTTTGTGCTAAATATAGAGTGAAGGTAAAAAAACAGTTTTAACTTTATTCTAATTTCCAAAATTCCGAAGCTACAAAGCCAAAAGTTCATCCAATAGGAACGCCGATTGTCCATCGGAAGATCAGATTAATTTTAAACAAACGACAGCTAGTCGCCGCTAATCCAGCGAGGGCGAACGAGACATCGCAATTCAAAACTTAGTTAAGCCGTAGCAGCTGCTGAAGATACTTAGGCAATAGTAGTACTTAAAGTCTAAGAGATTTAGTGAATCTGTTGTATGTTTTGTTTATTGGTGAAATACAGATTTTATTTATGGTGGGTACTTTTTAAAATGTTGAGAGCGATAAATATGGAGAAAAATTAATAAATAATCTTTAAGAATTTTGTGTCAATGAAAATTTAACAAAAAATAAAGGGATTGGAACTCACAACCGTGTTCAATTATAAATCATTCTACATCATTAAATAACTATCACAACAAATATTTGCATCACTAAACTTTCACTATCAATATCAGTATATCAGTAATATCAGTATCTAAACAAGTAGATATTAAGTTGGGAGGGATAAAGCTAACAGCCATCATTAATCCTTATAACAGAGTAACATACTAGAGCACTTCAAAGTAAGTACAGGACAAACTTATAATTAACGACCGTTGACCAATCTGCCAAATTACTTTGGACGTCTCGTCTGTCGGGAGTTTAGGAGGTTTTATGATTTATGTGTGTTTGTATGTGTATAGTATTTTTTTCTGATGATTTACATATGTATGTTTTTGTCTTTAATTGAGCGTCAGGATTTTTTTTTAATTCTTATTTTCTGTGTTTAAACGACGTGAAGTAAACTACTCCTGTTCCACATAGTTATGTGGACCAGGATTGAAAAATAAAGTATTATTTTTATTAGCTTCACGCTGTTTTCGCAAGTAGCAGGGTATGCAGAGGAAGCCTAGTGTTACGACATTCCGTTCCCCTTACCATCGAAATTGAGACAATTCGTGTTGAGTGGTGGCAATCAACGTTGGTTGCTCTTTGTTTTTTTACCAGGCGGAGAAATGAAAGTATAAAATATGTATGCTCCTTTTGTCCACCGAGTGAGAATAGAACACACAACCGTCGCCTTTACAGTGACCCTTTTCTGATACTGCACTACGAAGGCGCTATGGTATTAATCATTAATAATGTTTTAAACTCCCCTAATTTGTTAAGACAAAAAAACTTAACATTAAAACAGTAACTTGTGTAATAAGTTTCCTGTACCCTTAACTGTACGGATCATTTGAAAGAACAAACAATGGATTTGGATTCCTTTTTCAGGGAAACGCTTATTTTTAATTGTATCTATTTAAAGACAAAACGGCGTTATAATCCGCTACTTAACACATAATTTCAGAACCTCAAGTGCGGAGTGTCTTTACACTACATTATCCTGCCTACCTTGCTTTACAGCTACGGAAAAAGACGAAATAACCGATCAATCTAAACACAATCTCATTATATCACTGACGTAGGTAACCAAGGTATCGCACGGCCAACGTGACGGTGGTATCGCAAACTTCCCCGAAGCGGGATTTACAAAGATCCCACATTTATCCGTTTTTCACTCTCCCCGCTTCGAAGATAAAACGGTACTGTAAGCTTTAATATTTATCGTTTTGTCTTACCGTTGGCTACTGGCTGGCTGCTTGGTTTAACGCGAAATTGTTCTGTGCTCGTCTTGTTTTGTTGCATATTTCTTTAATTATGCTGTTGTTTTTTTAATATTTTATGTTTGAATTTTGTGGTTTTTTCAAATTTTTTATTCTGTTATTAATTATTTTTTAGGTTAAACTAGTGAGGACGTCTTGGCGCAGGGGTTTAAGCGCGCAAGCGTTGTAGGTTCGATTACCACTCGGGGGTATTTCCTATTTTAATTTCTTCGCTCTGTAACGAGGAAAAGCGCGGCGTTGATATCTGAACTCGGCAGAACGTGGGCAACGCAAGCATCTTAATGGGGACCGTGTGTCTTAACACTATGTTGCTAGGTTCCCTCTACTGTGCGGATTTGCAAATAGCACAAGTGGCGGTCACATACGAGTATAGTAGGGTAAGCAGAAACAATTTAGTGTCAAGAAGTTCTTACCATTTCCATTGTTTACCATTTTACGCAAGAATTCGTCACGTTGCGTGTTGAGCGGTGGAACTAAAAACCGCGGTCCGCGCTTTTCTTAGAGCTGGAATATGAAAATAATTGGACTCCTCGAATGGAAATCGAATCGAATCGAAAAACATCGATATCGTTAACGGACGCTGTTTCACCGCGCCATTCATGACACATTAAAAACAAACTACATAAAAAATATAAGTAAATATAAATGAAGTAGATGGTAAAATTTAATGATTTAGACACACAAAAGTAAGAAAGATTTTATTTTAGTATTCATATTAAAACTGTCTCAACTCGAGCGTCTCTAAGAATTCTATCAGCTACGAGTAACTTGTTGTCACGAACGCTTTACGTACATTGACTATGTATCCGAATGTATTACTATAAATTATTTATGAGCTCCGCTTGTTTCTTAGAAATTTCCTGTCGTCTGTACTGTATTATATTATTGAAAGGAAAATATTATTTTTTCTTTCATTTTGTTATTTAAACTGACAAAGGAGAAATTTCATACTACAATGTTTCAGGTCGTAGTGGTGTAGTGTTACATCCGACTATAAACACGATGGTTCTAGATTAAAGTACTGCTGAAAGAAATAGTTCTTTTCTAAGCCTGGGTTTGTAAATCGCGGTGTTAAGTTACGCTACTTAACACGCAATAGCGAATTGGTGCGAAAAGTGGAGAACGGAGTGTTAACGGCGACATTACGTAAGGGTCAGTATAATTTAGTGGACAATATGGTAGATACTTAAAGCCGCGTTTATTCTAGACCGAAATGAATCTATAAATCAGATATAAACTATGTTAGGGCTCTACCACTAATGTCGCCAATATATTTCGTAATGATTTATAGCCTTACATGACCGGTGGGTCTTTGGGAATTAATAACAACCATTTAGTTGGTTAGTGGTGGTAGTTAGCTCTATCAGAAAATTTATAAGAGAAAACAAAACAATTGGTTATATTTACTTTCGTTCTTAATAATAGAAAAAGTATAAATAAAATAAATGATTTTTTTTGTTCTTATTTTATTTAAATAACATGCATATATTTTTTCAGCGTCTCGATCAATCGGTCAATCTCAGTGTTAAAACACTCCGTGTCCCGCTTTCCGCGGAATTTTTCGAGGCATTGCGTGTTGAAAAGCGGATCGAACCCACAAACGTCACCGTATAGTCCTTTGTACTTACTTTGTACCTCTGTACCTTTGTACTCCTACGCCTCGACAGCCCCGATGATTAAAAATAGGTCTATATTTGCACATATTTAAGGTAAATTAAAAAAAGGGTTTTTGATACATTAAATAAAAGGGTTACTTTAAGAGCCATCCATTTACAATTGTATTGGAATTTTTCAATATAAGAAAGAAAAAACAAATGTTTTTGTATATTTTATACTAATAAAATGTTGCGAATATATTTATTTCTATTGTATTTTCCGTCTTCATAAATCTCCAATATTACGAAGACCTAGGTAGAAAGAATTTCGTATAATGAATTACCTATTTAGAGTTCCATACTCAAAGGGTGAAACATGATCCTACTACTAAGACTCCGCTGTCTGTCTATCACCAGGCTGTATCTCATGAACTGTGCGAGAATTTTTCAATAGATGATGTATATATGATACCCCTATAACAACAAACACTAAAAAGTAAATTAATATAAATATTTAAGATGGCGCCCATACAATAGATGATGATTTGATGACGACGATGAAGTTTTTATAATACGGAACCCTTCCTACACGAGTCCGACTCTCTCTCTCTCTCTCTCTCTTTTTTTTCATTTCTGCCGTTTTAAAATCACTGCATATTGTTTGTATATATCGACTTAGTTCAATAAGGTACACTCGTACACGTAAAACATATTGTACTTGGCACTTAGTATGAAACATCGCGCATAAATACATATAATTTTGTATAAGATGAATTTATGAAGGTAAATATGTGATTCGAGGCGTTAAGACGAGACAAGAAGTAACAGACATCTCTTACGTCATAAGCTTCGCTTAGGAAATAAAATATTGAAGGTAGCGAAATGTATATAATTTTAATGTTTTATATTTTTTTTATTATTTTATATTATAAGGCGGTTATAGAGTTTGTTTTAATAATAAATTTACTTTTGTGTTGGATAGTCTATTCATCGAGGAGCTGTAAAGGCTATATAATATGTTGATATCATTTAAATTTTCGTATGGCGTATCCGCTGGTGCCAGTAATTGTAATAAAAGGTAAGGAAAGTGGGCCAGGGTGGTCTCATATATTAATGTTTTTTTAGCGTCACGCTGTATTCCGCACACACCAGGGTAGGCAGAGGAAACCTAGTGTTAAGACACTCCGTTTCTTATTTTCGTTTAGCTCTGAAGGCATTGTTTGTTAAATGGCGGGACTCAACGCCGCGCTTCGCCACCACACCAGAGCACAGAAATGAAAATATTAAATATTTCACACTCTCGAATGGAAATCGAACCCACAACCTAACACGCTTACAGTCACACTTTGTGTCCCTGCGCCATGACTGGCCTCTATTTATGGCTTCATAGCAAAAAAAAAAGTCTCATAACCTAAATATATTACTTGGCTCCATTCGTGTTTACAAAGTTCACGCTTCACTCACGCCTGTCTGCCAGATAAAGTGGATTCACTCAGCTGACCCAAAACTTGCCGTCAAAAGTTTTAAAAGAAAAAACTTGGCTACAAAGAGTGGGCCGAACATAACTGGGAATGTAGTTTTCCGAGTCATTAGTCACGCGAGCGAGCGTGACATACGGTTAATTGAATTTAATATGAATTGAGTTTTTTTTTGGTGTGTTTATGTTTGATGTAAAACAGTTGTTTTTTGACTTTTAAGATTCACCCACTATACCGGGATCCTGTTTATAGAGGGTTAGGAAAATGAAGCTAGTGTTCTGACTCTCCGTCTTCCAATTTTTGTCAAATTTCGAGGTATTGTGTAATTGATAAAACATGGAGCTAAAAATGTACTTTTTTTGGTGTGTTTATATTGAATGTAAAAATATGTGTTTTCATTTTTGCAGGCTTCACGGTGTATCCCGATTATCGCAGGTAAGGCAGAGGGAACTTACTGTTTTGTCACTTCATTCCCCAATTTTTATCAAATTTTCGAGACATTCTGTAATTCGTAAAACGTAAACCTAAAAAAAATATCTAAGTATATACTAAGCTAAACGACTAAAAATTAGTATTCCCAACATATCTTCCAAACTAAATTCACGCGATGACACTGTACGCCATCCGTAACTTTCCACCACTTGACTCCGAAAATAACCAGTCGACTGTCAACATTAATAACCTCGACGCGGAATTCTCTCACATCTGACAAAGAGAGATGACGTAGCGACGCCATTTTTCAACTCTCATGTTAAGTCATCTAAATTATGCATTAGATGTTGCTATTTCAAGCGATATATTATATGTGTTTTTGATGAAAGGGTGCTCTTTTCTTTGTTATTTTGAGAAGGTTTTTATGGTTTTCTTCATATTGTTTTTTAGCTTCACACTGTATTCGCCACATAGGAGGCTAGACAAAGGGATACTGGGAACCTAGTGTTAACAGTTTTTCACTTTTTGCCCAATTCTGGAGACATTGTATGTTAAGTGGCAGAACTCAACGCCGCGCTTTGAGTTTTTGCTGACGAAAAAAATATGACACATAATCCATTCCCTCGAGTCGGAATTGAACCCACAACCGATCGCGTTTACAGTACGACTGGCCTCTGACATTTCTTTATAAAATTGTCCTTATTCATAATTGTCATCAACTTGTCTTCCTCCACTGCTGTACATATAGCACCATAAGTTCTGCAATGGCACGCCAATGAGCTCCATAAAAAAAATATAAAAATCCCCAAAATAAGATGATTACTTTATTATTTTTCTATTACCAATATCCTTCTCCAATAAAGCCAGCAATAGTTGAACGACAGCCAATCTACTAAATTGATTTTCATTTTCCTCATATTGCTTGTAAAAACTAACAAACATGTATAATTAATTCAGGAGTTTTAACGTGATGGCCAAACATGCCCCCAATTTAACTTTATGTAATTTTACTGTTCATGGTATGTATTTAATTATAGTCCCATATACTATTTTTATGATTAGTTTTTTCTTAAATTTATTTAATATACATAGGTATTCATAATAAAAAATAAAATTTGTATAATTATAAGCGATATGATACATTGATACAGCCTTTAGAATTGTTGTTGCGACATTTCTTCGTCCACGATGGAATTTGTTTGTTGTTGTTTTAGCGTGAAGCTGATCTATTTTTGATTTTTTGATTTTTTGATTAAATAATTTTTACGTAATACCTGCGCAAAGACGACATTTAAATCTAGACTTAGAAATATATACGTATATTACATATATGACATTCTCATATATTCCGACCAAACGTCAAGCAGTATAATTAATATAGAACACTTAGCACGTGTGGCTGACATCTTAGAAAGACATAACCGAGGGAATAAAGCTGAGGCATTGTTAACGGTGTACTTTGGTGATAAGAAACGATTATTGCTACGTAACTTTTACTATACCTACTTACTTAGAGATATCTTATAGTTGAGAAATGTTCTTTAATTTTGACAACAGGTTGGGTCAAAGAGAAGAAGCTACCATTTTCCAGGCTCGATGAAACATTCTAGTAGTATTTTGGTAATATAATATAAGAAATAACTTTGCTTGGAAATCCTATGGACGAAGGTCTTTTTTACTCGACTGCAGTCTAAAAGGTGGGCTTTGTTTTTCAGCACGTTTGTATGTCCGATTCCCTAAATCTGTTAAATTAAGTGGACTGATTTTGATAAATGATAGTTAGATCAGTTAATGCAGTTCAGTTAATGCATATAACAAATGTATACAATTTAACATTAACCTCATAATATAGTATGCATGTATTCTTTTATGTCCCCTAAAGTATACGTGTCGATTACAATACTCTGAACACCTTTTTACGATCTTGTTTACAGCTTCACGTGGTGATCTGATCTGGGGGGTGGAATGCAACTTGTATTGACTTTAATAGCTATGAACGGAGAATAGAAGAAGCGCATTGTTATTTCAACACTGTTTTATGTTGAATTTTAGATCTAATAGAAAAAATTAAGATTATTATCCTTTAATATTTTTATGTGTTAATTATATATTAAAATAAAAGGTACCTACATATGTAAGAAAATAGCTTCACACTGTATTTACAGAGGGAACCTTATGTTAATCCCATTCCATTACAGTATTACAATCACATACTTTGACGCTACGTTTCGATGGTCTTTGATACTAAATATTTCATAAGAAACCTGATAAAATTGAATTTCTTTACCGCCATTACGCCAAGATTTAAAATTTTCTACTAAAATAAGCTATTATTTCTTATACATAAAAAAGTGAAGTAAAACCTTTTAGTGAAAGAAAAAATAATTGAAGGGAAATTTTGAAGTCGCTATGAAAGACGTAGCATTGGAGGCACTTTAAGTTTTAATCTAGCATGGGGTCGACATCGGTTGATAGAGATCTCGGGCTTCAGGTTTTTAGCCTTAAAAGAGGTCGTTAGTGTGTGTTTTAGACTGGAATGGAAGTTTTTGTCTGTGTTCTAAAAAGTTAACCTTTTTTCTTAGGTAATAAAATAATGATATTTAATTAAACTTCTTTTTGGGCAAAAAAAGTTGATTGTTAAATTTTTATACCTGGCAAGGTTATATTTAATATTAAGTATTTATTAAATTAAATAGGCTAAGGATTCATTTTTAATATAAATTAATAATAATGTTATCGGAAGTCAGTAATAGCTCGGTGATACTAAAAGGTTAGGTGTAGGTCAAAAGGTTATTATGGTTTCCGTCGTAAACCCTTTACGGATGCAACCCTATCAAACTGTTAATTGCGCGTAAGCCCTATAAACTAGCTTTGATTAAAGTGATTATCACGTTTAGGCAGTTTTAGTTTTATGTCAATTATATGATAAAATATGTTTTTTATGGCTGATTTTGATTTTTTAGTCTTATTTTCTTGTTTTTTTATATATTTTGTTCAAGTTCACATCTTTTACTGCGTAGCACGAAGCCTTTTGTTTGCATTCCAGCCCCTCAACTTCCGGTCATTTCTCGAGGTATCGTTTGTTGAGTATCGGAACTTAACGCCGCGTCTTGTCTACCACATAAAGGAAACGATAGTAACTTAAATATAATGTTTCCACCGAGTGGGGCTCGAATCTACACTTATCGCGCTTACAGTCTTGACATTCTCTGTGACAATTTCAAATATTTTAAAGAACTCTTATTTACATATAAAGTAAAAGATAGGTAGTTAATACAGTTAAATGTTGTACAACCAGAGGTTATACGGGGTTAGAGTTAAAGTTTTTACGAGGACACCAGCACTGTTAAGGAGTTACTTGGCAAGTTTAAAATGAATGTTGGACATTAGTTTCCGGTTGTATTTATTGCATTTAAGGACGTCAATTAAAAATTTAGTGACATGATCTGTATTTAATATTATAAAGTTGAAGAGTTTGTTTGGTTTTACGCGTTTTTCTCAGGAACTTGTATGTACATGTTCAAATTGATATTTTTTTTCTAAATGGTTCCCTCTGCTTACCATTTTTAAAGCTTAAGCTGATAATACATGTAGAGAGAACATTTTTTAGCTCTACATATTTTCCTGTAGCCAGACAGAACCCTCGTAGGTAGAGTAAATAGTCACTAAATACGCTCCGTTCTCCACTTTCCGCCCAAACGTGAAACGTTATGCGATGAGTGGTGAAATTAAATGCCACGCTTTTAAAAAATAAGGAAATGAAAATAAGTAAAAGTAAGTAAATGCGTACTTTGCAAAGACTTTTTTTTTAAATATAAAATAGATATATTTCAATAATATTTTATTTATTAATTGAGTAAAAATTAGAAATGGAATAATATTTTTTTATTTTATTTTTGAATTCTAACGGTACCCTTTAATAAAATACGTAACTTTATGTAACGCATAAAGATTACCAGACTTTTCAGTCCGACGTATTTCGCGAAATACGGAACAAATGTGTGTATCGTTAAATTCAATTAAGTTACGAAACCGTCGTCAAGTCATAAGCTAATCCCAGTTTCGCACACGAAAGTTCTTATTTTTGTTTAGAATTTTGATATTATTTTACAATGTTACGTACACATACTTGTATGTAAAAATACTGAGACTGACTGAAGACATGGTGGTTGTGGGTTCGATTCGCTATCTGGGGGTTGTATTATAATTATTTCTTTGCTCTGATAACAAGACAAGTGTTATATTGAGTCCCACTACTCAACATGCAATGTATGATCAAAAAGGTTATTAGGTTTTTAACAAAAGGACGAAGAGACGAAGAGAAGCGAAGCATTTATATGTATAACATTAAAACAAAGGCTAAAATGTAAAAAATGAATACTAACAATTATTTAAAATATGAAATACTGAAATTTGTACAACTTGCTATGGCCTTATAACTTACGACGTTTTTGAAAGGCAGCTTTGCTCGCGTGCCCTACAAACATAAATCGAACCTCGTTAAATCACACCCGAAGGTTCCCACGGGGATATAGTCCCTTTAAAATTTATTTAATAAAATTTAATATAAAAAAGTAAGACCCTTTCTTGCAGAAAATCCGGTTTAGGTAATCCACTTTCAGTATGCTTCAGTAGTGATTCTCTAATATACTGAGATAATCTTAAAATGCTATTTCTATATAGGTATGTAATATAATATGTGTATATACATATATTTCACAGAGGCGGTAGGAGATTGGGTACAAGCGTACGGCTGTGGGTTCGATTCCTACTCAGGTGAATGGTATATTTAATATTTTCATTTCCTCGCTCTGGTTGAATTTCACCACTCTATGCAATAGATATTTCATAGAAAAAAAACCCTTAATAAACTTAAATTTATAGTTAATTTCATCAAAATGAGTGCATACGCCTACAATCTTAAGTCAGTTAACTTTTGTAAGTTATTCCCCATTAACCTACTATACTATCCTTAAGTTCGTATGGAATCCTCGGTGCGCGAGTGTGACTCGCACTTGACAGGTATTTATTTCTAAGCTTTTCTACATGTATCGCGTTTTTGCCGTGACTCTCTTATTACGGCACACTCATTATTTTTTAAATAATAAATTTTTATTTTTGGGGAAAACAATTTTCTTATACTCCATCGTGTATCCCAGAAACCATAGATTTACATCAGCATGAAAAGGAAATGGGAACATAAAATTCAATACAGAATGACACGCGCGATGTATATGAAGATTTTGTTATAATATAAACATGTGTGTGAAAATTGAATTGAATATACCTATAGTATATATATAGGATGAGTAAAAATTTATGCCGGTATATATACAGCTGTACGATATATTATATATATTTTATGAATCAAATTTCCCAAGTTTGTGTGTATTTGTCCTTATTTATTAATATTTTTTTCGTATATATAACTTGCTATTAAAAACTTTACAGATTATTTTTGTTTCTATCCAGTTCATTCCATTTTACAGTTTTTAGTTTTTAAGGGAATAATTAATGAGTTAGAAACTAGTAATGAATTAGACTAAAAAAGCAGAACTTATAGATTACTTAGTTTAGTTCCTACTTGCTTGCTTCAGAAAACATGGTTTTTTAGCTTTATCTCACATTAAGCAGCCAGGGTAGGCAGTGGAAACTTCCAATATTTCGTTCTACTCAAAAGGCCCTATGTTCTCCAGTTTCAATTGCTTGTTACGTAGTGGAACTTAACACCGTGCTTTGTCTTGCCAGAGGAGGAAAAGAAATATATTTCAGTGCTCCTAGTGGGGTACTGACAAAAACCACCAAATTACCGGAACATTGCGTGTCGAGCGGTGGAAATCAACGCCGCATATTTAGCTTGGTACCAGAGCGAAGAAATTAAACTATAAATAAATAATAAATCATTCCAATGAAAGGGAATCGAATCCTTTGTGCCCCTGCGCCACGACAGCCGATATATATGTTTTGCGCATATTTCATTACTTTTACTCAATAACTTGAATTCCAATAAGAATTATATGTGTACAAAAATACAAAAATTAACGTTAATATAAGAATATAACACGAACGAGCTTAAATAAAGTGTGACAACGAATGCACACTGTCCCAGTTAAAGCTGCTCCCTCGAGCCTCGAGCCCGGCCGGATATTAAACGGACGACGCTACATGTCAGACACCACCTACTCGGATAAATAACGCTTTCGTATAGAATACTGGGATAATGTTTGAAGGTACGACACTTTTGTTCTAATTTAACGTTTAAATTTAAATTTACGGACTGTTACGCAACGGTTGTGGGTTCGTTTCTCACTGTCGTTCGTTTCTCGCAAGTGGTGTGCAAGTGTAGTGTCTTAACACTAGGTTCCCTGTTCTTACCCTGCTATAAGTGGGATACAACGTGTAGCTGAAAAAAAATGAGTGTTAAATGAAATTATTTGTGTAATAAATTTATTTTCATTTCTTATTGTCACTTATTTCATTAATAATTAATATTTAAATTCCGTACCTAAAAATATCGAATCTGTGACCCCATTCTCTATTACTTCTTTAATGTCATTATCATTATAATTATAATATAACCAAAATTGTAATAGTAACTAACATAACTCATGTATACACATTAATAATGTATATTTTATTTATCTTAATAGCGTGCGGAGTTAGCGTAATATCCGGTTGGGCCCAAGGGACCTCTTAGTGCTGGGACCGCTAGTGCGTGTGTACGAGTATATACGTCGCATCCCTCATAAGGCCTAACCTAAAATTATATTATCTAATATTTGATATATTGATGTAATAAATTGTGATTTATTACTTTGTTTGCCTCCGTTGGTTCGAAGCGTTGTCGTCGTTCGTCGTCTGTGGGATAGAATATAAATGTAACTCCAATGGTAGTGAATTCGATTCGATTCAAGGGAAGATTATATTTTAAATTATTTACATATATAAAGCGCGGCCTTGAGGCCCGCTGTTCCATAACCGATGTCTCGTATATTGCACAGAAATTGGAAAAAGCAAATATAATATGAGAATTGAATAACCTAACCTTGCACTACATTACACTGATTTCAACTCCACCACTGTACGCTAGTGGATTTTAGTCCACTAATTTATATCTTGCAATCCATAGCGAGTATTGATTGCGTGTTTGTCGATTTCTAAGCCTTCTGTTTGAGCGCTAACATGTATCTGTTTGCCTTCAGTCTAGTTGGCCGGTAGTTGGCTGACGTGGAAATTGAATATGTAGCTAGTGCAAACTACTTAAAGTAAAGCATTGTTTTATTTTCTACACTTTTGTGAGAAATGACTTTCATTTAAGCAACAAATATTTTTTATTATATATAGAGATTAAATTAGTGTCACGCTGTATCCCGCCCACAGCAAGGTAGGCTGAGTGAACTCAGTATTAAAACGCACCGGTCCCCACTTTCTGCCGAATTCTGGAGGCATTACGTGTTAAGGGGCAGAACTCTACGCCGCGTTTGACCTCGACGCCAGAGCGAAGAAATGAAAATAATAAATATTTCATTTCCTCGAATGGAGATCGAACCTACAACCAGTCGCGTTTACAGTCACACACTTGTGCACCTGCGTCACGACTGGCCGCTATCATATATCTAACTACAAGGAAACAATTTCCATAAGAAAAGAAAAACCAATACAACTCTTGCATCGCCTAAACGACTTTGAGTTACGTAGTCACTGAAAATCACTCCACTCTTTTAATATTCACCAAATTTCAGCGAGAATTTTCTTTGTTTCGTACAATGTGTTGTAATTGAATGGTATTTGGTGCTGTCAATTAAGCTTTGTAGTGGTTTCGGTGGCCGCGACGTTCTCGACGGTTAATTTCCATCAAACGGTTATTATGGCGGCGACTCTTTCTTTATTACAATTTTTAAATACTGGATGATTGTAACTGGTTGCTTAGTGGGAGTTATTATAGTATTTTTTTCGGTTTATCTTTATAGAAGCAGAGAGGATAAAAAAATCCTTCCGTTTCTTATTTTTGGGTTCAAGCCAAGAGGGTCCAAGGACGTGTGGCAGCGGCACAGCGTTTCACTGTATTTACAATGTTTATGGGTTCGATTCTCACTTGGAGGAATGAATTATTTTCGTTGCGTTAATATTAACAGAACAAACTATGACTCTAAAATTAGCGGAAAGTAAGGAACGGAGGAGGAGGAATCAAGCCGAAAACAAATGCAACGTATGTGAACTACAATATAATAAACAAAAGTACATTCAGCATTTACAACTCTTAGATCATTATTGGTCCTTCTTACATCCCACGCTCTACATACGAAGAAAGCGCAAACTTAAGGAAAAGAAAAATATACATACCTATCTCCAAAATCTATTTTAATAACAAGGAAAATCCCCAATAATTAACTGTCAAATATATCTTTTGACAAAAATATCTTGTCAATTCTGTATATATAGATAGATAGATAGATAGATACAGATTTCTATTGAGTGATAAAATATCGTCACAGTGTGTATCGTAGCATCGAAATAACCCCCGCCCGCCTTTGTTCAGGCGTATTGGCTGCCACCGGATATTACAAGCTGCATTGATGCCACTCTTTCTATATTAGTAATATACTTTAAAAGTTTGCGTATATGTTAGTAGTTTAAAAACATTTATTTTTACTGTGGCATTTGAAATACGGGTTTTACAACCTATGTTTATTATATTCATAGTTTTTTTTAGTTTCACTTTGTATACTGCAGGGAACCTAGTATTAGAACACTCCTTTTCCCCTTTCCACTTACTTTTTTGAGCCATTGCTTTTTGAGTATTGGATATCAACCCCGTGTCTTGTTAATTCTTATATTTTTTCGGATTTTCTAATAATTTTTTGTACAGATGTCGTGCGCTCATTTCCCACTCTTCCAACTCCAAAGGACCATAGAACATTTGATATTAATTTCAGCTTGACACCCCCACGTAACCTTGAGATAAATGGTCTTAATAGACTGACAAACGGACAACGAAACGATTCTATAAGGGTCCGCTTTTTTCCCCTAATCCTAAAAAATAAACGTTTTCATATTTAAAAACTATATAAAATTGTATAAGAAAAAAATCTGTCAATTATTTGTAGTCTTAACACAAAAACGCAACGTTTTAAGTTCACTGAATAATAATCGACTGAATCGTAACTAACATACAGATTTAGATTTTTATTTTCTTAACATAAAAAGATTAAAGCTTCTTTATTTTGGAATCGAACTTGTTACCATCATTTGTGGTAGACGTGCATTGTTCACTGAACACGTTCAAGTGCTACGACGGGCGTCTCTAATACTCTTTTTTGTAAAGCTCTTTTTAACAGCCGGCGGCATCGTTTTGAAAATATTCTCTGTAGACGGATATTGCGGGTTTGCGGGTGCTTTAAAGTATGCCATTGAAATTGATTTTACGTTTTATATTATGAATTTTATAAAAAAATCGTTGAAATTAGAATGATACTATCGTAATATGTTGCTCTTGCAGAGTAGAGTACAGTAGAGTGTTCTAAGTTCCAATTCCATTTAGCGGTATGAATATAGTTATTTTTTTACTGCCTTGTCTTGGTAGTTCGGAATATTGGATTTCATCACTTTGTCTACAGCATTTTCATGCATGAAATTATGGAAAGAAAACATGGAAGCATAGACTTATCTAGTGAACTAGCGCGCACTACTGTGCTGTGTGTGCGAAACATGTTCAGAGTAGGTAGAAGGATCTTGGGATCCGAACTCGAAGTAGTAAGAGCGGCGGCACTCAACGAGTGGGAATCGAACCCGCTAATGCCGCGTTTACAATTATTGTATAACATATCCCAGAAACAAGTACCCTAGAGTGGCATCTATATCTATATCTATATATCTATATCTATATATATAATAAAACTGTAAAGGGGGTAAAATCTGTACATTGAATATAAACTAAAAAAAACACTTCAGGGGGACTCAATACAACTAATAAAAGGTAAAAATATGATTTTTGGAATTCTTGTCTGTCTGTCTGTTGTGACTCTTTAACTCAAAAACTACTGGACGGATTTAAATGAAACTTCTTTTGTTGCATAGCTATTAGTCTTCGGCAACATATAGGCTATAATTTATTTTGATAGTCCGAATACCTGATGTGAGACCCTAGCAGCCCGCCTAATCTATAAGAGATATCAATACAACGAATTAGGAAAAGTTATTCAGCGTGATGAGCATTTTCTGTTGACATAAAAAAAAATTGGATCCAATGTGGAACCCCAGTCACCCAGCTAAACTTTATTAGGTACATATAATTTGTCAGTCGTCTTAAAATAAATTATTCTACGTAATAAACATTTGTTTTGACGTTTACGTAATACCATAATTATTATTTAAAATGATTCAACACCAAATGATATAAATTTAAGTAAATATTTTTAATAAATATATACCAATTTAATAAAATTTAAAAAGAAAATCCATAAATCGGTAACATATATGTGTATCGCAGATAAAAAAAATTACATTCTTTTAATTTTGAAGCCCGTTGTGGCGCAGTGGCACAAGCACGGGACTATATTCACGACGGGTTCTGAGTTCGATTCCTACTTGAAGAAATGAAATATTTAATATTTTCATTACCTCACTCTGGAACGAGGCAAAAGTAATTTTATAATATCAATAAAATATACGAAATATCTTCTTTTTTATAAAAATTAATCGCTGAATGTGGAGCTAAGCGCAAATCTCGAGAGCAGCTGAACCGATTTCGCTAATTCTTTTTTTATAATATTCCTTGAAGTACGAGGATGGTTCTAACGGACAGAAAAAAATAAAAAATTACCAGAAAAGGTCCAAAAACATGACTTTTCTATATTCCCATATAAAAGATTCGTATTAATATCTACTTAAAAGTCAATTTGGACTTTAATACCCTACTATAAAGTTTAAATGTTAGTAGCTGGATTCCTGGAAGGCAAAACAATTGAGTGACGTTAGTATCATATAAATATTATAGCCCAAGAACCCAGGGCTGCCAGACCGACGTCATTTTAGCAAAGGTGAAATTTTGAGGACTATTAGTCTTACACGTAGTTAAGACAGTATGCTTGCTCACTAACTTGAAAATGGGATCCTTTCAGAGGTAGAGAAAAATAACGGTATATCTCTTTTTGGGAAAATGATAAAGCCATCGGATTGATCTGGTTGCTTAGGGTCTGGGGCTAGAGGGGTCTTAAAATAGTCCGTAAATAATATATTTTAAATTTTAGATTTACTTGCCCTAATTTTAAAGAACCTTTATGACGTCTGGCAGAAGTAAAGGTCCACGTGAAAGAATGTTAAATATACATTTTTTACTTTAAACCATATATAAAAACTCTCTTCCTTATTTAAGGGAGCGTTTTCAATTGACACTTCCAAGTAAAAGACCTGTACACTCATGTGTAACTCTAAGAAAGCTTGAGTGCCCTATATTTAATATCTCTTTCTATGAAAAATCACAGTTTAAGCAGTGCGCTTATGGAACTCACTACCTAACTCTATACTGTCGGGCAATCTATCTCTAAATACTATTAAAATCAAATTAAAACAACAATTCTTAATCTCAATTAGAATCTTTAGTAGTCGCTTTGTCTTTTTTTTATTAATTTTCTTTTTCTGTTTCAACTCTTTTATGTCATTGTATATATTTATGTAGGTATAGTAATATTGATTAATATTATGTATACTTGTATGTAGGTTTATTATTATTATTAACATTATATTAAAATACCGCACCCGAATCATTTCTTTTAACATCCCCTACATTCAAGGTTTTCTGGTAGAGATCTCTATTAGAGATAAGTTATCCATTGTACACATTTTTTCTGTTATCATAAGTTTTCTGTACTTTCTTTCTTGTGTGGTACATAAATAAATGAGAAAAAAAGAGACTTTCTACTTTAACGCAACTGGAAGTGTGCTATAAGTTGGCACTATCTCTGAAGGTTTTTTAAGTTAGAGAGTCTTAAGTACATATTAGACTATGAATCCTCAAAATTTCAGCTTTGTTAAAATTATGTAGGTCTGGCGGCCCTGGGATCTCAGTCTATTAATGTCAATATTTGTCAATATTTCTATGGTAAGATGTCAATTGAAATGTAAACGTCTCATTGTGCGTCTATATTACTAAATCTAAAAGCCACAAATTTTATAAAACTAATAAAGTGTTGTGTATTTGTGACTTACAAAATATGCCTTCTATAAGGCGGTGGACAAACTTAGGCAGAAGAATCTAATCGTACCCAGAACGTGAAGATTGCAATGAACGTGAGCACGATAGTTGACTGATAATGGTGCAAATTTGAATCGTGCTGCTTTTTGTTACGATAGTTATATCAATTGATGCCAGAAGTGCCCACAGCTGTGTTGCTATTGGATCTATGAACTCAGCTTGCCAATATTGTAAAGTTATTGTAAAAACTCAGTTTGCCAATCAATTTGGTGGCGCAATGATTTTATTATAAGGAGGAGGATTGCCAGTGGTTCCACGTTCAATGCAAGCTGATGAACTGAATTCATGTTTAAAGTCCTCCAAATTGTGGAAACATATCAAGGTATTACATTTAAGCAAGAATATGCGTGTCATGTTGCAAAATGATCAATCTGGAGACATATTCTCTAAACAACTCATTGATAATGGTAATGGCAAACTTCCTATACGAGTATATGCGCTGACTGGCTGCATCACCTTTCCTGATTGTTTTTGTTAGTTAACGTAATCAAAAGATGAACTCATTCATAAAGTGCTTCCAAATGTTCTGTTTAAAGATCTTTATTCTCATTACGACGATGTCATTTACATGAGAAATGAAATAAAAGAAATATTATATAATATAAAAAGGCATTAGTGAACAAAGCTGATAGTAAAAATATAGTGTAAATATAAAGTTAACAAAAAACTGTAAATATTTGGTAAAAATAAAATGTAAATATTAGGTAAAAATAAAATGTGAATAAAAGTTAACATATAAGTAAGAGTAAAATTACTAATAAAAACATACTGTTGCTGAAATGTTGCTGATTATTTATTCCATAATTGGTTGAGCGAAAGAGCTTTACTGGCTGCCAAACACACTGATGTAAATGAATTAAATATAAATTTTCAAGATGGCATTCCTGGCAAAATAAGGACACATAAGTCAGTTGATACGGCAACTAATGAAGATGATGTCGTGAACTATCCACCGGAATTTTTAAATTCACTTGATTTGCCAGGATTGCCGCCTCACAACCTTCAATTAAAGCTTGGATGTGTAGTTATAATGTTGCGAAATATTAACCAACTGAAACTTTGTAACGGCAAACGATTAGCAATAAAAAAATAATGAATAACGTAATAGAAGCAATCATATTGAAAGGAAAGTATAAAGGAGAAGACTTTGATGATGCGGGGCATCCCAATATCATCATCATAATAAGATATCGGAAATTGTTATTTTTATTATAATTTTTTAGAATATTATAAGAATTAAAAATGATTTAAGTTTTTATTTTTTTTATCTTACTAGCTGACCCGGTGTCGCGAATAGTAGAATACATATTTAAAAAAAATCGACTGTTAGGCGATACGAAGTTAGCGGGTCTGCTAGTCTTATTATATATGTGACAGATTGTCTTCAAAAACTTCTTACGGATATTCCCGTAGGATAGAAAATGAAGGCTTGTTCGAATTTTCTGAGCGGCTTACACGAAGACTGGAGTTGCTACGTATAAAACAAACGTATTATATAAAAATAGCAATTATAATATGAATAAATAAATAATTACTCTATTATTGGAAACAATGCATATGAATAGAATACTTCATCAAACAGTTCTTATTGTATTGTATTTGAATTGTGTTGTTATTGAATTTGTTTTAATCTCACAATATAAAAATAAAAATAGTATTGTTCGTTAAAAAATCGTTTCCAGCTAAGCTTAATTGAATATTTCTTTTATAAAAGCTATTATAGATTACTAGAGACCTTCTTAGAGCACTGGTACAATGTCTGTTAGTAAATGCGTTGGTTGTGAGTTCGATTCTCACTCGTGGGAAATAATTATTTTCATTCTCCTGCTGAAATCTTAACTCACCATGTAGGTTTAGTACAATAATATGGTAAAACACAACAATATTTACAATGCTAAGTAACTATTTCATCAGTAATACGATATAAGTAAACAGTTTCCACCCTTGCTTCTTTGTTCTTGTCGAGCTTGTGTAAACCTTTTAGGGCGTGCCTTTCTTTATATATGTGTATTACGTTGATCTGTTTTAAATAATTTGCTTATATAATTTTGTATATTTCATTTAAAATAATAAAAATAATAATAATAAATATTTTCTTCGTTATACTTATTAATAGATTTTTTAAACAAATGTAATATATTTTATATATTCAAGTAATTTTCAGTCGGTGTAATGCGGAGTGCTCATTTTTTACATAATAGTGTTTATGACTATAGTTTTAGAAATCGGACGCGGTTAACGTTTTTAAAATAAACACGATAAAACAAATACCGTCTATATGTTTCTAACGTATTCGGAAAGAGATTCCACGTAATTGTAATAAGTGATATGTATCACCCGATGACAATACTATACACGAGCTTCCTTAGGGATAGGATAGGGGCCGTAGCCTACCAGCAACTACCCGCGTTTGACACAATTCCACAGATTTTATAGTCTTTTTCACGTAAATTTACCCACTTTCACACGAGTACGCTAACAATATTGATAGTGTTTCGCTACTCAACACGCAATGTCTCGAAACTAGAGCGGTGAGTGGAGAACACGTTCCCTCTGTCTATTCAGTTATATTCAGGATACCGCGTGAATATATAAAGTCATTTTTATCTTACAAAATATATGATTATATATGATAAAAATGACTCAAGAACCATTACTCAAAGCTAGACGAGACTGTCAACCTCAATAGCGACGCAGAAACTCACTTGCTATGACGATGAATGGTTTGCTTTGTAAGATTTTTATATCTTTTCATAGTTTTTTTATGCTGCAAAGGGCTATTCTATACTTTTATTATTTTTATTGTTATTAAATTTCTAATATTAAATACATTTTTCACCCTACTCTAGAGCCACTGCGTGTTGAGTGGCCGAACTCAATGTCGCGCTTTGTCTTCATACTCATAATAATCAGCTTCACGCTGTATCCCGCACACAGCAGGTTAGGCAGAAGGAATCTTGTGTTAAGATACTCCGTTCCCCACTTTCCACCGAATTCTGGAGGCATTGCATGTTGAGTGGCGACATTGGCCACACTTTGCTTCGACACCAGAGCGAAGAAAATGAAAATATAAATTTAAATAAATATTTCCATTCCTCGAGTGGGGATCGAACTCACAACCTGTTTTTTTTTAACCTGAGATACGGAACCCTAGAAAGAAATAAATATATTTTATTACTTCCTACCTTTTTTAGTATAATTATTGTGAGAACTTTTAAAAGGTTTCTTGCTGTTCCGGCTTTTATCATAACAGCCTACATAAAATGACACCAATTAAATTAAAATGCCTCGTGAATTTTGAATATAAGTATAAAAGTTAATTAATATACAAATTTATCCAATAAACACAGACAAGAATCAAGTAGTAAGTAATGGTACTAGGGGACTTAGGAGTTAAAAAAATGGAAAATAAGTTCCCATGAACTGCAGTGAAAACCCAGGTTGAAATATATTTCATTCTAATAATTCACAGTTATTTCTAATAATATCAGATTTACTTTGTTTGTCTTTGAAATAATCTATTTATGTTTATCGCTTGCTTTAATAAAACTTTTCCAATTACTCTTTGTTATTTTAATCTTTTACAAGATATGGATTATTTTATAAGAAAATGGAAATCTTAAATATTTAATTTCATCGACTGGGAATCGAAAACATAACCTGTCACGTTGACAGCCTCAATATTAAAATTAGTTAACACATTTACTCTACGTGTACATAGATAAAGAAAATAAGGCGGTTTCCGTTTCCCTCTCTTTGAACTTCTCCTTTAATTAAATTTAAACACAGGTTTCGGCCCCAGACAATTGTTATTCGAGGAGCTTAGCCATTATTGTGCCTGTGATGTTAACCCTTCTAAATTAACTTATATAAAACGAAACGTATTAGAGTTGGTAGGGTTGGTGGTTCTTGATTGTTGTGGAAATATTGTGGAATTGATGTTAAATTGATATAGAATTATTTGTGATCTTTTATTTACTTTTTTTTATTTTTGACAACAAAAATCTTACAAAAGATTAGATGAAAATTTTGTTGTTTTTGCAAATCATATACAAATGGTAAACGTTTTGCCTAGATGGCAATTTTTCAGTTTCATGCTGCATCTGTAGAGGATGCATATATAGAGCATTTATAATCCAATTTTTAAGACATTGCAATAGTTATTAATAGCGATAGCGGTAGCGGTAGCGGTAGCGGTAGCGGTAGCGGTAGCGGTAGGTATTAATAGCAGACCTAAACGTCGCGCATAGTTTCGTTATCAGAGCGAGGTAATGAAAATATCGAAATAATAAATACTTTGAATGAGAACCAAATTGAACCTAAAAAAAGAAACGAAAAATTCGAATGAGAACCGAAAATATTTCTAAATATTAATAAATATTACTAAATATTAAATATTAACCAAACGGCAACCCTATTAAATTGAAAGCTACGCGTAATTGATCTTTTATCTCAACGTCATAAGATTTCTTCGTATAGAAATTTGAGTGGACCAAATTACAACATACAATAATAGTTTTATTGTTTTGACTAACTTTGAAAATCTGTAAGTAAATATAATTGACATAATAATTGAGTTCAGTCGTGGTGCGGAGGCACAAAGTGTGACTGTAAACGTGACAGGTTGTGAGTTCGATTCCCACTCGAGGAAGAGAGTTTTCATTTGTGGCGTATCGAGTGTGCCAGCTCAAACAAACTTCATTTCGCCAATGTTACGTTGTACGGGTAACACGCAGAAGATTATAGACTGGTAGAAAGATTATAACTTTAAGCAATTATAGATCATTGGTGATCATATTTGTTTTTTTAGCCTCACGGTATATTCCTCGTGCAGGTTAGGCAGAGGAGCATCTTAAACTGGGTTTAGGAGAAATTGCATGTTGAGTGGCGAGAGTCAACGCTGGGCTTTGCCTCGTTAAAATAGTGTTGATTGGTGGAACTGTTATCTTGTTACCAGATCGAGGAAATATAAGTAATTCATTCCCACGAATGGTAATCGAACTAACAACCCTGGCGCTTACAATCATATATAGTACTGCCATCAAATAATAGAATATGTATTTGAAGTGAAGAAATATATATTTTGAACTTAACTGTTGCACAAAATAGTTGGAAGCTTTATAATATGTCGAGGTTTTAGAACTGCGGAAAAGATTTCTGGGAAACCTCCCAACACATTTTTCGTATTGTCTTATATAAAAAGTGAAATAAATCTTGTCAGAACTTTTTCAACACTGAAACCTGTTCCGTCTGATAGAAAGTAAAGTTTTAAGATTGAGATTTTATGTATTTATGTAATATGCGGAAATACTACTGTGATGTTTTGAGATTCAGCTTCATATTTTCAGGCATAGCAGGGAAGGCAGTGGGAACCTGGTTAAGACTCTCCGTTCCCCACGCACCAGTCAACTTTTGAGATAGCGTCTTAGGTGGCAGAACTTAAGAACGCGTTTTCTTGTCACCAAAGGAACCGAATGACAATTATTCATTACTACGAATGCGAATCAAACCTACAACCGTCGTATTTACAGTCACACACTTGAGCCCCTGCGCCTCTATCGCCACGTTCTAACATTATAATTAAATTTAAGCATTGCCTTATATATCGTTCTTATATTACTTTCTAAAGCATAACTTTTTAAGATTATTAAGTGGAAAGTAATTTTATAAGGAAAAAGATACCTGAGGTACCTCCAGTGGAGACTAACATTACCCTCACACTGACATAACTGATCAACTGGAATACTTCGTTAACGTTGTTGTCGAAGTATTCAACAGTATTATATTTCAAAGTCAATGTTTCGAGTGGTCGTCGCCTCTTACCTGCTGGAGAGCCTATTAAGATGTTACAGCATTAGCTAGCTATATTTAGTATACGTATAAATTCTGGTACAGAGATTAAGTACTTCAATTTTGTATTTCTTTTGTTATTTCTCTAAATTTTATTTCAATTATTTTTTTTATATTACTTTTTGACTATAATTCATTGCTTTTATTTGACGGTTGACGCAATTGGTAATTTTAACTATAAATGTTTAGGCAAGTATTTGAATAAGAGAGTAAGTGCAATAAGACATCTGAGTGATAAAGAGAAGTTCAGTGGTAGCTTAATTTCACTTATTACTTCTATAACAAAAAAAATCTTTACATTGTATCCCGCATGTAACAGGGTAGATAGAGAAGACCAACCGCCTAATTTTCGAGATTTATCTTGTTACCGAAGAGAGAAAATGAAATTTAATTTCTCCGAATGAGGTACCACATCCATCATAATCCACAACAACCATTAACAGACGGACACTGTTCACCAATAAGTGTTTAAAACAAAATCCAAATTTATGCCTTTCCGTGTATTTGAAGCAAATAACTATATTTTATATCACACAAAACATCCATTTCTCCCCTTTAAACCGTTACACGTAATGGAAATATCTCGAGAATATTAAACTGCCTTTACGCCTTTAGGATCCTTTGCCTTTGACAAACGCTATATAAGAAATAGACGATGCGAGGTGCAGTTCGTGTATAATTTACAAGTTTCACCTTAGATGTGACAAGGATACAATTTTGTAGTATCAACTACGCACGTGACCGATTTTGTAGAATATTTCATATTTCCTATTGAAAATTCCTATTTCATTGAGCAAGACTGGAACAGCTTAGGGTGGAATGTTTTATTTACTTACATGTTGAGATGGCAAGTAAATGTTATTATATTATGTTTAGTCGGTTCTGTTCCTATGTTAAAGCGATATTTTCAAAATCATGTTCTTGATAGTGTACCTAAATTAGGGACGTTGTGGTATGATAGTGTCTTGTTAAGATTTTTTGTACATCTTCATGCTGTATCCCACGCATAGTAGCGTAGGCAGAGGGAACTTGGGAACCTAGTGTATAGATACTCCGTTTCCACACTTACACTTTCGACGTTCATTTTTGCTGAAATTTGTGAGGCATTGCGTGTGTGCCTCTACTTGCTCTTTACTTGTTTAATCAAAACAAAACCTATGTAAGATATTGTGTAAAAAGAGAAAATTTATTTTTACACACAAAGACTATTCCATATTTTTGTATAAGAATCATCTTAAGAATCGAATAACCTAAGTAATTCTAATGACTCCTTTGCACTAACTGTAACATATTCAATTTATAGTGGCTATTAAAGACATAGCAGGAGGCGTGTGCCATTGACATTGTGGTCACGTGCCACCCAGAGCTACTCGTACCACGTGAAATATTCACAAACCGGTGGTAGTTTGCCCCGGAACCGCCTTTTAGCGGAGGCGTAAAAATAAAATCGGGATCGTTTTAAGCGTGTCAACGAATAAAATGGTATTTACATTTTATATGGGATAGGCAATATTTGTGAAACTAAAGAAAAATAAGATTTTTTTTTGTAGTTTAACGCTGTAGTTTGTGAATAGCGGGGTAGGCAGAGAAAATTAGGTAGGCATCTAGTGTTAATACACTCCGTTTTTATTAAGATATTTCCATTAAACACTTTGAGACAATGAGGCATTGCATGTTGAGTGGCGGAACCCAACACCGCGGCGCTTGACAAAAGTAATGCCTTTCAGCCACATGCTCTAAGTGAAAATACATAAATTTAAATTTAAACAGCTAAAATAATAATTAATATTAGGCTACTTAAACATAAATAAATTCACCATACGTTTAACATGCTGTCGTTAACAGAGTCATCATGGTTATTTAGTTATCGTACAAAATTGTATAATGGACTAGATAATTAGACCGCGTATCATTTTAGTCTAAACCCACAAAGCTATTACTAAAACGGAATTAGTTTATTTTTTATATTTTTTGTTTTTAAATTAATTTTACTTTAAAAAATAGTTCATTATGCCTTAGCGGTATTTAACCAACACACAAGTACTATCAATTGTCTAGCGGTTACAAGTGTCGTTGTGGTTGCACTACGGCCATAGCTGGCTGGCGACCAAATATTTATTAATTCATCTGTAATCCTTAAAATCGTAATTACTATTTTACCTTATTATTGAAATAATACAGATTTTTTAAGTAGTTATGTATGTTAGTATGATAAAATAAAATTTTTCATTTCTTTTGGTGAATAATTAGTTTGTCCGCGAAATTGAAAAAAAAAATTTACTAAGAAATTTAGTTAATTCCTCGAAAAATATCTTTTTAATATATTAAAATAGCGTGTTTTAAGGATTTTTATAATTTATATAGTAGTGGGAGATCAAAATAATCTGTAACAGCAAACACTGTCTGAAGTGCATAGTCGTAATTCAGACGTCCATAATTCTATCATAATTTTACCAGTCTACCTAGTTAGTTGACAGGGTGCGGACTCCATCATGGTACAGGAAGAGGAGCCTAGAGCAGTACCTGGAACTTGTAACCCAAGTGTAGGTTTAAGGAGCGCCACTCTACTAGTACCTACAAAGCACTTCCTAGAAATGAATTATTAATAATACTAAAAACGATATATAATAAATAATACAATAGATCTTGATCCAACATATTCTATCTGAAGATCCATTGAGATCTCCTCGACATGAAAAATTAGAAATCGCTATCTAAGCCCCCTTCACCAATTCGCAAGCATTCAGAATCGCGATACAAACTAAATTGTGTAATAATGCCTTTTGGAAAGGATCAAAATGGCGTATCTGCGATATATTACTGTCGCTTCTCTGGCATGAATATGCATGTTGTTTAATATGCTAAGATCCTAAACATCATCGATATGATCAAGCATGGAGGGTTGTTTGGTACCTGCAAATATATATAACATATTGATATGCATAGTAAATGTGTTGTAATCCTTCTTGGTTTTACTTAAGTGTAAGAAGATTTTGAGGTTGTAGGTGTGATTTTAGGGGTAATGAAATTTTAAATATTTTAATTCCCTGGCTCTGGTAACGAGGCAAAAGAGCGGAGTTAAGTTCCGCCAGTCAACACGCAATGCCTCCAGAATTCAGCAGAAACTGGGGAGCGCAGTGCGGGGTATAGCACACTGCACACGCGGGATACAGCGTCAAGCTAAAAAAAATCACATAAAATGCACCGAATATCTACAATATACAACACTTATATAGCATATTACATTTATTTTAGAAATAATAAAAATATCTTGGCAAAAGGAACAAGGAAAAAGGACAATAATAACCAACCGCACGGAAACCAAATCCCAATCCGCAACGATTGCAGAAATACGTTTCAATTTTTCTTACTATCTCACGACTCCCCTAGGGAACAATGCGCTATAAATGTGTTATACGTGTTCTAAAATATAAATATACAATTAAGCTATGACTGAAGAAAAAAGATAAATAAAGTTTAGCTTTATATTATATTCTACATATAAAGGGGTAAGCAGAGGGAACCTAACATTGCAATAGGGGAGAGCGGGGCCAAAAGTTCCGATTTTTTTTTAACCTCAAATATTGCTACGAATACTTGGTTTCAGTATTTATACAATATAATCAAATTCAACTTACATATCTAGACTGCCAATTAAAACAGTAATTTGGGGTATTCTTTGTAAGACTTTTTTATTATGAATTTTTTTATGACTGAAGTCGGAAAGTAACAACTTACCCCGACTTGGGGCAAATTGTTAACAGACCGGGGTAAATTGTTACAATATTTTTAAAGCTATTATTTGCAAAATAAAAAACAATAAATAATCGGACAACGCCTGTTTATTTAAGTAATAATCAAGAGTATCATTACTAATCACCAGGCCCAAAAGCAAATCTTTTTTAACCGACTTCTGTAAAAAAAGTTGATTATCAATTCGACTGTTTTTTTTAATGTATGTTACTTCATAACTTTTGATTAGGTGAACCGATTTTGATGATTTTTTTTATTTGAAAGGTAGTGCTTCCCATGTGGGAACCAATTTTTTTTGTTCTATTTTTGACAATGGTATATATGAGAAAATCATATAAGTATTAAATTTGTATTGGTACGTGTGCGACAAAATGACGAATAACTCAATATCAGGCCAACCGATTCCAATAATTCTTTTCTTATTTGAAAGGATATACTTCAAGGATGGTTTGATGAAAGTTTGGTTAGGTTCCGATTATAACATCCGGTCAAAATTGAGAAAATTTGTTTTTATTTTGATAAATTTTAATTATACTGGAATAGTTACAAGGGAACATTTTGTTAAAATTATTGTGAGACGTAAGATTCCCCATCGTTGCATTTCTTTTCAACCAACCTCAAAAAAGATGTTTTCATTTTCAACCGACTTCAAAAATGGGAGATGTCCTAATTCGCCCGAATATTTTTATTGTATTTTCTTGTCAATATACCAAAATGTTAGTTTCCATAAAAATATTACCTAATTGAGTCAAGTTTTACATATCACAACAGATGCCACTCGTTGACAACCACTACCGCCACAACCAACACTCGTTTAAGAAGTATCCTTTTAAGGTTACTTATCACTTAAAATCGTAAAAAGAATTAATTTCGAACAAAAAAAAACCGAACCGAAAAACAACGAACTAAAAAGTAAAAGATAATTTTACATAAAATAAAACTTATTTTGATTTTGTTAAACCAAAATAATAACCAAAGATTTTCTATCTTTAACTTTTCGCGCTCAATATGTATATGTAATTCTTTAGTAACAGTTTTTATCTTATTCCTGCAATCTTTGAAAACTACATCCGCTGCTTTTTGCATCAACTCATATGACACATAACCTCGAGTTGATTTTCGAGCATAACTGCGCATGTTACTAAATTACAATATTTTTAGTATGAAAAATTACAATATTTACAACTCATTATTGGTACAAATGAATTGGCGAAAGTTTTTCCGAGGTCACAACATGCCCCAAAAAAAGGGAACATCTAGCCCCAAAAACACGTGTTGAAAAAAAAAATTAAATATAAATAAGATTAGGAAACATAAATAATTTACAAATAGTGTTCCGAAATAGTAGATAATATATGTAAAAAAAACACTAACATACTCGAGGCTAATCGTTAAAATTTGTGAGACAGACCAAAAATATCAAATGCGAAAATATTTACAATCGTGCACCAGCGACACCCGTGTGCTATTCCATTGGTTTCGGGTGTCACTGGATTGTTCAATATGCTGGCCATGGGTGCGCTATCACATTGCATTTCACTATATGTTTACTAAATATTCCTATCACTTTTCCCCGCGAAATTATTTCCACCGGAACAACTTACCTCGGTAACTTTTAGCCCCGCTCTCCCCTACTTTCGTTACGCGTTTTTTGCCCAAAGTCAAGATATTGAAGAGATAAAATAATTTCATTTCCCCGAGTGGGATCGGAACCTACAACTGTCGCTGTTGTAATCGGATACTGTCTCATTGTGCATCATAAACGTATAAATCAACCATTAAACTTAATTAAATTGCCAATTCTATATTGAATGGTTGTCAGCAGAACGTTGACTTTTGCGGCTTCTATTGGTTTCTCCACGCACACCTACAGGACAAAATTCAAAAGTTTTTTTTTTGCAACTCCATGCTTTACTTCGCGCAGAGCAAGTTGAGGGAATCTAGTGTCAAGGCACTCAACTTTTTGTCCGTACTCTAAATATTGATTAGGGGTACACACTACACAGCACTTTTTTAAGCTTAAATGTGAATACTTAAATGAAAATAAATACTCATCTAGACATAATATAAATACATAATCTTCGATAATTATAAATATTTAATTCGAAAATCTCATATAAAGTAAATTAAGTTGTGGTTTTGTATGGTTCATACGCATTTTATACGTATCAGTAATTTCGAAATTCTGCACATTAACCGAAGAGTACTCGAAGCAATATGGATTGAAAATTTTTGCAATATTCGTTTGAATGCCAACATGAAAGGTTTAATTAAAATTGAATCAATATATAAATACTTATAGCTATAAAAGATTGCTTTTAAATACTTAAAGGCATAATTCATAATTATGACTTATTGTGAAGATTCGTCGTCGTCGTCATCGTCGTAGCGCAGGGGCACAAACGTGGGGGGTTGTGGGTTCTATTTCCACTTGAGTAAATGAAATATTTATTTTAATTTATATTTCCATTCATCCACTCATCTGCTCATAGCTACTACGGCTGATTGCACGATATGTTTAGAAGAAGAAAAAAAAAAAAAAAACATTTTCGCACTGGTTTTCGCACTGGTGTCGAGGCAAATGCCTCGAGAATTCAGGGGAAAGTGTGGAACGGCAAAATCTTAACACTAGATTTCAGGTTTTCTCTGCCTACCGTAGGGTATGCAGAGTATATATGGAGCGTGAAAGCAAAAAAAAAATACACAATATAAATACATAAACACTACGTACACGAAGCCACTTCCCTCGATTTGACGTCAATAAAAATAGCTAAGTCTTAAACAAAAGCCAGAACGAACCTAATTAAAATATATTCCTGGGGGAAATTCTGCAAGATCAGGTAAGACGCTTCGGAGAGCGAGACATTACTTTTCTTATTTTCCATTGGTTAATACAAAATTGATTGAAACGAGACCCTGCGACGTTATTAGATGTATTGCTTGTAAAAACAATTTAGTTGTTCTTGTTATATACCTACCTATGTATATGTTATATAGAAACTAGGGAAAGTTCTTGGACTTATTGGTCATTTATTATGAGTGTTTGGAGGTTACAAATTCGATTTCTGTGTAGATAAATTATTTCATTGATTGATGTTCTTTAATGGAAACTCAGTGAAAAACCGTGACGATGGACTACTGCAAAGTGCTAGACACGTGTAAAAAATGTAAAATACTAATGTACGCGATTAATCTGGTTTTAGAATTTTATAATTTGTAAATGTGTTTCTAATAATCGCGATAATCAAATATTGTATTGTATGTGAAAATGTTTTTTTTAAATAATATTACACCTATATTCTAAAGCAATAATAACAAAAAAATCCACGTAGAATTTAGCAAATAGCTGTCTGTGTTTTTTCGTTTGGGCCTAATGAGATTTGTTGTTTCCGAAGCAGCACACGTGCGACGAAACAAAAGCAACTCGGCATACATTACAGGGAACCTTTCTAATCCGTTTATTTAGATTTCCACTGCCCTCTCCCACTGAATATCAACGAGTCGGACAATATAAACGTTTACGAAAACAGTCATAAAATAAAAATATAACTTGGTACTGTAAAATTCTTATAGAATACTAAATACAGGTTGTTTGTGTTATTAAATTAAATATATAATTTTTGGTGTAGGTCTATGTGGGATGATTTTTACTTTTAAAGCTACCGCTCTGAAAATCTGGAATAAATTATTTAACATTTTATTTTTTCGCTCTGATAACCAGATAAGACCACGGCGTTGAGCAACGCACAGTGTCTATTAACACTAGGTTCCCTCTGTTCACCATACAGAATACAGCGAGAAGCTCACCACACGGCCCACAATGGAGTCTACATATATGTAATTTATAAACCAACACGTTATACGATTATAACATCAATATAACAAATTTACCTTTAAAATTTACACACTAATAATATCAATTGTTGAAATTGCAAATTCATATTATATGTATCGGAATTTAATGCATATTAAAATAGCTCAATCCCGCGCCACAGATTAAAAGTATCGGCAGTAGTAATCGATGGTGTACCAAAAACGTGCTGTCTAACCGCACCGCGCTCATTGAATATGCGCCTATTGTGAGCTGACCTTAGATCATGGAATGGAAGTGGAATGAGTTTTATATATGATTTTTTTTTTGAGGCCGTCGTTGTGTGGAGGTACAAGTGTGTGACGCGACGGTGGTGGGTTCGGTTCTCGCCCTGGGAAATGCATTATTATTTATTATTATATTCATTTCTTAGTCCTGGTAACAAGGCAAAAAGCGCGAGGAACAGAGTGTCTTAAGTCTAGTCCCTCTGCCTGCCGCATATAACAGATATGCAGGATACAGCATAAAGCTGAAAAAAAATAGCTAGAGCTATTACACAAGCTATTGTCTATACAATCGAAATGAAAAAAAAAATACCTAGAAAAGAATATACTGCTCTACAGGCGACAGACGACTCTTAAAATGTATGTAACATCAGAAGAAAGGGAAACGGAGAAAGGAGCGTAAAAATCCGTAAAATTCAGTAATTAATTATGCAAGGCGGATGCTATCTTTGGTGGACGTAACTTCTTTGATAGTACGTTAGTACTTGCATAGCGCGAGTGGTTTGCGAATATTTACCTCACACTTATTACTCATTGCATAATATTCTTATAATTTGCATATTGTTATAATTTTTATTTAAATACTAGCGGCCCGCTCGCGGTTACACCCGCGTGAACTATGTTATTATTAATTTCTGTCTCCATGACTACGTCCTAGTGACGTCTATGCAAAATTTGAGACTCCTAGCATTTGTAGTAACGAAGTTTCATACAAACTTTCGATCCCAAAAACAACCCCTTAGAAGTCGAATATTGCAAATTCCCCTCTTAGCGAGCACCTACGTCCTATAAGTAACTTCTATGCAAAATTTGAAATTCCTAGCATATGTAGTTTCTGAGATTTCGTGATGAGTGAGTGACCTTTCGATTTTATATATATAGATTAGTTATTCGTATAAATAAATTAAAATTAAATATTTCATATTTTAATTTTCTTCGCTCTGGTGTCGAGACAAAGCCCGGTGAGTTGAGTTCCACCACTTATGCTTCTAGAATTCGGAGTGTTTTAACACTAGATTGATACAGTCCCTCTGCCTACCGTGCTGTGTGCGGGATACAGCGTGAATCTAATAAAATAAAATAATTGTTTTCGGTTATTAGAATCTCAAGTGAATAGATAATGAACAATGCATTACTTACTAGTTACTTACTCGTATGTCCATACATTGCAGTACAAGTACAAACTAGCGTTGTTAACATCGTGTAGTACAACACAGCGCTATGTCTCACAGCGGTCGACTCTGAGACTAATTTGTCTTTAAGGCTATTACACACTAGTATTTATATTATATATGTATATTATGTTTATCCATGTATTTATATACAGTGGTGGAATTAGTATGGAATTACTGAGTAAATAGTTAACTAAAATACTTTTTTTAGAAATCTGCGTTCAATTTTTTATACGTTTTATATATATTTTTTATTTTGGGCGAGTACATATAATTTAAATGTCTAAATAACTTTAATGCCATAAGCAGATTGAGAGTATTTTCGCATATTAATGTCTTTCCCTGTTGAACTTTTTTAAAAAATAAATATTAAGTGGGGAACGGAAGTGTCTTAATGGGAACGGAGTTTCCTAGAACTAGGTTTCTAGGTTCATATTCTGCTATATGCGAAATACACCGTGTTGCTAAAAAAATATATTAAGTTAAAACCTATAATCATTCAGTGTACAAGTAGTTACTTTTAAAGAATACAATATCAATTATCCATTCAATAAGACACTAGTAAAATTATTATAAGAAGAACCCACAACCATCACATACACTTTCGTACTGTACCACAATGGATTCCTCCTAAAAATAATTACAAGACAAAACACATAATATCTAAGCAGACTTTAGACAGCAGTAGTTTCGTGGCGCCCATATAACTCTTAAGCACTATTAACTCTAGCAATCTCGAGTGTCGTGGACATTAGTGTCAGTACACGCTTCACAGATTTTATGTTTCACCCGACATGACATTGTTGGGTAAACGGTAGCTATGTAATATATATGAGCTTAAATTTATAGATATTTCCATGATATTATTTTGAGGATGCACTATACTATGAATATGTATATCTAATACAATGTTAAATCTAATTTAGGTATTAGATAATTGTCTTCGTAGAAAACTGCGTTTTTAACAAAATATTTTTTTGTTTGTGTGACCACAACATTCACAGTAACACTTAAAAATGTTAAAAATAAATAGTAACCTATGTAAAATAATATATATATATATATATATATATATATATATATATATATATATAT